>VZRO01005473.1:215146-319277 GCA_013397915.1 Daphoenositta chrysoptera
AAAAAAAAAAAAAAAGCTAATGTTGCCTAATTATTTAAGGCAGTCCTGGAACTGGGCCATAAAACATGGATCTGGACAAGCACTTCTTTGCATGTTTTAGGCTATGGCCAGAGACCCTGTCATCAGGAACACCTGAGCATCCACGGGGAAAACCCCTCCAGTGTTCTTGCCAGTGCTGCAGGCAGGAACATGATGTGAAATTCTGGGCTGAATCGCTGGTAGTTTCAACAGGGTATTTTCCCATGGCAGCAGTTCAGGGACGTGTACTTGCTTTAGGGCACAGGTAACTGCATTTATTGTTCCTTTACTTGCTGTGTGCTGTGGACTGTGTTCTTCCCCATGTCTTTATCTGTGCAAGTTAGAAGATAGTGTTAAGTGAGGGCAGAATTCGGTTAAATAACCCTAGGCACGTGGCCTGTGGTACACCCCTTATGCTGTCAGTCAGAGAGCGTATTAAGGAAATTATTTTATACAGACCATTTCAAATTTTGTTGTTGTAGCTCTGGAAATTAAGAAGGGAACTGTATCATAGTCTACAGGAAAATTCATATTCTACTCTGTGTAATGTCAGATACACGTGTGTACTTTGTAGCCTCTGACAATTAGCAGCCTTGATCAGCTATGCAGATCATCCCCTAATGCTATAATTTGCTTTGTTTCTGAGGAAGAACAGAGATGGGTGGTGATTTTGTGCAAGAATGCTATAAGATTTCTTTGCTGTTATTCTCTTCTTGCCCTGCTTGGTGCCTCCACATCCTGGCAGATATTGCCCTGGAGGGTAGTAAGAGATGGAGGTGGTGGAGATACTGGTATCCCCAGGGGCATCTAAATGGCCCTAGCATGTATTTCAGAGAGGCCTGAAGAAGCAATAACTTGCACTGACTTCAGACTTCTCAGTCTATGGCATCAAGTGGACCAAAGTGACCTTTGTTTCTTCATAGTAAAACATTGTGTCACACCAAATACTGTGAGTAATTCTCATTTGGCCTCTCATCGTTTGCCTGTGAGTCGTATGTGAATGGTACCAGCAGCAATAAAATCTTGGGTAATACCTGATATGTAATTCCCTTGTCCCTTGCTGGGCATAATTCTATTCCGAAATGAGATGCAAGGAATTTAATGAGGACGGGTTTGTCCTATCAAATTCCTAGTGCCTTGCTGGGTAACAGCCAGCAAGGGCAGAGGAGGCTACCTGTGGGTGGGAGAGCTGACACCATCCTGTGTCTCGGTGATTTTGTTACCCTGCTTTCCTCTCATCCGCTGAAATGTGAAAAGCAGACTTGAGTGGGTGACAGATCCAGTGAAGAGTCCATGCCCCAAGTGAGTGCCTGGATGTCTCTCCCGCATGTAATGTTTTGCTGGTTGGTGTTTGGATTTTTCTGTTCACAGCCCAGAAGCTGACTCAGTGGCCATGCAAACCCTGGCCTGAGTTAGTGGTGAGCAGCTGAGTGCACCTACTCTGTCTGTTCGTCGCCCCCTCCCATTTGCTCTTCCCAAATCCCCCATGTATGTTAACTCAGTATGTGAATTCAATTTTTTATTATTATTATTTCTGATTTAACTCAGCTGGGGGACATGCTGCATTGCAGCAGAATGCTGACTTCTCTGCTCAGCTGTGGCTTGGGATGGCAGAGCAAGAGCTGCAGCCCACAGTAACCTTGACTTCAGCCAGCTGTCATGCTCAGGCAAGTTTTGTCTTGCTCCGTGATGCTTACCTGGCCTTTCGTCATGGACTAGCCCTGCCTCTCAGGAGCCTGACTACACCATGAACCACCAGACATCGGGCAGGATGGCTCTCAGCACCCTGTGGTGGCTGAGAAACCTCTCAACATGGCTCTTTGGGGCTGGAAATAGAAATCCAGTGGTGCAGAGTGAGCTGGGTTTGCTTGGCTTGCTGAGAAGGGTCTTTAGCGGCCCCAGATAAATATGAGTTATTATAAGAAAGCCAAGGTTGTAATGAAGGATAAGACCCACGTGTTTTAGTAATTGGATAAGTACTTTCTTTCTTTTTTTAACAATACCCACTCAGTATGACTGGTGTGTTCTTCAGGAAGCAGTGATCCCACCCTCACGGGGGATCACCCTTACTGATGCCCAGCCAGCACCAGGAGCTGGGCTGGGAGCAGCCCCAGCAGTGCTACCAGAGGCACAGACAGTGTCAACTCTTCCCCCTGCAATTCACTTACTGTCTGTGTTAGGAGGCTGGGGTGCTACTTCTTACCTCCTTGCCATCACAGATGATGCCAGTAATTCTTCTTCCTTTAGCTGCCATTAACAGAACCATCAACCACTAAAAGTAAAACACATCCTTAAAATGTGGCTGTCTTGATTTTTGCATATTTTTTCTGGTGTTGTTTGTGGTGTGATTTAATTGCTTTTCATCCAACTTAGATAATCTAGTATTTTTAAATTTTTTGTGTGTGTTCACAAGGGAGTCTTTACTTGTGGCTCCTGGAAACTGGCACTTCACTAAGACCTAGTACTTTAATATCAAATATTGGCAGGGATTTTTTATTAGTGGTCACAGAGAAGATTAAACACCTCCTGAATGTGGATAAATACATATAGACATTTTAATAAAGCGATAGGACACAAGGCTTCACGCATTAACAAACAATAACTGCTGTTAGTTATTAAATTTACTCTGGGTAAATGAACTCTGGGTGCGTCACAGCCCTGAATTGCAGCTTGCAAATGGTTTTGGATGATGTGGATAAGAAGGCAAAAGGATTTTGCTTTTGGGAGTTTCCTTGTGATGATGTCAGGCTGTGGGAAAGGAAACAGTGTTGGGTCTGGGATGGGCACAAGGATGTGAGAGCCATGTCCCCTGGCCCATGCCAACCCACCCAAGCTGCAGCTCACAGGTGCACTCCTCACTGCACACTAAGCTCATGCCTTCTTCACTCCTGGGGCTTTTCTTTCCTAAGACAAGACCTCTCTCCTCTTTGCCTTCTTCTCTTTGCTATTTTGAGAGGCTTGGGGAGAGCAGCCTTCTTGTTCACTGCGTTCTGGCTGTTTCTTTGGAAGAAGGCAGATTGCAGAGGGTAGATCTTCAAATCTCAATGGGAAAGTGCCAAGTAAAAAGATAAAACCACAAGGAGCCCAGGTTGAAGAAATATGCAGAGAGAACCTTGTATGTGTTAGCAACAGACAGTGACTGATCACGAGGAGTACAGCCCTCCTATTGATGATGGGAATATTTGTCTTTCCAGGCTTCTGGCTCTTCAATACTGTGTCTTCATTTAGATAGGGAGTGGTGGTGATGGTGCACACCAAAAAAAATGAACCAAGATTTGCAAGATCATCATTTCTTCCTCTTACTTTTGAGATGTTGGTTCTCATTTGACCTTCAGAGTAGCGTTTTGAGACAGAGATTATCCTTTCTGGTGCTTTTGTTTCCCTGCATGATTCTACCCAGCTATGAGTGGTACTCAAGTAAGTACATGATAAACTATAGGATAGGTTATATTATGGGCATCTTTATCACAATTTTTAAACTCACTTGAGCATCTCTTTTGAGGAAAAAAAACAAATCTTAAAAAGCACTTTCAGATTATGTGGTTCTTCTAATCAGCACTGGCTGCTGTAAACCTGTGGGTGGGGTTTTTTGGAGCATGGAGGGAGAGGCACCAGGACAAGGTGCGGGTGCTGGGACAGGTAACTGGCCACACATCTCTCCCTCCCCTGACCCCCTCGTGTACCATGGATACATGACCTGATAATTGCATAAGCAGCCCTCTGTGATATCCTCCCTTTCTCCCAGCACTTAAACCAAAGCCCTAAGAGCTCTGCAGAAATGAGAAGTATTTAATTTCAATGGTGAAGACAGATGCTCTCACTTTCATCCAGGGGAGAATGTAGTCCCAGATGCCTTCTGTGGGGATAAGAGTGGTCACACAGGCTGTGTACTGCAGGAAGATATGACTGCCAAAGAAGTTGTTTTGACTGCAGTAGAAAAAATAATATGTGAAAACCATCAAGGAAATATGAGGGGGAATTCAAGACTGTGTCCCTCTTAGAGGATAATTTCATACTGGAAGGACCATTTAATCAAAACTCCAGATAAGCAATTAACAAAGTTTGGAGAGCTATTCTCCTTTCTGCCATAACTTCCCTGCTACAATATGTGTGCACATTCAATTTTGAATTTAAGTGGGTTTTATAGTAAGTGCTTCTTGGCAATAAGACTAACATGCTAAGGCTAGGTTTTCTTCTTGCTCATAACTTTAAAAAGTGTGATGAATTTAGATTTAATTAACTGGATTGTCTTTAAACTGTTCTTTCTTGGTGCAGTCTGTGAGAGAGATGTAAATCTGGAATAATTTTGCCCCAGTCAGTGTCATTACTTCTGTTTTGATGTAGATGTAACTGAGAGCAAAATCTGATCTTCCCTGAGAAAGCCATCATCTACTAGTTTAAAAGGAAGAGTGAAAGCTCAGTGAGTTATGGAGATTATTCTTAATGCTCTGCAGTGCAAATCTCACAAATTTGCTTTATTAAGAGGTAAGACAGAACTAATTCAGTTTAAAAAAAAGACTTTTCATTTTGCAATTTTTTTCAGTTCATTGAATTTGACATGGATTTTCAGAAAGCAGACCAAAAAAAGCTTGCATTCTGTCAGGTCCTGAGTGTGTGGTTAATTTTATACATGTATATGAGCTTTCATCCTTCCTCAGGGGAGAGAATGCCTTCAAATGCACATTTTTTCATATTCCCCTTCTAGTGCAGCTTGATCCCTCAGATAAATCACTACTCACTGTTTATGTTATCACCGTGGAAAAGTTTGTGAAATCACAGATTTGGCAGCACGGTTTCACAAACATCCTTGAATAGGAGAACACCGTCTGGGAAAAGTGAAATGTTTTGTTACAATTCAAGCTCTCAGCTTTCGATGTCTGCAGTATCTGCTGAAACACCTCTTCCCACCGCTGAGAAAGACGGGAGTAAGACTGATCTGCCAACATTTATGGTATCATCTGATGGTCTCTCTTGCATTTTTTATTTCAGCCATAGCCTGGGCTAATTTTGGCACCATTAATACAAAAGTTGGTTTTACCTCCTTTAATTTCTAGTGATTTTTTTTAACTTGGAGAGACAAGATTTAACCACGTGTGAGAGTGGTAGGATGCAACATCATTTGCTCTCCTGAAATATTTTGTTGCTTGCTGCTCAGAAGCAGACAGTAGGAAAGAAAAAACCCAAAATTTGTCAGTAGCATTGCACTGAATTTTAAAATGTTTTTGTCAGCGAGCCTAGAAAACGGCTTTTATTCTCCCTCCAATCTGGAACTAGATTCCAAACCACTCTGCAAATAATACCTTTTAAAAAATCCATAATAAACAGAAAGTTACAGTTCTGATCTTCTACTTATCTCCTTCTAATTTGCAATCAGCAATAATGAACAAGCTACTGCATGTGGAAATAGAACCTTATTGCTCCCCATGACCTCTCTGACCTTGCCTGAGACAACATTTGCATTTGGCTTACTGAATAAGTTTTGCTTTTCTGATAAATATTAGTTCTGTTTGGAAAAAAAGTCCATCAGGTTAATTGTGGTTAATAGTTAGCCAAACAGTAACAGGTAAGTAAACAGAGCTTTACAAACAAGGTGTACAGGAAGTAGCTCAGAGTGTTTTCTGTGGCATCACAGGCAGGTCATTTATCAGGTACAGCTTATAGAGCTTCAGCGACACAGATATGACTGTCTGGGTTTGGTTTTTTCAATTATATTTCCCTTAAAAATTAACTTGGATTTAAAAGAGCAACCTTCCTTATTTCTCTGCAGAGGGTATGAATGCCCGAAACTTACATTAATTACAAAGTAAATGAATCAGAGGTTAACTCCAAGTTGCATCGGGTTGAATTTTGCCACCCTGAAAAGTGTTATATGGTACTGAAGACAGAAAGGATGTTTACATGTACAGTAAAAGGCCAGGAAAGATCTGCAGGAAAGTAATTCTTAATGGATTTTCACAATCTTAAATCTTCTCTGAGAGAAATGTATCATCTCTGCCCTTCCAATCACTCTCCAGTCACAGCATACCCAGGTCAAGCTCCTATTATGTATAGCTTAGAAAGAGTGATAAATACTTTATTTTAAAAGTAAGCAATTTAATCTGTCATCAAGCAATCTTGATTCTACATGTCTATGCAATAAAATGAGGCCCCCATGTTTTCAAGGAATGAAGAAAGCCACATGGCTATAGAACCTTTATTCTGCCTTTGAGATCATGCTCAGCTTCAGAAAGTGCTTTGAAGGAAAGGAAAATTTAAGTAAATAAAGTAAATGGAAAATAGTCTAAAGCTTTAGTTGTGTTAGCAAAGATCAGTCCTACCAGGTTGTCTTTCTAGATGAGATGGTTGAGTTTATGCTTTTGTTTCATTTTGTGGAGATAATTACTAGCCTGAACTTCAGTAACCGAAGTAGTGAAATGGTGGAATTTACGATGTAACTTGAAGGAGGTGAAGTTTAGTAGCAGAGATCAAACTTGGATGAAGAGCTGATTAAAGAGGACACAAAAGATTGTATCAGAAAAGCTCTGGAGACAGGTATCTACTGGGTATCCTTAAGAATTGTTCTTGGGACATGTCTAATTAAATATTTTCATTAAGGGTCTTTGCGTAGGTGTTTCTCACAGTGATGTTTCACAATGGTGAGCTGGGAGAGAGTGAGAAGTAAGAGGAAGGTTTGGATGGCATTTAAGTAGAATTGGAGGATGCTAAGAAATCAAATAAAAGTTAAAATTGTGCAGGACCCAAAAGTACGTACTTACTGTGTTTTAATCTGGAAGAATGGGGAAGCCCTTGCATATATCCAGAAAATAAGGATACAATGTGCAGAAAGTCCCAGTAGTGATAAACCATTGATATAATTTACAATACACTGCTAAGTCCTTGGCAGGAACACTGTGTATAGTTCTGGTCCCCAGTTCAATGGAATATGGATATTAATTGGATGGATATAATAAAAGGAAAATCAGGGAAATATGCTGGTTTTTGAGACAGGGCTAAGAGATTTGAACGAATCAAAATAATCTGTGTCATGGTACATGCATTGGAAAAGACAACACCAGACTGGGAAGAACGTACCTTAATTGAAAGAACAATGCTAGCACAACTTACACAAATCTGAATGATCTGAATGGTAGAGCCCGAGTTTAGGCTGAGCATTTAAAAGAAAATTTCATAAATATCAGAGGGATGAAGGTCTGGAGCAACCTCCAGGAGGCACAAAGGGCCCCGCTGCCTTCCTGGGGCTCCATATGTCTCCAGCAGGCTGTGGCGTGGCACACATGAACATTGCACAGGGAACCTGTAGAAACATCACATAAGCCTATAGGCTCTAACAGGTAAGAAATCTGCTTAGAGCTACCACTGGTGTCATTCATTCCTATTAATCTCCTAACTGTTTGTAGATTAATAAATTACAGGCAAGTTAGGTCTTATTATAACCCAGATGTTTGTAGAGAAGTTTGATTTATGCTGTGTCTCTACTGAAATCTTAAAGGGCCTGAAAAAAAAAGGGATATGGCATCCTATGCAGAGAGGATGAATAGTTCTATTGGTTTGCTTGTCTGTGCCCTCTGACTGCAGAGAGGATGAATAATTCTATTGGTCTGCTTATCTGTGCCCTCTGACTGCAGAGGGTCTAGTGACAGCTCACACCAGCGAGTCCTTTGGAAGCAGCTGTGTCTTCCTGGGCATGAGTGACCCAGTTGTTAGGAATGCCGTGACATGGGTTTTCTGCCCTTGCAGAGGCAGGGTTTGAGCCTTCTGGCAGGGAGCTGGTAGGGCCTGTGTGTACGAGCAGCACAGCTGGACTTGATGTTTGTTTGTCCGGTGGCTGGCGGAACCGTGCTGATCTCCCCCTGCATCGGCAGGGCTCTGCATATCATGTAATTATTGCAGTCCCCTTCTGGGAGGGGAAATACCTCAGGAGCTATCCACGACCTCTTAAAGTACACGTTCATGAAGGCACTTGGTGCTAAGGTAAGGTGGTCGGAGGAAACATCCATTTTTTAAATCCCACATGAGTGAATCACTTCGAGAAATACCTCCGAGTTTTCAGGAATATTTGTAAGATTGCGAAATCAAAACATTTCCTGCAATTGGAAGGCACTCAAAAAGCATATGTTATATGTCAAAGACGTAACTTTTGACCTCTTAGCCCTCTTGAGCAAGAGATTCCCAGGCTATTAAATTGTCTTTATTGCTCTGTCATATATTTGTAGCATGTGTTCAGTAGTAAATATCTTATCTCATAACAGAACTAAAGAAAATACTGTGCTTTCCTCAAAAAAAAAAAAAAAACCAAAAAAAAAACCAAAAACCAAAAACCAACAAATACCAACAACCAAACAAAAAAACCACCAATATTCCAATCAAATAGTTTTCTATTTTCTTAATCAAGACAGGAGCATGACCCTAGATGAAAAAACTCTGGCTGAAGAATTCAAACTTTGTTTTGAGTCATGATATTGTGCCACAGAGGATAAAGTACATTTGTAAGTCACTGATAAATATGCTGACTATTTTTTTTAGGGACACTGTTACATGATAGTGCTAAGAAATAATTAATGCACTAACTTGGGCAGTTGTCATAGTGGAACATAATGCTCCACACCCTCACGTAATTCAACTTCCCCACCCCCCAGCCTTTTCTTCCAGCCAATTGGTGAACAGGGAAAGAAACTTTTCGCATCATAGCAAGGAAATAGTTACAGTATCTGGATTATGTGATTATAAACTCCTGTGGAAATTGAGACAGGATTGTTTGTCACTCACAGTCATCTATGTGTTAGTATCATACATAACTATAACATGTATTCTGTCTCTGTTCTTCTGAAGTGCTCCAGAGCACTTCCTAGCTCACTGTGTCTTCAGCATACGGATATTCATTACACAATTAGAGGGGTATTTATTCATCTGATTGAAAAACGTATTTGCTCTGTATAAATTAAAGCTGCTCAGGGAGAGATTGAAAATTGGTGTGCAATGCTATACCACTCCTCTAGGCCAGTTCAATCTCACCTTCAAGTACTTCAGGTAGACTTATGGTGGCATCAAGAGGCCATGTAATATATATATATATATATATATATGTATATATATGTTATATATGTGTGTGAGTGAATATACAATGCTGGGGGACGGGAGGTGGGGTACAGATCTCTCTAGCAACTGTAAGCCTGCTTTTCATTATTTAGCTTTCATGGGCATGAAAATAGTCCAGGGTCTCCTAGGGTCGTGTAGAGAACAAATTGAAATCTCTGGCTGAGGAAGAACTTTAAATGATGCTTTAGCATGAATGAGATAATCCACTTTTGCAGTAATAACCACAGAGCTCTAATAGCATCTTTTTACTAAAAGTAGGCAAAAAGTAAGTTTCCAGTGCTCTGTCTAAGAGATGTGTATATTTAGCCACTGCTTCTGAAATACTGTTGCCTCTCCGTAAGTTTTCACATAATGGCCACAGTGAAATGCTTTCCAACAAGAGACGGCCTTCCAGTTCTGTGGAAGGGTTTGATTCCTTATGATCAAGTTTGAATCTAAAAAATTGCTTAGAACCAAAAAGAATGGGGTAAGGCTTTAAGGCAGAATTTTCAAAAGCAGCAGTATCACCATCAGAGCTTCAGCAGCTTCATCTTTACATGGTCACTGATCTAGGCCAATGCAGATTTTCCACTTGATGAGTTTTGTATTCCTGAAGCATAAAACTTATTTTCCCTTCCTGATGGAAAGCCAAATTTTAAAATAAATGCACTTAAATGGAAAAAGAAGGACAGACAGTTTTGCATGCTTGAAGACATATGTTATGAGGAACAGGTAAGAATATGTTTGGCGTTTATGAGCAACCCCACATTTTTGGGTAGGATTAATTCCTCCCAAAAGTGCAAGCTTAATCAGGAGGTTTCGGACGGCCAGTATTTTGCTGTGTCCCAGTGCCTTGCAGAGCACATCAGTCTTACCCTGCAAAGTGCAATTGCAGGGGTTATGGGACTCCTCCTTGGAACAATGGGCTTCAACATGCAGAGGGTAAAGCAACACCCTAACCACCACATTTGAGTTACTCAGAGACCCACATTTTCTTTCCTGAGTTGCATTAGTAGCACGTTATCTGAAATAGATGCACACTGACAGAGCTTTTTCCCACAAGGATAAACTGCATTGCCATTTTCTGGGAGAGTTCAGTAAAGCATAGCAGAAACTTTCCATAGACAGTTTTGAGACTTTTAATGGAAACTTATTTTGGCAAAGCTCTGAAAGAACTCAGTAATTTTATTTATGAGATCCAAGAGCGAAAAAACACAAACGCCTTCTATCGGGCGCTGCCTCGTAAAAGCAAACCTGGTGACAGCAGAGACATCCTGTAGCTGTATAACATAGTCAGATCAGAAGCTCAGTTTTCCCATGGGTTTGCTTAACTCCTGTACCAGAACCTTTGGGGAGCTTGTAAGCTGAATGGGGCTGTAATGCATATACCAGCAGCTGTTTTCTGTCCCTTCTAAGCCCGTCTTTCTTTTTTTTTCCCCTTTTACCACTATTATTTTTAACACCATGTTGCATTCTGCTTCAAAATGATGATACTCCTCCAAGGTACTGCAGCCCAGTGCAACTAAGTGAAGTCATTTTGGAGTGAGACAAGCTCTTGAAACGCCCTCATGCAACACTGGTATCAACACGGTAATGTTGCACTTGGGGCAAAATGGGAGCTCTTGTTCCTTCAGAATGTTCCTTCATGGAGGCGTAGTAGGTCTTGAAAACTTTACTTCTTAGTGGCAAAACTTCCATCTTTGTTTTAGCAGAGCTGATCCATCTTAAAGAGAGGATTTTCAATAGCCCGTGCTGATGACCACCTCCCACTGGCATGCTGTTTGACTTACAAGCCAAACTCCTGTTCCTACTTTGGAAAATCTGTCTAAATCTTTTGAAGTCTTGTAATGCAGACCTTTAGTTCTAGTATTGAGAACAGGATTGTTCTGCTTTATTTTTCCAAGACTGGCCATGCAATCCAATGCAGTACTACACAGTCTCACATTCAACACTGCAAAGTTCTTTTCCTAGCCCATGGAAGAAATAATTTTATTTGTTCATGATGAGTATTTGTTTCCAAGCTTTGGGAGGTGAAGACGAAGGCAACACAGAGCTGCTAAAACATGAAGTTGCTAACACACAAAGCTACTCTGTTCTCTGGGGCTGGTAGCATTTCATCACTTGCAGCCAGGCGGTTTACTGGGCTCACAAGAGCTGCTGCAGCTCCACCATGAAGTGATAGATAGTGATTGAAGACTGGCGAATGCATCAAAGGCAGCCAGACAGACCTACGGCTTTAAAAACTTGGTAGGTGTCGTTTTTCCCAGATAAGGTGGCTCTGGTTTTAGTAAGGCTTATCAGAAGATACTTCACAAGGCAGGGAGCAGCTTCGCAGTGGAGTTGGAGAGTTGGCTGTGTGATGTGCCCACTTGCTCAGAAGGTGACCGTTTTGCCATTTTGGAAACTTTCTGGGATGCAGTGGCCAAGGCCAGATCTTTCCAAAGTTAATGTCATTTTCTGGTAAACAAAATGTAATTTTTTTTTTTTCCAGCTGAGGTACATAACTGCCTGCCTCACATCATTTTTTTCCCTCATAGTTTTAGTACTCCATAAAAGTCCTTGGAAGATTCAAGCATGCAAATCCTTGGAGTGATGGATCTCAAATCTTGACAGTGCTTGCCTCTAATGTCTTCTGAGGTTGCTACTCCACCAATACTTCCTTTCTTTGACTTTCCACCAAAGATGTAAGCTAGAGAAAAATGTGGCATCTCCAAGCAATGTACCAGAAATATGTTAGAATGTGATTTTAACTGTCTTGCTGTTCAAGAAACTTCTTCCCACAAAAATTTGAGATCAAGGAAGTGCAGCAGTGGGTTTCTTAGGCAGGTACAGTTGTATTTTGGAAGGTGTAAAGCATCCTAGGAGCACTGAGAAACAAACATGTACATGGTGTATGCACTTGGCAGATGAACAGAGCCAATCCTCCTGCAACTGCCAAGTTTTGCCCCACAGCAGTGATGCTTCTGCTGGAGCTTGAACTGGGATGTTCCCAGCTCCGTTTCCCTCAGTTTTCTTCTAGGAAACAAAAAAAGCCAAGGACCCGTGTACAGCAGCGAGTTTCCAAATTGTAATATAGTAAAAGATAAAAGCTGATTATTTCTAGTCAGAGTGGAAAAAAAAATAAGGAAAAACCCCCAAACCCAGTGGATTACAGAAATGCCTCCATTCAGCGAAACACTTGAGTGCAATCTTTTGCAGAAGAAATGTTGCAGGAACAGAGGAGCAGATGGGAACAGCAGTGAGTGAGATCAGTTCTACAGTCAGGCTTCTCCAGCTTTCATGTCTCTTCATGCATTTCACTGCACTAGTAAAGGGTTTCTGGTATTTTTTCCACCCTCAAGACACTTTTGGCAGAGATAAGCACAGTCCAACCGTCTGCTACCGATAACATTTTCACATTCTGTGCTGGAGCTTAGGTTGTAGCTGATTTACCAGCTTTTTGTGTACAAGGGGACGTTTATTCCCCCTGTTCACTGAACTGATGGGGCAGTTTCTTTCTGGCAACTTTCTCTGCAGGGTGTGGAATGTGTTAAAGCAGGTTTGCATCGTTTATGTAAGGGCGGATTTTCTTTTAATCCTTATCTGCATGTCATCTTCTGGATTTTCATATTTGCATGTAGGGGGAGTGCTGTGTTTGATAAAGCTGTGCGTTGTTTTTCCTGCCTCGTTGCTTAGAACAGATCCTTGACGAAGACCATCCCTCAAACACTGGGGACAAAGGAGTTGCAAAATCAAATTTAGCAGCTGCAGTCATCTTTATTATGATTTTAAACTGTTCAGAATTAAGCAGCCACTAATTCTGAGTATATATGAAATAATAATTTGACCTAAAAAGACACACGGGTCAATACAAGGCACAGCCTTTTGATAAATGTGAGGTTTTGTTCTTTTCAGGGAAAAAGGTTTCACTTACCCATTTTCAGTATTTCTTTTATTAGTATTTTCAAAGACAATAAAAAAAACTTAAAAAAAAAAACCACAAACAAACAAAAAAACCTGAGAAGTTTTTTCTCTGTGACCTGCACAAATGGCCATTATGATCATAGAAGTCTAAGAGTGTTAGCAGAGCTTTAGCCAATATTACATTATATTTCTGGAGTTCAGGTTGCAGATTTTCTGGGCTCCATACTAAGCCATGGAGCATTTGCTTTGCTGAAAAGGGTGGAAGAACAAGAGGAAGGAACCGTGCAAATCATGAGATGGAGAGGGAACTTCTTCAGAGTTTGAACAGCATAAAATGTACTGTAATAATGCATTTCAAATACCTTTTATGGTGTTCAAACTTATTTACATGTCTTCACAGAACTGAACCCTGGCATTAAATGTGACTGAGATTCCCTACTGCTAAATCAGACCAGCTCTAAAAGTAGTCCACTTGCTATAACATGCAACATTTATAGTAACAACGACTAAATTCAATGTGTTTTCTTCCCAGACTTTTGAAGATAAATGTTCTTCGTCTTCAAAACTTACCCAGGTGCTGTTAAATCATTTTGTGGCTTTTTAGCTGTGCTTTCAAAATGTAATTGTAGTTCTCCTCCTTCCAGAATAAAGGGTGGTAGAAAGTCTATTTACCTCATTTATTAAATTTCACACAGTTAAATTAAGTGAAATAACAGCTTGATTCAGATCCCATTCGTTTCAATAGCAGTCTTTCCACTGAGTTTTAGTCAAGGTTTAAATGAAGATCAGAAGATGATCCTCATTTACATCTAATATGCTCTTCTGCTGTTTCTTTTAAACTTAAATATTACTGGAGGCTCTTCAAACCCAGCAGCATGTATTAACTTGCTTGCTTGTCAACATGCACAAATATCCAAATTTCGTCTGGAAGCCCTAGAGTAAGTGTTAGCATTTATTCCCATGAATGCGCAGTTGTTGAAAACAAACTTTTAAAGCTTTTTATCAGCTTGCATTTGTTCTTTGTAGTCAGTTGACAGGACATTTGCTACATTAGTAACTTAACTGTACCTTTTATTGTTTGAAGCAGTAAATAATGTTTATCTTAGTCCTGTCTGCAGTTTTGGTCTTGTTATTTAGTCTCACTTGAGAAGGTGACCTCATTCTTAAGGGACAAGATGTCCCACGGGGAGCTTTGGGGCATAGAGCTTTCTGTAGCTTTCCAGTTTGACTCCATAGGAGGCTGGAACTTACTGTTAGACCAGCTGGGGAGGAAGCATCGGAACTGATGCAGGTACACAGGCCCAGAGGCTTGGTGCAGCATTCACTGCGGTTGCTGGCAGCACTTCCCGTGTCCTCAGTGGGCAGAACCAGGCACAGAAGGAGATGGGGTTATCTTGGAGGTGGGCATGTGTAGTTCAAGGCAGCAAATTAAACCTGTGTGGTTGCTGTTGTGTTTCAGCAGTTCTCCACATACATTGCAGTCTCTAGAGATGTCAGCCTTCTTATCTAGGAGAGCCACATATATGTATATATGTAAATGTGTAATCATATATTCATTGGTGAAAAAAATGAGGATGTGTTGTATTTGTAATAGCAAGCTTTTAGTGTTCTACTTGGAATCATCTGTAAGTGGTTTCTCTTGTCCTTTTTGAGCCAGTGTGTAAATGCTCACATAGAATTTACACCTCACGGGATTCAGAAATACGTGCATGAGCACCACAGCTTACTTCAACTTAAGACTTGATTTAATAGGAGTAAAGAAAAACATATGACTTTTTTCATTAGAAGGCACAAATTGAAATATGCAATTGCAGTGTCTCAAGAAATCCGACATGCTAAAATGTTCACAGCATAGTTTAATGCCTTTAGCTCACATTTCTCAATTTAACTCATTTTGAAACAATTTTAAACAATTCAGTGCTGATGTAACTAGCAACTAATCCCATATTTTCACGGCCACACATCTTCAGTTTCTTTTTATTGTGCTATAAAATCCTGCTGCTTCATAGATGTTGCCAGAACAAACAACAATGAATAATGTAGGGTTTTTTAGACCACGGAACACAGGCTTACGTATCCATTGTCATCTACTTGTTTTCCCAAATAACTTGGTGTAGATCTTGAGATGGCACAGCCCTGCCAGACATGTGTCACCAGATTCAAGGCTTGGTGAGCCATGCCCAGTGTTGGAGGTCTCTTGGCTGCTTGCTGCTGTGCTCTGTGCAGACTTTTTACACCACTTCCAGCACGCAGTAATACAAACTTCACCATGGATGCCAGGAGAACCATTTCATTTCTATGAGCCATTTCCCAGGGCCTGAACCTCTCATGAATGGGGCTGTGTGACAGTCCTTCTCACACTCCAGAGCTCTGCTCCGCGGAGCACACAGCTTTTTTGCAATGAATATGCTGTAGCTATGCTGGTGTGTGAAGCTGGAGGGTGGGAGGACTGCAGCCATGGACTCATAGCCAAGGCCTGCTGCCTGATCCTTGGGGGAAACAAACCGCTGGAGTACACAGAGCCTGCGGGGACTGACACCGGAATCTATTACCCCTTGCATGGTCTCGTTTGGGTACACATGGTACAATGCAAGACAATCTTACTTTGGGCAGTGTGTGGATTTCACACAGCATGAAGATCACTGTTCTAAAACAAAGGCATGGGCAGTGCTTTCTCTTGGAGGATCCAGAATAAATGGGATGGCAGAACTTCCATCCAGCATAACCAATATACCACCAACTCTGCCTTTACCCCACCCCTTAATTTCCTCCTCAGTGGTTCCCCAAAGTCCTGTTCCTTTTCATAGCACTCAGTGGTGTTTCCCTGTGCTGTACACCACTTGGATGTCTAAGCTGCAATTGGCATTTTGTCTTGAAGAGCCACATTCTGCACTCTATAGCATCCAGCTTCAGTTGCTCTGTTGTATGTAGGGAACAGTGAGTCTAAAAATGGCAAGCTAGGGCATGAACTCATCACTTTGCCCATCCTGCTATTGATATATTTGTAGAGCCAAGCTCATCACACTGCTCTGTTGGGCTCACATGGAAAAACTTCATGGGGGAACCTCAGAATCCATGCTGACTTCACATAGCACAGTCAGTATGGCTTGAGTTTCTATAAATATGCTTAAAAGGGGGGAGAAGGTGCCTCTGTGGGTTTCTGCAAAAAATTTATTAAGTGTTGTGTCTAATATTTATAAACTATTCATTATCTTGGTGTATATATGTGTGCGGATGTTTGTGTAGTGGTTGAAAGATATGAAGTTCCCTTACTCTTGGTTTTTCCTCACTAATAGATTGTAGAGGCAACTCATTATTTATAAGTTCCCTGGTGATTGCACTTGCAACAGACCTGGCCTTTTAACCTGGAGCAACAGCTCAAAAGAGAAAGCCCCATGCAAGCTCTTAGTTACCTTTGTAGCAGCCTCTCCAGAGGGTGCCAATGAGAAGAACAACCCAGCAGCAGCACCCCAGCTGCTGGTGAGGACATCTTGGGGAGCTCGACTTGCCAGCCATCATTCTCAATTAATAATGGCCCGCAAAACTGAAGGCAAAATCCTAGTGCACTAGTCACCATGTGTCAGGGACATGGGCTGAAGTGTAGCTTGGAGAAGGGCTGAAGCCTGAGGGGAGCATCCTGGTACCACTGGGAGTGGGAGCTGCCCCAGGTGGCACCTGCTTTGCAGGGAATGGAGGGCCCTCCAGTGCAGAGGCCACCGCCCTTGGGCGTGCCAGGGCACTGCCAGGGATTATGCCAGCTCCTGCCTCCCTTCCTTCAGCATTTTCCCACTGATGCACCCAGTGGATGCTGGCTCCTGTTTTGTCAAGCAATGCGCTGGTCACCTCATATTATCCCCAAGTCCTTTTCAGGGCAATTGCATCCCAGCATTCCATTTTCTGTCTGCTATGTCTTCTGCAGTCTTTGATGTAACATCTTGCCTTCGGCTATAGTTCATGTAATGTTGTTCAGAGGGCTTATTTTCCTAAATTATACAAACCTGCCTGTGCAGGTCATCTGTCCCCCTTTGTTATTTAGAACTTCAGCAATGTTTGTGTCATCGGCAGGAATCCTCAGCAGTGATTTGAAGTCTTCCTAGAGATCACTGACAAAACCATGTGAAGAAAACTGACCTAAACTCAGATAATTTTTCAGTACTCACTGGAAATACCCTACCTCAAAATTCCCATCTATTATTCACCTTTGGAAATCAACTTTTTCCAAACTGTAAAAAATTGCAAGGTGATAATTCCTGTTTCTTTGAAATTCTGCTGGTATTTACGGAAAATATCTGTATCAATCCCACAGTTTTATCCTAAGACATTCAGAGGGCAAAGCTTAAGGTCTGGGCTAGTCCATCCTGTCCGTGTACTTGCTCCAAATTTACACCGGCATCAGCAGGAGAGGAATTTAATCCCCCATACAGTTCACATTGAAGCCAGTGGAAAGATTGATTTCAGCACATCCTGGTCTGGCCTTAATCTCTGGAGGATTAATAAATGTACACACAGAATTAAATAATGGTAACCAAGAAGAAAAATAGAAATATTAATAAATTATATTGGGGAGGAAAAAAAGCATCCAGGGGAATTAATAAGGCTGAATCCCTTGTTGTCAGAAATACCGTGACTTTGGTGAGGTCTTCATTCAGGAGCAAATTGATCTGTATGTGATTATTTGTTCTTTCAGGCAAAGGCACTCACCAGCAATCAGACCATCCAAATGTCATGATGTCTCCATCTCTTACAAATCAAGACGTGACTTTTGACATTGAAGGGCAGGTCTCCACTCCTAACTGGAGTTAGGAAGGGAAACCTAAAATTACATTGATCTGGAAAAGTTGTTTTTGTCAAGTAAATAGAAATAAGAAACCATCTGGAAAAGCTTTCCCTCAAGGCATATTCTTTTTCTCCATTAGGGTGTTAGTTTTGGTAATTTTTGCAATTACAGTTTCCATCTAAGTATTTTTAAGAGCTCTGTCATTGTTTTGGTCCCACTGTTTCTAAAAGTTGGAATTAATCTCAGCAACTGCATTACTCTGAACCACACTGTTTGAGCAAGAACTTACTAAAGCCACATGAGGTTGTTTTTCACAATGTTTTAAATTAAAGTATTTGGATATGTGTATAAATCATTATCTTCTGCAGAAGAATTTCCAGTGCCCAAATGTTGCTGTCATTAAGCTGAAACTGGACTTGTTAGGCTTTGTATGGGTTTGCAAACACTGTTTGGGGAAAACGGGAAAACATATGCCAGCATGTGAGCACTGTTTGTACTCCTCACCTGTTTCCTAGCTTTCCTTTTCATAACTTCTGACAGCACACTGCAGCAGATTTGGTTTTCTTTTTGTGTCACGTGAACTTTCCTCCCTCTTGAAATTCTTACACAGTATGTTAAATGCACTCAACCCAGCAATACCGAAATTTCTCCATCCCTTCTCTGTCTAGAGTTGAGGAACTTGTGAATATAAGAAATGTTTCTATTTAAGTGATTGATTATATAAAATGTAATGTCACTTTATTATTCCAACCTCTGATATTTCATACCCTGTTTTCTCTAAGGAAAGCATTGCATGGTTATTTCTCTTTCTAATAGGTTAGTCATGATGACAAATGTCCTGTCTGTTCTAGTACTTTGTTATAAGCCTAAATATCATTATTTTGATCATTTGACAGCTAGTAAGCTGCACTTTGCTGGTTTCCACTGGAGGTTATGTGGATCCATTTGATAGCTGTAAGGGTATGCTTGAAGCTGGTTAAAAAAATACCTGATATAGAGGACCTGCCCTTACAGCTGATGTGCATATTTATGCTTGAATGATAAGCATCTTCATTTAATTTCTGAGGCCCCATTAGATGAAGGTCAGTGGCAGACCTCATAAAAGGGGAACAGCTTTTCTCCCAGGGAAGATCATGGAGGTGCAGGGCATGGCCTGGATCCCCTCTGCGTTGTGCAGGAGTGACCCAGGGGATTCAAGAGACAAGGGTTGGGATGGTGGGATTGCCCACACAGGCCCAAATTGAACAATATTTCCTGCAAAGTTATTGCAGTTCACCTGAAAGGTTTTTTTTCCCATGCACTGATAAAGGTGTGTTGGGTGTGGGCAGCACTGATGGTAGCACACCCGTTAGCATTTTCTCTCCAGGCATTCAGTGGCAGCTTTGTATCCCAACCAAGCACCCAGCAAGGTACTGCTCTTCCACACAGTACCTAAAAACAATCAAAAGTGAAATTACTGCTAACGAGGGAGGAGAGAGGAACATTTATAAATGCACTATCAGATTAAATATCCTTTATCAACAAGTTTTGTGTTATTGTCAGTTATGGCTTGAAAATGTGCAAAAATATATAAATTTATCATACCAGGGCATATGTAGTTATAAGTGACATATGAAGCATGGAAATGGACTTGCATATCTCTGAAATTGCCTTTGTGAGTTATTATTTTGATGTGTCTATCAGAGCTGCAAGGAGACTAACACAGGGTAAGCATGGATAGAAACAGAGGATGATTTGGGGATTGGTGATAATTTGGTTTCAAAGCATTCTCTGAGGTTTTTCTCAAGTCTGGGGCAAATATGCGTGACAGGATTGAGACTTCAGTAATCAGAGATTTTCTGGGGAAAAATGAAAACAGATTTTACTTGTATCAGTGCAATTGCTGCAGGCACCACTTTGTTTAATCTGAGCTTGTATGGATTTGGGAAAATACAGTCGCTTAGCATTACAGCTGTATGGATGCCCTCTGTCTCCCTACCATCATTTGGGGAAAATGCCATTTAGGATATTCTTTGGTTTCACGCTACTTCTTCGGGCTGCACAAGAAAAAAGTGGCCAAGGAGCAAAGGGTTTCAGACAGTGAACCAGTTTGCATCACCTAGAAATATTCCTGTAAATCCAAGTCTGGGGCAGTGAAGGGGAGTAACAAGCATGTCTGTGGATACACAGAAGGTTTTAGTAGCCAGGACAGCCAACCCTTTTTATAAGCACTAAATTGAACGAGTTTGCATTTATCAGTATAGCGTGCCTCTTTCCTGAGCCCTTTGATTGCTGCTGCCTTATACAGCACCTGACATTTGGATCATTTCAGCAATATCTAAATTTTTGTTAGGCTGTCTGTTGAGGTAATACTGCAACTGATTCAAGATCAACATCACTTTGGCATTTAATAATTGCAGCATATGTGCTAAAATCTATATCACACAGAATTTAAATGCTTCATGGTGGTAATCCCATGGTGCTGCTCCACAGAATTCTGGGTTGCCCCCATGTCATAGGAATGGTGGCTGGGGCACTAAGGGTCCAGGAGATCACCCTGGCTGGGGTAGGAGAACTCTGCACTCCCAGCATGCAGCCCTGATCTCAGCACTGCCACAGACAGCAGCCTCTTGAGACGTGCCCTCTGTGTCAAAACTTTCCAGACCGGTTGTGTTTTTATTATATTAACATCATAGATAAAAGCAAAGCTTTCGTCTTTCAGGGATCAGCCCATGCCCTGAAGTTCAGTTCTGGATCTTGGCTTTTGTACTGGTCGGGGCGTTCTCACCCTGAATGTTTTACCCTCATTTTTAGCTAAAATGTGTAAGTGTCCATATAGAACATATGTTATGTGGTACATACTACCTCAGCCTCCAGTGGTACCTTGCAAGTATCCATGCCCACCACTGACTCCTAAACCTGGATAGTGCTGGCTTTGCTACACATTGAAACAAAAGTATGTGATGAATGTATTGTATGTGGCATCAGAATCTGTCCTTTAGAGACCAAATAGGTCGAGTTCAATAGAGGTTAAATCATAATAAGTTCCATCCACTCAAGCATGCACATCCCACTTAAAACTCTGCTGAGCGAGGCGAGCATCTCATTGTCTGTGCTTTAGCCTCTGGCCAGAGTGGCATTCACACTGTGATATTATATACAGATAATTATAGCGTGTATCTTTTCAGAACACTCTTTCCATAAGCAAATTGCAGGAATTATATTATTCATCAAATACAAGCAGGCCATTTTCTTTTCTTTTCAAATGTTCTAGTTGGAAAATTATTCTGCACCTTTGCCTGAGTTCAGCAATACTGCTGCAGGGATTTAACTTGTTTTGTTTGATTTGGGTTTTATTTGCTCAGCATACACTGCTTATGACCCAGGTTCTCATTTGGTAAATACTGGTGTGGTGAAGTTCACTTTGTGGATGGACTTAGATCCCTTATATCTCTTTGCACAAACAAAAATTTGAGCATGAGGGAGAAAGCACCACTGTGGTGTCCTGACTGATGCTTTGACAGCCATGTACTGTTGATTTCTTAGCAGAAGCAGCCCTTTTTCTTCCTCTCTGCAGATCTTAACATCTCGTCTACAGCTACTGTTTACTGCATGGAGGATGTGATGAGGGGACCAGTGGTTTTGCATGTAGCTTAAGACATCTTTGCTAGAGAGCCATCAAAGTGCTCTCTATTCACAATACAAGGGAAAAAAGCAGTTCCTGGAGCACCAAGCTGAAGCCTTTTGGGAGCTTGTTATGTCTGGGTTTCCCTCTGCAGCTTCACAAGAAGGGAAGCTCCTTCTCTTGACTGTTTGCTTCTGCCTCCTTGCTGTCCTCCGAGCTGTTTCCAATGCATGGGGCACCATGGCAAACCAAATCAGCGAGTCTCCCTGAGCTAAAAATACCCTCTGTTCAATTATTTATTTATTTGTAGCTTGGATCAACTCTTTGGCATAGTTCCCTGAGAGGGCCCATGGGAGAGGGAGAGGGAGAAGTGCAAGAGTAATCATGCCCTCTGACTGCTGCATCAGCCTTGACCTAGTAAGCAATGAAAAAGTCTGTGTTTCTCAAGACAGCTGGCCCAAGTTCAGAGCTCCAACACTTGTCTGATCCCAAGAAAAGCACATTCAAATGAGTGCAGTTTGTCTTAGGGGTTGTTTCAGTGAGCTGGGCTGTTTTGTTGTATGGTCTGAGCGGTGCCAAACCGCATAGGGTCAATCAAAGGCACAGGTGACCAGGACGATGTCACCAGAGAAAGCTCCTCCTTCCACCTGTCCTTTGGTTCAGGTGTTGCATAAACACTGCAACTTTTGCATTGGGCCTGTCTTGAGTATCAGGG
Source organism: Daphoenositta chrysoptera (assembly GCA_013397915.1). Taxonomy (NCBI): domain Eukaryota; kingdom Metazoa; phylum Chordata; class Aves; order Passeriformes; genus Daphoenositta; species Daphoenositta chrysoptera. The sequence goes on from VZRO01005473.1 coordinate 237,239, forward strand.
CAGGTCTTTGCTGGTAACCTCAGAGATGGAACAAGTGCATCAGGTCATTTGTGGACCCTGAAGACCATAGCAGGATGACTTACATGTTTTTATTTCTGAGAGCAGTCTAAACTGCACCTGCTCCTGTATTGTGTTGGAGTGCTTTCCAAAATCACATTGTTCTAAAGATCAGATATGAGATGCCTAAACTGAGCATCCAAGCTGAGGTTTTGAACAGTCTGAGAATCTGTTTTTACTGGTTTTTCCTTGGTTGTAGGATAACATTGCTTAAAATTCAAGATGACCTCTGGGAAAACTCCTTGACTTTTCAAGTCAGTTCAAAGCCTCTTCACCCCTGTCCCCAAAAACAACATATTTTCCAGAGCAGACTAGCCAGATGACAGTATTTTTAACTTTCAAAATGTGACCACTGTGGAATTAAAACCTACCCATGACTGACTGATAATTTGTGGTCCTTGTACTTGAAGCAGACAGCAAATACAGATTTGAAGTATGAACACAATGCAATAGTTAATTTTGAAACTGGAACAGAAACTGGAACAGAAATTCCCACTTAGAATTTCTAATGCAAATGTTAAGAAATTCAGAAATTCAAAGTATATAAAAAGGGTCAAGCAGCTTAGATTATGTACTCACAGCCCCTGTTAGTGTTCTCATTAACCAGCAGTTGCCACTCTGATTCCAAACACTATAATGTTTATATAATGTATAATTAGAAGTAACTGAGGAATGTGAGTGAATAGCCTCGCTTTAAACATGGTCCAGAGTATTTAGTCTGTTATCACTGTAACTCCTAATGCTGATGATTGTCCTGAGAAGTACCACATGTTCAGTGAATGGTTTTGATGGTTGGTAAGTGTGTTTCTATCACTGCTGTGAAGTTATTTTTCCTACTAATAAAGCATCAGTTGTTTGGTAAATCTTCAACAGGTGGTGTCTTTTGTTACTAGAACTGAAACATATTTCCAGCTTTGTCAAGAGTCTTTGTTATTTGCTTTGCAGCACCGTGGTTTGTGATTGGTGCTTCTTCAAATTATGGCTCTACAGAAGTATCATTTCATGTATTCATTTCTCCAAGCTAAAAGAATGCAATTCTTTCAGTTATGGAAAGCTTTTTTCTGCTATGGAAAGCTGTGCAGTCAGGCTAGGGTTGCGTTATACCATGAGATAACAGCCTCCTAACATCTCCAACTGAAGAGCAAAGCTGAGCTGAAGGAGTCCTTGGAAGGGGTTGTGAAGTTTTTTACCACATTGTCTTCTATATCATTCTCCTTTGCTCTGTATTAGCATAACTGAGAGACGTCTTCATTTGAGCTCTGTAGGGATAGCCCAGAGAACAACTGTATGAGTACAGAATTTTTGAGGGTTGTGTGTGGTGTTTTTTCTTCATAACAATCTTGCATTTTGCATTGATTGCAATCAAATACAATGGTGATTTTTTTTTTCAGTTCCTCTAGATTTAATAAAGCAGAGTAATATAATTTCAGGTGGGGACTAATTTTTCCATCTTGCTGTTATAAATGTTTGGAATCTCAGTGGTGCTCTATGTGACATCTCTTCCTTCCCCACCAGGCAAAAGTGGATTTGAGTGCCACAGATGAATATGCCAGAAAATCTCCTGAATCTGTCATATTCTCAAAATGTCAGCGTGGCAAGAGATGTGTAAGCCCTGGAGGTTCAGTTAGACTTTAAAACCTGGATTTGTAGCTTAAGGAGTCCTTCAGGAAGCCCCCCTTCCTCCCTCTGAGATTGCAAGGAGACCCAATGCCCCTGAAAGTAATGTAAAATAGATCCTCTGGGAAATCACCTTTGGTGGTACCTGGCAGCACACCAGTTTCAGTAGTGTTCAATGGAACTGTACCAATGTCATCTCCTCAGCAACCGAGTTATGTTTGTGATACAGAAAACTTAGTGCTACCTATGTACAAAAGCATCGTATTGAAATTTTTCTATAAGAGAAAGTGATGGAGGGCTATTCCAGCTCTAAATTCTGGTACATCACTGTCCCTGGGAAACACTGCATACTTCCTGCACTATTGCCATTAGAGTCGTGACAGATAATCTTCTTGTTGCTTATGAAGCTGATGCTTAACTTACTGTGGTGCTTTTAAAGATAAGTGGGCGACAAGTCTTTGCCCTGTAGTTATTCTTCTCTTCCTTCCCTTCATGGAGCTTTCTCCTTTCCTCCACAGTTTGTCAAGGGACAAATAACAAGCTGACCCAACTGGGACATGTGGAAGACCATTTCACCAGCCTGCAGAGGATGTACAACAATTGCGAGGTGGTACTCAGCAACCTGGAGATTACATACGTGGAGCACAATCGTGACCTCTCTTTCCTGAAGGTTAGTGTTTGTGGCCAATGGAGCCTTCTCTTGCTACAACAAATCCTACTCAATTTTTTAAGTGGAAAGGATCAGCTACTGATAAAATTCTGTGGTGATCCAAAAACATAGCTAGCTAATGTCAGAGGAATCGCAGCGCACAGTCTAAGCATACCTGTAGTCTGTAGGATGCACTCAACCCTACTATACAAATCAGGTACTTCGAGAAATAGCTTTTCAAGCACTTGCCAGCCTGTGCGGGGTGCCATGCAGATGGGTTTCTTCTTATTCATAATTACAATTACATCTTTAGCTATTACCTCACTTCTCAGAGAGCAGAAGGCTTTGCGGTAGTGTTGGGCAAAGCAAAGCACAAAGCAAATGGCAGATTGTGAAGTGTGGAGGCCTTTTCCCTGCCCTCCAAACTGATCCCTTCCCCTGCCATGGTGGTGAGTGCCTCTCCAGCCTGAAGTGCTCACACCCTCAGCAGGCAGGCAAGTCCTGTGCAATAACTTCCCACATGGATTCTTGAAGTGATCTTCAAGATAATCCCCTGTGGTTGACACATGGGCTACTCCCATCTCAGCATTTGTTTTGTGCACGAGCTCAGGAGCAATTACAGCAAGCTGAGAAGGAAATGGACAGGGGATGGATGTTAAAATGCAGTCATGATATGGGGAGGAGCCATGGCTGATGTGGGGACCTCCTGGTTCTCCACTAGCAAATAACAAGCAAGATCGAAAAATCTATGGTTTGAACATATGGGTTACAAATATGATGGTATTGCTATTCTTCATTCCCAAACACAACTTGACCATGGAACTCAGGGTTCCAAGGAACATAACAAGTCTCTTGAAAATCCACTGGTAGTCTTCATAGAAGAGGAAAATATCCTAAGTAGTAGCCTGAAGGTTTTCCACTTGTGGTGACTTCTGTAGGGGATAGAAATGCATACATTTCACAGTGCAAGACAGGAATTAACCCACATGCAGGAACAGTACCTCACTTGTCTTTTTGTCCTGTAAGGATATCTGTTATTTAAAAAGGAGAAGGTTGCCTAATCTTCCCCTCTGATGAGCAAGGGAAGGGGCACAGAAGAGAGAATGTAAAAGCTTGAATCAGATGGCATGTCTGTGCTGCCAGTTGTTGAAGGATAGGCAAATATTTATGGGAAGCATCATATTTAGTTGCCATTTCATGCATGCTTGCCCTGTTCCCCCGCATCCCCTAGTCAGCCCCATTTACCCTTGCTTGGGAACAGAACAGGGTAAGCTGGACCTTTGGAATGATCCCCTGGTAGCTGACAAAGGGTGAGTTTATACATTCTTTTTCACATAGTCACTTTTTTGTTCTTAGATTTAATTTTATTGAGATTAAGTGATCTATCATTCCTTAAAATTGAAAGATGGTGAATTGGAGGAGTGGGAGGAGGAAAGCGGTTATTGAAGAGTACTGTGAATTAAGCACCTTGTTTCTTCTGTTGTTCTCTCAGACGATACAGGAGGTTGCAGGCTACGTGCTCATCGCACTTAACATGGTGGATGTCATTCCCCTAGAAAACCTCCAGATCATCCGAGGCAATGTGCTGTATGACAACTCTTACGCCCTGGCAGTTTTATCCAACTACCACATGAATAAAACCCAGGGACTCCGACAGCTGCCAATGAAGCGGCTTTCAGGTGAGACATGGGCAAGTGGTGGAGGCACCTCTAAAGCCAACTTCAACTGCTGGCTTATTGGTGTCAAGATCTATTGGAGATTGCCTTTCAAAGTCATATGCCATCAAACCCCACTTTAAAAGCAAGGATCTGAATGTAGTTTTCTGATTGCTTTCCTGCTAGCCAGTCTTCTGCAAAAGACAAAGAAGATTCATCAAGATTCAGTTTTGTTCCCAAAACTGGCAAAGAAGCATCCGTTTGTTATTTTGTATTACTCAATTCCAGTGCATACCTATTAATATTTTCTGTTAGATCCCTGTGGGAGCTGGTAATAGGTGTGTCTCACACGGTCTCTGGGTATGCACACCAGCAGTTCCATCTCTGCTGAGCGCTGTGGGCCCTAGAGGTGGCACCAGGCAGAAAGCTACGCTAGTGACATCTTTGTGGCATCCAAAAACAGCTGACTCTCCAGAATCTGTCAGTCTGATCCTGGTCAGGAGTGCTGATGCCATGCAGGTTGTTCTTTTCTGTCAGCATTGCGTGACTGAGGTGGAGAAAGATGTGACTTATTTCTCTTTCTTTAGATCAGAGATGTTTTGGGGGTGTCTCTGGGGCAAATTAGAGATTTGCTTCACTTACCAATTTTTTTGTTTCTGTAACAGAAATTCTCAATGGTGGTGTTAAAATAAGCAACAATCCCAAACTGTGCAACATGGACACTGTTCTTTGGAATGACATCATTGACACAAGCAAGAAGCCTCCCACCGTGCTTGAATTTGCAAGCAACCTGTCCTCTTGTGAGTATGAACTTACCAAAAGTGCTCTGCGTCCCCCTCCATTTCAGAGAGTAAAATGAACATCCCATCTTTCATGCAGTGGGTTCCTGGTCCAACAATTTCTAATGAAGGCCACAAAGCCCTGTTCCAAGAGAAGTGCTTTCATTTCTGCACCACTGGCCTAAGACAGAATTTTTCATTATGGTTAGGTCCTTAACTCATAGCTCAGCAAAGTTCTTGGGAATGTTTCTCTTGGTTTAAGGCAGTACCCTACATATGTGGTCTTCAAAGACAGCTCAGAAAAACATGCATTTAGTTGCTTTCCAGCAATCCTCTGTTTACAATGTAAGGGTCTGGTCTAGAAAACCCATACGGGTACCTTCATGGAGTTCCTTGAAACCATTTTAGAGCTAAGGCCCAAGTTAAGTGCCGTAAAATTCTCCTGTTTTGGGCTGCACAGATTACCCTGGCAAAAGTAATAATAAATAGGTAGATAAATCTGATGCTTCAGATCAACAGGGAGATGAGGGGATATTTAAAAGTTTGTATAGCATATGCTTAGAGTGGGCTCAAGCTAATCTTTCAGCCTTATGAGTCCCTCATAAAATCCCCAGTCATTTCACAGAAAGGAGGGTTTATTTTCATTTCTGAGCATTTCATTTCTGGCACTATAAATTGGCAGGAAAACATATTTTCTTTATCTTCTTCCAGTTGCATAATTGCCTGAGAGCTAATAGCCAACTTCTGTGTTGACTTATTTTTCTATGGAGCCCTGGCGTAATCAAGGAGTTGCAAACTATACATGTCAGCACAGGAGTTTGGCTCTGAACACCACAGAAATGTTAACCTTTAACTTTTCAACTTTAAAAAAAAATAGTTCTTTGGTCCCACACCAAATCAATCAACTTTTGGACAAGTATTGGCATTTGTTCAGCTATTTGATGGCTGATGAGGGGAAGCAGAATCACATGTTGTTAGTGGGAAGAAACACTCCAGTAGGAAATGCCTTTTAAATGTAGTGAATTCCACATTAATCTGCTAAGACAGCCTTTTATGGCTTTAATAATGATCCCATACTCTAAAATAAGTTGTTTCTCTGGGACTTTGCTCGTCATTAACAGAAAGAAGAAGAAAGAAGAGAGTAAGGAGGGAGGGATGGGAAAGAACGCAGCACTGAACCCTCGAGGTCAGGCAAGGTGTCCATCCATCCTGCCCACCTCTCCACGATTGTCCATCTGCAGCACAGTCCTACACCAAGGAGTATTTTCAGCAGAGGATGGGAGTAGGGCACAAAGCAGACAAGTCAAATTACTTTGTGGGAGAGTAGCTGGCAGTTGCCTGTGAATCCAGTTGGATTTGTTTTCGTTTTAGAACTGCCTTGTTCAGAAACACTGATTTACATGTGGCCTGTAGTGAGCAGCTGGCACATGCCTGACTGCAAGCCAGTGGTGACTTGCCATTGCATGAAAACCCCAGCAGAAGGGCCAGCCGGGCAGTAGCTGAGATTCCTGTTCCTGGGAAAAATGTGCCTCTTTCGTAAGCTAGACTGGCTGGGTATTGTGCTCGCTTGCTCAAAGGTGTGGAGGTGGAGAACTGCACGTAGGAAAGCAGAGGTGAACAAAGGATAGAGAATTAAGCTCTCAAAATTTTTGAGCACTGTTACATAGGTGTTTCCTACCCTGGTTTATCAAGAAGGAAATCTCAAGTCATTGTTTTCTGTTGTTCATGGTACATTGTTGTTTTCTTTGTTTACAGAATATTATACTCCCTCTTGTGTTTTAGGTCCCAAATGCCATCAGAACTGCACAGAAGACCACTGCTGGGGTCCTGGTGAACAAAACTGCCAGAAATGTAAGCCTGCAGATTAGTTAAGAAATAGCATGTATGCTCTAACATGCATACTACATTTCTGTCTACTGAAAAACTAACTGTAATTATGCAGGTAGGATGTTTGCCTGATACTAAGAGAGTGGCAGAAACATCCATTTACAAGTGCTTGAGATTTTGCAAGGGTTTAGTTTTCCTAAAGTAAAGGTTGAGGAGGAACACCATGTCAATTTGTTTTACTGCTTCATTATTTCTTTTTTCTCTAAAAAGTGGGGAAATACACTGGTTTTTGTTTTGTGAAAAGTTCAGGTGGAAAACTGCTGATCTAGACGTAATGCAAAATGGAAGGAACATCCTACATTCAGTTTTCCATTGCAAATAGTCACCTGAACCTAAGCTTTCTGCCTGCAAATATCAAGCCAAATTTGTATGACTTGGAGCTTAAGGAAAGAGGAGCGTTTACCTTTTCTGTCTTCATTTAGTGTACGCTTCAGTTTCTGTCAGTCAGCTCTGCAGTTTGGCTCTCAGGGTGGATGGTGGCTGTGCATACAAAGCCCTCCCTGGGTTGGCTCCTGCAGCTGAGGCTGCACAGCTGTCCCAGGACCTTGCGAAACCTCAGGTCTCAGCCCTGCAAGCTTCCAGCATTTACAAACCCTCGCTGGAATCAGGAGGTTGACAAGTGCATAAAACAGTATCTTTTGTGGGCTCTTGCTTGCCTCTCCAAGCATTTGAGAATCTAGCCAACTGAAAATGTATCCCACATTTCCACAAGTGGGAAAGTTTGGGGGATATGTCTCTTTCTTCTGATAACAAACGTGGGATATTCTGTATGAAGTAAAAATGTTTGATGTAATATATGTTTCCAGCAGGAAACTCTAGTGAATAGTTATCAAAGTGGTGAGGTGCTTTACTCCCCTGCTAATTCTTATTAAAAAATTGTGTCAAAATTCTGTCCATGTAGAACAATGTGCCTTTTATTCCCCTGTTTCTAGTTGAATGGAGAAGTTGCTATCAGAGAAGCTAATACATACTGTGGAAATAATCTGTTTCCTTGAAAATATCCTAACTTGCTTGCAGGCCTACAAGAAAAAGAAAATAATACAGTTTGGATACAGAACTGTGTAACGGAAAAAGAATATATGATTTTTAAAAATCTCTGTTACATACCCTGTAGCAGGCTATTTTTTGAAATATTTTTCTGTTAATTAACAACCATGGTTTTCAGACTTACAGGAATTCCTGATAATATTGTAACTCATTTGTGCCAACTGTGAAGTTGATAACAGTTAGCACAGTGCACAGCTGAAATGGTCAGGGTGCTGTAATGAAGCAGAGTAGCCATCAGGTTCTTCTGGCACCTTATGGCAGGCTCTGTGGATCAGTAATTATTTTTTTTAGAGAGCAAACAATCCCATTTTGGGTCTCTGGTACAAAAACATGCTAGCCATTCATTTCTGAAAGTTTTTTTAATTGTTCTGATTATCCTTTTCTCTGCTTTGATGCTCAAATGGAGAATATTTCCCAATTCTCAACAAAATGTTGCAGGCACTTTTTGCTTCCCTGCAAAAAGCTGGACCAGGGCCAGTTCTTTGGGTTGTTGTGCTGGTGCAAACCCTGAGGGAGTTGTTTAATGAAGATAAAATTTGGCCAAGGAATTGAATGTTAAAGAAAAATAATTCAATGTGCATATGAAATCTGCTTGCTGAGTGAGTCTCCCCTCTCTGCAAATTTCAGAAATATTTTAGTGCATAAAAGGGACATTTTACAGCACCACACCAACAATGTACAGTTTCCAGTCATAGTATAGAGTCCTGGCAGTTCTGTCACATTGTTTTTCCCAAAGTTAGCACCAATAATAGCAAATTTTCCCAATGAAATGGAGACAGATTCTACCCTGTTGCCCAGCTATAAGATGCAATAACTCCACAGTTTTACTTGGTCTAGGCATGGATGCAACAGGGTTGTTCTTTCTAAGCAGGATATATTTCCTGGCTAGGATCAGAGTTCTTAGCACCTCATAAGAGCCAAAATAATTACAGGATGAACATGACCCCTTCTTACCACCACCCACACTTGCTCTCACCCCTCCCAAACTTTGGCCTTAAATGAGGACAGAATGTCCCATGAGAAAAATCTAGCACAGAACCTGCACCAGACGCTTTCTCCATATTTCTTGATCTCATTGCAGCAAGTACAGCTGATGTTTTTCATTTTTTCTTGTCTCTTTCAGTAACAAAAGTCATCTGTGCTCAGCAGTGCTCTGGCCGGTGCAGGGGAAAGGTGCCCAGCGACTGCTGCCACAACCAATGTGCTGCGGGGTGCACGGGGCCTCGGGAGAGTGACTGCCTGGTAATGATGCTACACCACCACCAGAATGGCTTCAATCCCTGACACAGGGAGCAGGGCTTTCAGCTGCATGTCCTCTAGCCTTCTTCAGCCCCAGAAGGCCTCCTGAGAGATGCTGACCTGGAGGGTGCTCCAGGGCTTCCGTGCATGGGTGGTTGGAGGGAGGGAAGATGACATGAACTTCACAGCACTCTTAGCTGGGCTGTGCTGACTCTGCCCATGGACCTTCCTAGTGTGTTACAAACCAGAGTCAGTGCCTTCGAGTGCCCAGTGAGTTCAACAGTGTTGCAGAGCATCTAAGTGTTTGCTGTAGGCAACTTCCCCATGAGAGCAGGTCCATGGGCCCACAGCTGCCCGTGTGGAGGAGCAGTTTTCCAGGCCAGCACAGCTTTGCCTTGTCTCAGCACTAGTCAGTAATAATCTTGGTTTACTAAAACAAGAACTTGTAAGGGGAGTAAGGTGTGATGGATCTTCATTTTTTTGCATTTCTTGGAACTTCAGGCGTGAAATCTGGGTTTCACTTTCTGCTTTTGACTTGCCACAAAAGCAGCGTGTTTGGGGAACCCTAGGGTAGGGAAAAGAGAAGAAACAAATGGAGCTTCTTTAGGGAATAAAGGTCCCATTGCTTTTCCATGAGAGTTTCAGGGGTTTGGTGCATGCTGTGGTTTTAACTCTCCCCCATGTTTGCACTACACTTCATTCTGAATTAAGTGACATCTGAGTAATCACCAAAGAAATCGTCCAACCTGGATTTTATTGTTGTTACCTCTATTCCTGGTTTCCTTTTAAGATGGCTGTATGCCCTTACTGGCTCACAGAGAAGACAGTTACTCTCTCTCATCTGGAAAGCCAGGAGAGAAGAAAGGGAAAAAGAGAGTCATTATTAATTTAATGTAGATTTAGATTGGAAGAACCAACTTGCCCTTCATAAATGCCTGCTAAATTGTTCATTACCTGCAGCCAAATATAATAGCTTCAGTTTAATATTCAGCCAGAAAAGTCAGTAATTGGCAGGAAACCACTTGATTTGATTTAGGTTATTAAAAAGTGGCCAAGAAAAGTACAGTTTTTCTTGGTCTGTTTGCTGCTTGTAGGGAAAATTTTTCTGTCTAAGGCATGCAGATTTACTCCTGTTCCCACGTGAATCCCAGCAGCTCTCCACCAGAGTGCCAAGGTTCCATGTTCAGAAAAAGAAAAGCTCTTTTAAAAAAATACTAAACTCCATTGCCCAGCCTGAAGCAACCTTTCACCTTCAAAGCCTGAGGGACCATCCCTGTAGCTGCTTGGGGTTTCCATTAGAGCTAAGCAGGAAGTAGATGAGGCCATCAGAGTGTTTTAAAGACCAGTGTAAAATAACTGTCACTTTTTAAGGAGAAGGCCATTTAATGTGTGCTGTTGTTCAATGACAGGCATGCCGCAAGTTTCGGGATGACGCTACGTGCAAGGATACATGCCCCCCATTGGTCCTGTATAACCCCACCACTTACCAGATGGATGTGAACCCTGAAGGAAAATACAGCTTTGGAGCCACTTGTGTGAAGGAATGTCCACGTAAGTTCATTTCAGGTTGCAGCCCCAGAGGAAGGGGGGATTGGAGAAAAGTGGGAAGGGTCCTATGTCATCCCTCTGTGTTGTGGCCTGGTGAAAGAGCACTTGTTGTCTTCAGCTTCTGTGGGAACTGAGAACAGGTGACAAAGTGAGCCTCTTCAAACAGTCTGCATCCATCACCTTGCCTGATTTTTAGTCTCTGCATTTTGACTACTGAAAATTTTTTTCTTGGTGAAGAGAAAGGCATCTTCTAAAAACCGTTAAAACAATGGCTGTATGGGATCAATCCTATGGATTACCAAAGCATTATCAAATCTTAACTGGTTCTTCATTAAGACTGTTAAAAAATAATTGGTTTTAGCACTCCCTCTCAAGGCCTGTGATCATTGTTTTCTCTACCAATGCTTGCTTTTCCTTTCTTGCTCTTCCATTTTTGTGGTTTTTTAATACATCAAGATTGAATGTTGTTTTATCCTTCTGTGACCATTCCCCTCTCTGTAAAATGGTGATGGCACTGTATGTTCATCTACCTTCAAATGATTCGAGTGAGTGAGTATTCGTAGTTAATGCCTGTACTTTCCTGAGTGTGCCAAAAGCTTGAACCCCCTTTTTCTTACAAGTATTGAAGTGCTTGTCTGGCCCCCAAAGCATCCCTCTTGTATTTCAGTCACCTTTATATCCCTTTTTTTTTCTTCCAGACAACTATGTGGTGACAGACCACGGCTCCTGTGTTCGCTCATGCAACGCTGATACTTACGAAGTGGAAGAAAACGGTGTCCGGAAGTGTAAAAAGTGTGATGGGCTGTGCAGCAAAGGTATAAAAAGCATGGAATAAACCTGTAAGGCTTTGAGATGATAGAGAACTTACCAGAAAAAGTGCTGATCTTAATAAAGTGCCAATTCAGTGTAAATCAGATCCAGTGATATTTCAGAGATACGACAAGTGGTTTGATCAGGAAACATGACTGTGGAGCATGCTCTCCAGATGGGGTACACCACAAATACAGTAGATAAACTGTGTGTTGTGTGCAAGTATATCTTGCACGTCAGCTTTCTCCTCCATTTGTCCTTCCCAGTGTCTCATCAAGGGGAATGGAAATGGGACAAGGAGGGAAGGGAATGTGCCAGAGCCTGTGTGCAGACATGGTCAGACCAGAGCTGCACAGCTGGGCAAGCAGGAAGCAGTTATCCTGTGGCACTTTCTGAAAAGCAAAAATAGGCAAAACATCTATGAAACTCATCTTAGAATGGTAGGTTTGACCATACGGAAATGCTTTCTGAACTCATGGCACCTCCATGTTTCTACCCTTCCGTGTGACTGGGCTTCACTTTTGTCACCCATAACTTTTGTATCTCTCCTTTAACAGTGTGCAATGGCATCGGAATAGGTGACCTTAAAGGGATCCTCTCCATAAATGCCACAAATATTGACTCCTTCAAAAACTGTACCAAGATCAACGGGGATGTCAGCATTCTGCCAGTTGCATTTCTAGGGTGAGTTACCTGCTTGCCATTAAGCACTGAAAGAGAAGGGCTAGAGAAAATCCAGGCTAAGCTGTTCTTTTCCCAATTTCTCATTCTGTTTGTTTCAGTGATGCCTTCACGAAGACCCTACCCTTGGATCCCAAGAAGCTGGAGGTCTTCAAAACAGTCAAAGAAATATCAGGTTAGCAGTTTTAAGCTGAGATGTTTTTTTGACTGATACTGCCAAAAACACAAAGGGGGAGGAGGGAAATTTTTTAAGCGCATGAAGAGAAGTACATGCAAAGTGTTTCTTGTCTCTGAGCTACCAAGGGTCACTCTTAACCAAGGTGGTCAGCAGCACCTTGCCAGCATTACGCCCACATAACCCATACTGGTCTTCCATCCAAGGTGTGTGGTTTGGCCAGAACATCCCTTTTGCTGAACTGTCAGCCCTAGAGAAGAGTAAAAGCAGTGGAGATCCTCAGCCACCCAAGAAGCATGTGGTGATGCAGAGGCGTGCCACTCTGGCTAAAAAAAGCCAAGTGTGTTTCTATTTGTGGAAAACCTTTCAGCAGCTCCTTAGGGAAGCGTGCTCAGTGGCTTGCGTCATCCTTATGGAGACACCCTCTCCAGCCTGAAGAGCTCTTCCTTGGGGTGAATGTTTCTCCATGAGGACAAAGCAGCCAGCAGAGTGATCAGCCACCGTCTTGCACCAAGTATCAATTAAAAGTAATTGTGCTCAGCCCATTATGAAATGAATGTAACATTGGGGCTGGGTCTACAGACACAACTCCAGTTCTCCTTTTCTTTTTCTCTCACCTGTGTGGTTCCCTTCAGGGTAGCAATGACTAACTGCAGAGCTTCATACAGCAGCCTGCAATTTTCCAAATTTTCCCCTTCCTCCCAAACACCTCAGCTGAGTGGGGAATTCTGCTTGCCTCAGCAAAACCACTACAAGTTGCTATTCGGCTCTGTTCCTGCTTTTCAGTTTTCCTCTTCCCTGAGGTCGGCTGAAAAATGGGATAGAGTGCTGCCTTTCTCCCACAGGTGCAGAGCCAGCAGCCCCTCAGTCAGGGTATCTACTGGCAAGAGCCGTCACTGCTGGTGACGCGGTGTGGCAGGATGTGCAGCTCACCAACATCCTCTGTTAGGCTCCTAAGCCCTCATGGGCTAAGAAGTAAACTGTTTATAAAATGGGGTTTAAAAATATCTCCTTGCTCCCTAAAATGTCATGGTAGACTTTGAGATCCTTCAGATAAGCACAGGGAAAGCACAAGCGCCTTCTCCTGGTGCAGGATTTGCTACAGGAGAAGATTCTGCTGCCAGTACTAACGGTGAGTTTATTTCCATTATGATTATTTTTTAATCTTCTTTTCCTCTTTCAGGATTTTTGTTGATTCAAGCCTGGCCTGAGAATGCTACTGATCTCTATGCTTTTGAAAATCTGGAGATTATACGAGGCAGAACAAAGCAACAGTAAGTAAATCATGTGCCACAGTGTCTCTAAGAGAAACCCTGTTCCGAGCTGCTCTTGTCTGAGCACACCAAGGCTGCAAGCAGTGTGAGACTCAGATGTCCCAAAACTGATGCAAAATGGGGCAAACCCTGCCAGGAGTAGAGCACCATCTTTGTAGCATAGATAATGTGCCCTGGGGGTAAAGACCCTCAGTTCTGTGCCATGTGTGGAGGGCTGCCCTGAGCCGGCTCTCAGGACCAGGATCTCCCCCACCATAGGGTGCCATCCAGCAGGACAGAAAGTGCTCTTTACGGTCTGGGGTAAGTTACAATGTGATCAGAAGCACTGTGGGATTTGAGGTAGCAGGACAGTTGTGGATGGAGGCTGCCAAGCAGTGCAGACACCAGCAATGCTTCCAGTGCCCTCCTAAGCTTGCCCCAAAGGGAAGAATGACTTGGTGGACAAGCACAAAATAATGGCTGCTTTACTTGCAACCATTGTTCCATATCATTTACTTGTCAGAACTCGTGTGTCCTGCCAGTTTTAGCTTAAAAAGCCCTTGCAAAACCAGATGTGACTATTACAGTTGTTACAAAATAGGCATGTCATGTTATGAGGCATTAAGTTTAGAGGGTTGAGCAGAATCTTGCTTGAAGAAAATGCAGTTCACAGCAACACGCATTTGACAACTAAAAGAAAAACATGCTGAATAAACCCTTCTTACTAATTACCTTTTTTTGGATGTTTTTTCTATTTGTCCATCTTCATTTTAGTGGCCAGTATTCCCTTGCCGTTGTTAGCTTGAAAATACAGTCCTTAGGGCTGCGCTCCCTCAAGGAAATAAGTGATGGAGATGTTGCCATTATGAGGAACAAGAACCTCTGCTATGCTGACACCATGGACTGGCACAGCCTGTTTGCAACTGAGAGCCAGAAAACAAAGATTTTACAGAACAGAGATAAAAATGAGTGTGGTAAGTCAGCGCTGCATTCCTGCTACCCGCCAAACCTCATGCTGAAATGCAAGAGTAAGCTTGCATTTTCATAATTCAAGCAAGGCTTTTTTCTCCCTGTTCCTCTGGCTACAAAATTCATCAGTGATACTGCTTTAATGAAGGTGGTAAGGGAAGAGTGGGATTTTTTTTTTCTTCCCACCAAAATGTGGACTTTGTGGTATCCAACAGATCAGAAGCTTCTTCACTACTGTGAACATAGTAAAGCCATGTCAGTTGAAGGACACAAAAGCTAACTCCTAACACTGGCCTTTTTTGACAAGGTCGAAGCTGTTGTTCAACCATACTGCTATTGACTGCAGTGTTCCCTGGGCCAAAATCGAATTATTTATTTTTGCAGAATGTGAATTTTTTGTATTTTAGAAGTTTATCATAGAAATACAGAATGGTTTTGGCGAGAAGGGATTTTTAAAGGTCATGTAGGCCAGCCCCCCTGCTGTGGGCAGTGATGTCTTTCACTACACCAGGTTGCTCAGGGTGCCATCCAATCTGACCTTGAACTTCCAGGGATTAAGCATCCACCAATTCCCTATGCAACTCATGCCAGTGTCTCACCACCCACTATAACTTCATTATATCCATAAATCTACTTTTTCAGTTTAAAAGCATTTCCCCTTGTCCTGTCACTACAGGCCTTAAAAAGTTTTTGTAAGTGCCCTTTAAGTACAAAAAAGCCCCAATAAGGTTTCTCCAGAGCTGTCTCTTCCCCAGGGTGGAAAACCCCAGCTCTCTGAGCCTGACTTAACTTTACTATACATCAATTAAGCTGTCACAAAGGAGCTCATTCTTATTTTGAATGGCCAGAAGTCACTCGATTTCAGGCTTTGGGATTTAGAGAAGCATGATTATTCCTCTCCACACTACCAGAACCATTCACATCTGTTTTGGAACAGGCTGGGGAAACTGGTTGGTCAGATGGAGTGAGGATGGAAAGTCTGACCTCTCTCTTGCCTTGACATTCATGTCTTTTCTTGTCTCTCTTTCTCTCTCAGCTGCTGCCAAGCATGTTTGTGACCCCCTGTGCTCAGACGTAGGCTGCTGGGGCCCAGGGCCCTTCCACTGCTTCTCCTGCAGGTTTTTCGATCGCCAGAAGGAATGTGTGAAACAGTGCAACATCCTTCAAGGGTAAGGTGTCTCAGGGGTGATTTAGGTTTTGGTGATGGTATGGGGGATTTTTGTTTTTAAAATGTGTTGTAGCTGGAAAGAAAGCAAGAAAGTGGGTCTCTGGTTGCATGGGATTTGCCCAGCTTTGCAGAGATGTTGTGTGAACACAGTACCTTACTGAGGTACCTCTCCTTCCCCATTCAGGATAGCTTAGGAATTTGCTCCTGACATGGTGACTGCTAAGAAAACATCCCCTTAACCCCTCAAGGAGACTAAGCCTTGGGTTTCCTTCCCATAAGAAAGAAAGGAGCTTAAAGCCCCCCCCCAGCTGTGACTGTCATGTCAAGTACACTGGGTGAGAGAGAGCCAGAGCCATTTAGAGTCTCTGGGAGCTCAGTCATCCCAGAGCCAGGGCTTCAATGCTTGGTAGACTTCCTTACTGCAAAGGGACTTATATTTGCTCAGATGAGCAGCTCACCCTTGCAGTTTGCAAGGTTGCAGTCAAGGCAGAATGAACTTTCATCCAAAAATCACTGAGAGCAGCAATTTCAGGCAAAATTATTGCTTCAGCCTCACTCAGGACGTGCGAAAAATATTGCTGCCTTGTATGTCAATTCAACAGGTGAAGTAGGTGGAAAAGCCATGTGTAGCAGCAAAATTACAAGGATTTTTCAGTAAATCTTTCAAAGTTTGACTTTTGAAGCTCCTGAGTATTAAGCGAGTACTTGTCAGGGTGCTAATGCCTCTGATGTTTGTATTTCTCTAGTGGCTTGCAGTTTAACAGCTGTCTTTTTTTTCAAGTGAATTCCCTCTAGCAGCTATTATAACCTGAAGGGCAGATCGGGGCATTTTTTGTGTCAAATGATGGGTAGATTTAGTTTAATTAATCACACCATTACTTGAAGTGGAACAGCTTTATTGCTATTGAAACCTTATGTTCCCAACTTTCATATTTTAATGATTCATTGTGTATTGTAGAGAGGACATGAATTTAATTATCAGTGCCTTGCTGTTTAACTTTCCTAATTATTATTTGTAGCCTTGGAATCACTTGAACTGTTTTTGCTGATCTTGTTGCATCACTACCATTTAAAAGCCTCTAGAAATGGTTGTGAGTATTCTGTGACATTAGCTTAAAAGGGAAAGTAAACTAATTTGTAGTGTGCAATCTGGAGTGCCATGTGCTTCACTGTCAACCAAATTTCCCTTACTCTTATGTCCTCCTGGTTGCACTGAGCAAGTGCTACTGGTGTAGCCAAGAGGGTCCTGCCTTCTGTCTCAGTACCATCATTATCTCAGTCTAGTGTGGAAATGTCTGGAAAAGGAGAGAAGACCACAATTTATCACTTGCTATTCAGCCTGAGGTTTAATTATTTCTCTTCTTTTTGTTGTTGTTTTCCAGGGAGCCAAGAGAGTTTGAAAAGGACTCCAAGTGCCTCCCCTGCCACCCTGAGTGCCTGGTGCAAAACTCCACCATGTACAATGCAACCTGCACTGGACCTGTAAGAGCAGATTCATCTTAGCAAACATGAGCCTTCGATCATTTATGAATATGTATTTCCCATGTTCAGATATTCCTGAGGTCTCATTTTAACTGTGTTGAGGTGGAGCAGAGATGGGTGTGGTTAAAAGTCATGATCTTGGGGCAAGGGAGCAGGATAGGAAACTTCAGAGTGTTAGTTTTATTTTGTGACATGTAATCCACAGTCACAGATGTGACTATTTTTTGTGTTTTTACAGAAAAACAAAAGGCTTACTTTGGCAAACACGGCAAACATTTTGACTATCGTGTAGCTACTCAGCTTCCAAGTTGGTGTGAACACATTAGATCAAACTCAGACCTTAATTGCAAAAGTGCAATTCTTTTTTTTTTTTTTCTAGAGATCAGATCCGGTACTTCCATCAGAGGTCCAGCTCTGTGCTATTTAACCCAACTGTTTAAACACCTCTTGCCAGCCTTGCAAGAGGTGGAATGTTTGACCCTTGCCCATTGTTGTGGTTTAGGAACGGTATTCCCCAACTTAGTACTCCCACTGAGACTCTCCAAACCACAAGCTGCTCACTCCCTCCCCCTCTCCCCCATCCCCTGTGGCAGGCTGGAGAGGAGCATTGGAGGCATAAGAGGCTTAAATCGTGGGTTGAGATAAGAACAATTTACTGGAAACGGCAATGAGATAAGAAAGGGAATAGTAACAGCAACAATATTAATAACAGTGTACAAGAAAGGTGAAGGACTCACACATGATTGCTCGGAACCAGCATTACCCCACTGTTCCCTCCACCATGTTTGCTCAACCAGAAGAAACCCCTTCTCCCCAGAAGAAACTCCTTTCCCCTGCCCCTGGCAATGACATGAGATGGTATAGAATAACCCCCAGGTCCTAGCCATGCCCCTTCTGGCTACTGCAAAAATTAACCCTGTCCTGGCAAGAAGAGGGACACCCATCATCAGTTTAAAGAGTCACTGCTCAGTAACGTGAAGCATTTCCATCCTGCCTCCTAGTACCATGGCCTCAAGGATGTTATTTACATTACAAACTCCTGCAGGCAGTGACCCCCTGTTCCATATTTGCCCAGCATCTAGTAATCAGTCTATTATAGTGGCCCTTAGACATTACAGTGATTAAAATAATCTTCCTATAGCGTGTCTTACTGTAGTCCCACTGCAACCAGCACTGTGGATCTGGCCTGTTTTTTCTCCACAGCAGAATTTGACCCACAATTGCTGGTTCCCCTGCTTTAAAATATTTAGGTCATCCATGGTGCTCTTACAGTCTTGATAAAAACAGTTCTGCCAAAAATGGCTAAAGGCAATGCCTTTAAATACAAACTAAGTGCTTTTCAAAGTGGAAAACAAAAAATGCATGGACTCCCTGGGTTGCCTCCATCATCCTATACTTCTCCCTAACAGAGGAGAGACCCTGTGCTGAGAAACCAGAAGAATAATGATTTGATGCCAGTATTTCAGAGAGGAGTCAGCAGGCCTAGGTCCACTATTTTAAACTGTGTGACAGTAGATTGCAGCAGGTAGCAGCCAAGCTGCCTGCTTTTCAGCTAACCCCTTATCAAGGTGGCATTAAATTATTCCCCATTTAAAATGCAAAATGCAAGTTTTCCAACCAGAAAAAAGGCAGAGGGAAAAAAGAAGCAACACTGTAATGCAAGATAATATTTGCTTCAAGCAGCAGGAACTGCCTTTTGTATGGTCCATCCTACAAGAGCAATTACTTGCAGGAATATCAGGTAGCGAGGTAATAAAACCCAGACTATGCTTAGAAGTTCCAGCAGTGGAAGGCATTTAGATTTATCTTCTGAATTTCCTCCTGCCTGTAAGGGGATTATAAACAAGTTGTTTCTCTCTGCAGGGTCCTGACCATTGCATGAAGTGTGCCCATTTTATAGATGGCCCACACTGTGTGAAATCCTGCCCAGCAGGGGTTCTGGGAGAGAATGATACCCTCGTCTGGAAATATGCCGATGGGAATAATGTTTGCCAGCTCTGCCATCCAAACTGCACCCGGGGGTGAGTAAAACCTGGGTCTGAATGGAGTCAGGGAAGAAAAGAAACAGAGAAACAGCTTGTCTCAAGCTCTTTCTCTTCCTGATGGTCCCGTGTCAAACCACTGAGAAGAAGAACTAGCAGGGAGTAAGAGCGGTCAGGAGGACACACTGCAGAGTGTGGCAGACTTTCTGTGTAGGAAAAGGTCAGTGGTACCTTGTCTTTATGCAGAAGGAAAGAAAAAAAATTGTTTAAGGGGTTTGAAACAGGCTTGCTTGATAACTTGAAAACAGAATTTTACAGGACTCACGCACCAGTGATGCACCTTTTTTTCCCCACCTGGCTTGTTGCTGTGTCCTCTGGTTTTGAGAGGAACATCAGTGACATCTGGTGGATGCTGAGTTCCCAGGGCCCATTTTTCTCTGCACCTTTCAACTTTCAGGAGGGAAATCCCAGTGGGGTAACACAGTGATTTTCTTTTTTTCCTTCATTCCATATGCTAGCACCTGGTCTGAATTTAAAGCCTTCTGAGTGTGGCTTTATTAACAGGCATCACAGTAAACCCAATTTATAAGAGCCATTTTTGTCCTTATTTGGGGACAGACTTAAACTGCAACCTGCAACAAGCTGTGAATTGTTCTGGTCAACCTACATCACAAGTAATAGTTGTCTCCTGTCCTGATTTCCAACCTACAAAGGACGTGGGATGCATAGGAAAAGGTTTTAGGGTTTGAGAGTTAGTTATTGGACTGTGATGCTTTCAGAGCAAAAAGCCAGCCACGTTTGGTGTATTTTCCTTCACAGCCCTCTGCTTTTTACCCTGCAGGTCTGTCTGATACAAAATCGTTCTCTAATATACCTGTAATAAGTGTTGCAAGAGAGGAGTTGTAACATATTCAGACCAGCCATCACATCGTGTATTAGCTAATCCAGCTGCCAGTTCCCCACCTTCATGGAAGAAAGGAGATGAAGGGTGGAATCAGCAAGCAACAGCCCTTTCTAGTGCTCGTAATGAAATTCAGTGCAGTGGTTGTCAGATGGTAGTTATACCAGCCCAGTGGATTTGCCACTATTTACAGCAATGCCCTCTGGTTTTGCTGTAGTCACAGACAAGGCTCTTGTCAGGGCTTCCCACTGCAGGCCTAAGAACAAATCTTCTCGGCTGAAAAGGGATCTTAATCAGTTTGCTCTTTATTAATGACCTCAGTAGTCCCTACTAATATGAACTGGTGACAGTGATCCAATGTCCTCCTTCTAACTGGCCACATGGAAGTGCAGCTGATTAGCACAATAGTGTAATGAGTGACCACATCTGAACAAGGCTTTTTTTTCACTGTGCAGCCTTGCTAGTGAGATCAAACACTAGACTCAAGTGGAGACTTGGAGAATGGAAGTTGCCAGACAGGGATGTAAAACAAGCCACACAGTAGCTCTTAGTGCACAACCAAATTCCCCAAGCATAATTGATCAGAGAAGTCAATTCCTGCCTGGCTTTAGCAGTGGATGAGGGAACCACAAGAGTCAGGCAGGAGATGAGGTTACAGTAAGGAGAATTTTTTTAAATGAGGGCTACCCAACATATGCCTCAATGTATGTGGCCCCGTGTTATTACAGCAGAACATAAAAAGTAGTATCAATTTCATCTTTCACATGATAGAACTGGGCTGAGCTTGCATCAGTTACATTGTGAACATGCTCAACAGCCCGAGTTGCTGCCCAAATGTGGCAGATGAAATAGGCTGTATCTCTGAAGGGCTCAAGAGAGCTAGAAGGAGTTAGTGTTGCTATTTTTGCTATACAGATGGGACATCTGTGGCCATGGATGACTAGGGAGCCAGTGTCAGGGTTATAATATGGGAACATGCAGTCTGGCACAGCATTGTCCCTCTAAAGGCAATCCTAATGGCCATTTCTCTTCACGCCTTTCCCTCATTTTTCTGTGGGAATGGATCTGTTCAGCAGTGGGTGGAAAACATCTGTCTCATGAAGCTTTTGCATCCTTAGAAACCACAGTCTCAGCAATTCCTGCATGACAAGAAGCAACAACTTCATTTCTGTCCCTGTCCAATTTCACGGCTAGAGCCCACAAAACCTTATCAGCATGATTAAGTGTGCTGACTTCAGTAGTCATGCAAGTAAGGGTTCCCAGGATCTCTCTCTCTTTTCCTTATTTGAAGAAGCTTCAAGTAAAAGACTTCTCTTCCCAGCTGAGTTTTGTCACGTACTTCATTTTTTTGCTTTAGGTGTGCGTACTGGTCATTCATTGCTTCTTTTGTAATGCCATGAAGAATCCCTTTGAGTCTCATTTTCTTTGCTGAGTCCATTTTTCAGCCTTCATTAGTAAATAGAAATAAGAATGCTTTCTCCTGCTTAGCCCAAATGACCCCTTCTCTCCCAGTTCTCTTGTATTCTTGTGGGGATTTTGTACACAAGCTTCCTTTTGCCCTGCCTCTAGTACAGCTGAGAATATATGCTATGATAAAGAAAGCAACATCTCAAAAGCCCTGGAATTACCCCATTTATATGTTCATCAATTAATGACACTCATCATCTTAATTAATCTGGTCAATGTTGAAGGATTTTATTTTTCCTTGCCAGTCTCACAGAGTACAGGAATTAAACTCAGCCACTGGGGTGGATAAGCAAAGAGGAGAGAAGCCACCACTGTAGCCAGTACCACTGGCTGACAGATCCTGCCTCCATCCACAGTTGCTATCAACACTCTGTCTCACCAGTCTTCATTTTAAATGCTAAGGGATTTTTGGGGGAGATGAGAAAGTGGACAGGGGATCTGAGAGGGAAGGCTGCAGAAGCACAGCACAAATTCTATGCTTTTGTCACACTTGAAAGGTTAATTAGAAAGAAAGGAGAAAGTAAAATTTTTGTAAAGCTTAAAAAGATTTTAAAATGGTTTTCCATTTCTTTTATGATTGTGAACTAACTTAGGCTGTCATAGTGGGAGACCCCTCTGAAAGGCCATTAATCATAACAACTTGACTGTATTACATCATATTAGGAACTATGGGTCGAAGAGAAAGTTGTTAAAATCTTGATGGATTTAGGAAATAAATAGCTGTGTCTGCACCGGGACAAGTAATATTTACATAGACAGTTAAAATGCTGAGTTCAGGATGAAGTAGTTTTCAGGAACTGTACACAGAACTAATTTTCCAGTAAGTAGAGCAATATATCAAAGACTGCCACTGCTGTTATATTCATCTAACATATCCATAAGATCTTGAGGTACTTCATAACATAAGGTCACATTTGTCATTTTGGGTTTTGTAAGCAGAAGAAAAATGACTCAGGAATGGAAAACATGATGGTTTAGATTCCGTAAAATCTGGGTTACTTATGTTGGGTGTCATCATAAAATTTCACATTAAGAAAGATAGTTATATATAGTCCTGGAGGGATAATGCTTATGGGCTTTGTTTTATCTCTGACTTGTGAAATTAATCAGAAAACCAAGTGGGATTTGAAAAGCACAAGCTGATCTCTCTATTTCTTCCCAAACACCTTTTTACTTTATCCCACCTGACTTGATATTGGTGGATTTGTGTGAGATGGGGAAGGGGACTGATAAAAATCTACACTTCTCCTGCTTCTACTTTGATGTGTGAGAGAAGAACTGGTGGGTCATTCGTCAGACCGTAGATACAATCCCCTCCGCCAGTTTTGTTTGCTGTTAGGAAGCACATAGAGAACTTGCCATCATAAAATAGAATGGAAAACCAGAATTTTGAGGAAGAGATACTTTGAGAAACAGTAGTCATATTCTGAAATTAGGTGAGGTCTTCTAATTTCACATTCTTACCAAGAGCAGCTGCACATTCTTTGTTGGATTAAAAAGTCCTATCTGGATGGTATGACCGTGATCTAGGACTCCAGACCATGACTGGATGAGGTCTGGAGTCCTAGATCAGTCTTCCATTGAGCACCCAAAGAGAGAAACTCAGGGCAAGATCTGCCTCCTATGACCATAAGCAAGCTGGTGGCTCTGCTCTGCATGTGCAGCCTCTCTGTGCTTAGTTACACAACTGAGCAAACAAAGCAAGCTGTATGCTGATAGGAAAGCTAACAAGGCTGAGGACCCGGAATCCGGGAATTGGTATGCACAGCACTTCCAGCATGTCCAGGACACCAGGATGCACATTCTTGCATGGGAGCCCAGTGAACTTACAAGACCTTCCAGATGCTGGGTCCTGGAGCACTGTGTTGGCCCAGAAACAAGGCAAATGCACAAGGCAAGATCCGAGTAATGAAAACAAACAAACAAACTAAAACCCAATAAACTGAGTAGTTGCTTCACCTCTTCCTTCCCCAGACCCAGACCAAG
This sequence comes from Daphoenositta chrysoptera, assembly GCA_013397915.1. NCBI lineage: Eukaryota > Metazoa > Chordata > Aves > Passeriformes > Daphoenositta > Daphoenositta chrysoptera. The sequence continues at coordinate 260,591 of VZRO01005473.1, forward strand.
TTACGTGAGATCTGTGACTCTACCTGGCATTTTGAAATTTTTCTGGTTCCTCCTCTCAGTGAGAGGGATTCCAGAGCAGTTTTCCTGGCATGGGCTCACTCCTTACCCCCTACTTGACCTCCTCTGGAGTTGTTTTGGGATGATCCATTTTCTTTAAGTCAGCGCAGGGAGCGGATACCACAAACTGGACTTTACTCCTTCCTCTGCTCTGTTTTCCAGAGGTGATGTCACCCTCTCTGTAATGCTCTCCTTCCTCAGTAGACACCACAAAGACCACAATTCCCATGAAGAGCATACATCTCATAGCCCAGCAGCACTTGGGAAATGCACTTTGCCTCTCACACTCATTAGACCATCAAGTGAACACGGTCACTGTGTTTTCATCTGTGTTGTTTTATTGGCACTGTGCTGCCAAAATTCTGAGCATTTTAAACTCAAATGGAGGGTGAATGACTTGCTAATAGAGTTCCTGGCTCTCTGGATAACTATTGTACCTGTTTACAGTAACATAAGACTTTGGATTCTAAAGGAAAAATATCGTGCACACATGCCAACAAACTCTAGTCAGAGAGTGCTGTCAAATCCCATTTTTTGATGGGAGTCCGAGTATCTGCTACCCAAGTTTTCCATTGCAATAGAAAGTCTGGAAGTTGAAATCTTTACCTTATCAGGAAACAAGGATTAGGCAGGAGGGTTTGCAATGACATGTTTCCATATGTATTTCTGTCCTTGTACGAGCGTGAGGCTAATTCTGTCCTCCACAGTCAGCCCTGGGCTCTGCACAGAGCCAGGGAATCCATTAATTTTGTACATCTATGTCCTCCCCCACTTCCACCTCATGCTAAAAAGTTGTTTTAAAACATTCTTTAAACTAAGCATGCAGCATAGCTAATTCTCTAGATAAAAGACTTTGGAGCAAGGTTGTTGTTGACTGATATTTAATGGAGTGCATGACTATTATAAATTCCTATGTTAACACTTGGACTGCTCTGAAACACAAACTTTTCAATCAGTAGCACTCCTCGTAGTTGGAATTACAGAAGTATGTAGGCCAGAGCTACTGTGTTTGTAACATTCATTTGTTTTTACAGGTGCAAAGGGCCAGGTCTTGAAGGCTGTCCAAATGGGTGAGTATTTAATCTGCTACAATTAATGGCAGAGGTGGAAGGAATGCATGTGTGTTTACATTTCCACACTGGACACTGGAAGGCTGGGACTAAAGTTAGGTCTTCAGCTCTTTATGGGGAAGTGACAGATTAGAGCAGGCTCAGACCTATAAAACTGGTTGAAAGAACTGAGAAATATTGCTACTGGCACAAGACTTCAAAATCTTGTTCTGCCTACAATTTTTGTCAAGGTGAGACCAGGGATCTGTTACTGAAGAAAGAAAGGAGGGGATGGAAAAAGAAAGGATAAAGGGCAGAGAGAGATATGTTTACCTGTGTTACAGGAGACTCAGAGATGCAGAGGGTCTTTTCCAGCCCTGTGATCTGTCCATCTCCACATACTGTGTGCCCAGATGGATACTCATTCGTCACACTCAAACTAGATCTTGTATCACAGTGTTTGGCTTCATGATGTGCTCACGGTCATGCAACAAGCAAACAGTCTTTTCTGACTGAGAGAGAGGGATTTCATTTCTGGCCACAAAGTCATGCTATGGCAAGACGAATTCAGAAGTACTATTAAAAAGTGACTGCATTTAATAAAAATCCCTGGGGCAACTTAGAAAAATGCTGGGAAGAATCTCATAAGTACAGACTAAAAAACAACCCTGGAAAACAGGTTTTTCTTTTCAACTTAAATTTGCAATTACCCAGGCTCTAATAAAGACTGTATGTACAGTGAGGATGGTACACACAATACCTGGCTTCAGACATTTGTACATGTAAGGAAGACAGATGATCTGACGTTCACTGTGACCCTTACAGCATGCCCCCCAATAATGAGGGGATGTCAGCTGTGTTGCTGGTATCACAACTGTGTATGCATTCCTGACAGGCCTTCTCTCCATGTGCTTCATGTCTCTGATCACATGTGGGCTGCCCACAGCTGGCACATAAAGGCATCACAGATTTGATGCTCATGTGCTTGGTGGGTTTGTTGGAAGGAGGAGAAATCTCCTTGCTTAAGCTATGGGGATCAGTTCCAATTGTGAGTGTGAGGGAAGAGTGAAGACTCATGGTTTAAGCCCAGATGGAAATTAAGCAGCACTTTGAACAGATTACTGGATGAGGGACTTAAAAATACAGGTACCCAAGAAATCTGAAGTGTCAAATAGGCTTACATGGGTGTCCAGAGAGTGTGTTTGAGGAAAACCTAAGGCTTCCTGCAACCTCTGTAGGGCTTCTCTAAAATCTTACCCCTAAGGATTTTTTTCTCTTTCTGCACCCCCTCCTGTGTTGCAGCTCCAAGATCCCCTCAATCGCAGCCGGTGTCGTCGGAGGTCTCCTGTGCCTGGTGGTGGTGGGCCTGGGCATCGGCCTGTACCTGCGCAGACGCCACATCGTCAGAAAGCGGACCCTGCGCCGGCTGCTGCAGGAGAGGGAGGTGAGCGCTGCCAGCCCCCTGCTTCCTCGGGGGCAGTGGGTGCCCTCCTCCTCCTCCCTGAGGGTTGAGGCACCCTGCATCTGCCTCGTAAGTCAGCAGGCCCTTGGAATGGGAAATGGAGGCTGCCACGCTACTCAGGAAAGGGGCGGTGTGCACCTAGCATCTTCTCACTTAATCCCAAATCTGATCCCTCTGCATATAATTTTCAAAAGATTTAAGGGATTTGGATGTCTCAATCCCAAGGAAAGTCATTGAGATTGTCTACTCAGAAAAAACTACACCTTCAGGGTGAGGTGCAATGCGTTTGCTGATCCATACTACCTTGCTGTGGTGACCTTCAGCCTCAAATTGAGTGTCCCTCCAGACAAGCCTTGAGGCTCCTGTAGCAGCTCAGGGTGCTTTTGAAAATTTTACTCCCTTGAACAGGTGCATGCCTGATCCTGTGGAAAAAAAGGAGAGGAGGGAAAGGAATTGAGGAAGTGTTTGTCTTTGTTTTTAGCACAAAAGGCCCACAAAGCCATCAAAGTAAATGGTTCACCCTGTTGGGCATGAACAAGGTTTCTACACTGGTTTTTGTTTTTTGCATGGCTTTGTGTGCATTACAGCATCACCTTGTGGGTACCTCATATATAGGAAAACTCCTAATCCTGGGTGGAAGCTGCTCTTTTATGGTTAGCCCCCTTCTCTTTCTAGTCCAGTTTTAGTAAATCAGCCAATAGTTTATAACATTCTGCTAAAATCCCAATTGCAGCTTCTTTCTGTACTTACCAGCTTTGCAGAGTCAGCTGCTAATATCCTTTAAAAAAAAAGTAAAAAAACCAAGCTGACCTGTTTTTCATTGCACTACGAAACAATATTTTACATACTGCTGTACTCTGCAGTTGTGATAGTAGAGTTCAATTTGTGCTCAGCTCATATCATACTCTCTGGACTCCTCAAAATGAAGATATTTCATCACAACAGAGAGGCTGCTGACCCTCTAAAATCAGACTGAATCTAGCTAAATATGGTTTTATTCAAAGGAAAAGCAAAAGGAAAAACTCTAAGGAAAAAGCTGACTTGTGCATCATAAAAGTGTTAAATGTCTTTGGAGGGCATTACTGCTGTTTGCAATAAGACTTAGATAATTTTTTAAAAAAATCAATAGCCAATTCAACATCCTTTTTTTTTTTTTTTTTTGAGGAAAGAATCACTGTCAGAATTTCAATTGCTGCTTGTACACTGCATGGTCTGGGGGAACCACTGGTACCATGGGAATTTTATCCAGTTAAACAAGAGCAGACATGAAAGGTTGCAGATGATTCTTGGCCGTTATTTAAAACATTTTAATAATTTATTCACAAGTTCAAAACAAAAATAATCTCCTTTAGCATCTGTGGTAATTACATTATTTTTCATGCCATGTGTTTCAAGGCTTTGAAGTCAAAGCCCCCATTTGAGAAGAGGTATTCCTTCATTCTCCTTCAAAATGGCAGTTGCCACTCCATGCTTGATTTTTGGAGCAGGTATTTATTCCTGCAAGTCAGAGCAGAGCTATCCTCCTGAAAACTTCACATGGAATCAAATGTTCATTATTTTAAAGGAAGGATTTATTTGCTTCGACAAAGTGTTCAACCTTCCAGACCTTCTAACATCATCTTCTCTCTGCACCAGCTTGTTGAACCACTGACACCCAGCGGGGAGGCACCAAACCAGGCTCATCTGAGAATTTTAAAGGAAACAGAATTTAAGAAGGTTAAAGTTTTAGGCTCTGGAGCTTTTGGCACTGTTTATAAGGTAAGATCACCATGTTTCTATGCCCCTTTTCATCTTGCTCCCTCCTGCAGAAGCTGCCCAAACAAAGCAAGAACTAGGAGCTTTGATCATTGTGTAGAATTTTTTTTTTTTAACTAGATTTTATAGCATGTATCTATCTATTGAAGGGTAGAGAGATTACTCAATCATCATAAGTTTTGTTAGGAGTTGGGTAAAAGGAGAAGGTTTATGTAAAACATTGCCAAAGCCATACTGCCAAACCTGGAGAACAAAGACATTGACTTAAAAACTACCACAGTCAAATACACCCCATTTTGAATATTAAGGAGAAAAAGAAATGCACTTTGGTTAGCTCAGTGCAAAGCCATTTTTCTGTGTCATCTCGAATCTTCTTTTTCATTACATTAGAATTTTCAATCATTCTTTCATTAGAACTGGTTCAGATGTGTGAAAGTGTCTGCACACCTTTAGTTGTGTAGGTTCACAAGGTACTTTTTCTCTTGGTGTTTATTTATCCTCTGTGCTTCTTCTTCATCAAGTTCCACTTCTCTGTGTTCTTCCTTTTATTCAGGTTGTGTTTCAGGCTTTGCCAGTAAGTGTAGTAACCGTAGTAACTGTAGTTACAAAAAAAACTGGATCTCTTTATAAAGCTCTATATTCTGAATCAGGCTTCCAGCTATGATTAGGAACTTCAGGAGCACAAGAGGATGTGGACCTACACTGCTGGGGATTTCAGCAGCATGTCCTTACAGTGCCACACTGCTGACCTGCCACCTAAATGGCCTCCTGACACTATAGATGTAGAGCACTGCACCAGCTGGACATAGACTTCCCTTCCACTGCATATGTTTAGGACTGGATTATTTTTACAGTATAGATGCCATCTTGTTTTAATGAGAAAATGCTAATTATTTTCCTCTCATGACTTATAAACTGGAAGTGGCAAGGTTTTGCACATGCAGTTGCTGTGATACTCTAATTTACTTAGATTTCTATCCACAGAAGTTGCTCTTTATGCATCTCTTGGGCTATATACACAGGGACAGTAATGAACATGTTTTTTCAAAAAAGTACAGTAGAGGTGACTGAAAGAGAAGTACCAGCTCATTAACAGAAATTTGGTAATACCCACCAGACACATTTTTTGCATATTTTTGTTGTCTGCCATGTCTTTCCATTGTTCAGAATATTTAAGTCTACTCAGAAGATGTAAAATATATAAGTAAATGTGAGAATTAACCTGTTAGGTATGAGACTGAATAACTCTGTACTTCTTTTTGGTAGGGACTTTGGATCCCAGAAGGAGAGAAGGTTAAAATTCCTGTTGCTATTAAAGAGTTGAGAGAGGCTACATCACCAAAAGCCAACAAGGAAATACTTGATGTGAGTTTTCATGTTTGTTTTCTCAAGTTGTCAGTGGTGTGGATTTTCTTCTCTAACAACTAGAGCGGTTTCAGGATTTTGTGTGGGAAGAAATATTTTGCATCCTAAACTCCGTTCTCCATCCAGAAGTACTGCACTTTGCAGCCCGGCCTGTGAAGTGCTTTTGTGTCTCCCATGAACCCAATCCAAACACAGATTTTATACTCATGGAGTAGCGCCTAAGGAGTGGTCAAGACCATACATTTAAAACGAATTCTTTTTTCTTTATTCTGGTGTTTCAGGCCTTAAGCTGTAGCATTCATTGTCATTATGGTGGTACAACTAAGCCAAATAACAAAAGAGCTAATGGTTTATGAGTCCTGCAGATTGTCATAAGCTAGTTGCTTGGTTAAATAGGATTAAATTAACTATAAATCCAAAATAAAATGAAAAAAATCCAGCTGTCTGATTTCTCTGCCATAAAATGCAAGAAATTATCTCACCTTCTGAAAGAAGCTTGGGATTTTTATTTTATTGTTTGGATATAGCTCATCCCTTCAGAAAACAGGAGAAAAGGCTATGGGATACTGATTTAGGAGTTCATAAATGTTTGAGTTTACAACAAGTGAGCCAGAGTCCTAAATACAAAGTTTACTGAACCTGGAATTGATGAAAATTTTAACTAGATCCAAAACCATGGAACATGCAGCACCAAGGATATATAAATTTCTATACAAGGAAAGGGGAATGCTGAGTGAGGAGAGGAGCATTCGGAAGTTCAGTGTAACTTCAGATTTCCCTTAGCACTGTGGTTCAGTCCTAAGCAACAAGAAAAGGTTGTTTGTCTTTCTGTCCTGTCCCTGGTATGTCCCAAATGGCCCTGTTGGTCTGGAACAGGTGGTGTTGTTAATCAAGCACACAAATCCTTCAGCCATGGGGAAGACTGAAATTTTTTTTATTTTGGTAGGGATTGAATTTAGAAGGAATTTTTTTAAAATCCAGTTTTGGCCAGCAAATGACCCCTCAGGTAGGAAGGTTTATCTCCAATGGTTGAAGCTGAAGATCTTAATGAAAAGCCTGTCCTTGCAGTGAGAAGTGTCAGGATAAATGTCGGTGAACAAACCACCACTTGTGCTATTGACAATAGTAAAGCTCGCTGGATTTTTCAAGTCACCCTGAATAAAGTGTTGTTCTAATACATTTCTCTGCTTCAACACATTGTGTGTTATGCACCATATGATTTGGTATGTGTACTGCAGCAGTGCAAAAGAATAGGTGGTCCATCTCCAAATCCATTCAGGAAGCAATATCCATTCTGGCTTTAGTTTAGTTAGACTCCAGACAAGTCTCAGCACTTCCACAGGTCCCTACCTATGTGGCCCTCATTTCTGCCCCTCACCTGCCTGTGATCCCTCCCTTCATTGGCATTCCCTGCATTGAGGAGCTGAGAGAGATGCTGCTCAGCTGCCTGCCCTGAGCTCTGTCCCACATTTTGCTCTTCACAGTGATAAGGAGCATAACACAGTGTTCACAAAGGATGCTTTGGACTTAGCTGCATTAAATTCCTGAAGGCATGTATCCTGTAGGAAGATTTAGTGAACAAGCCTACAGTACTTCATCATTCCTTCAGCAGATCAAGATCACTGGACAGGACAGTAGATGCAGGGACTGTGTGCTCTTCAGTGGTATCAAAGTACTTTCTCTTCTAACAGAAATTTCTGTAGCAAATCCCCACATTATCTTTTCCTTTGAATTAGGATGCTTAACAAAAAGCTCTTGCTTTTTCAATCCTGTTCATTTTTAAATAATTTTGTTGGTGGAACTCTGTATTTCAGAACTAAACTTTAGGAAATACAAAACTAGTGAAAGAAATCAGAGGGATGACTCCAGAAGCTCTTCTCAAAACAGATTTTTGCTACACAACCGATTTTCCAAGGTCACTAGAACCTCAAAGATAATAATGTCTAATTAAAGATGATTTGTCTTACAGAATCACACTAGGTATAGAACAAGCACAGCAGCTTTAGCACTTATAATCCAGGCAAGCTCTGGCTGACTTTATTAGGGTAGGGTTAATTCAGAAGGTTGTTGTTAAATACCAAGCATACTTGGAGCAGGTCAGAGCGCACCCAAAGAGATTTCCAAGATAAACAGCTGAAACAAAGACCCACTTTAATGTCTTGGGCTACTTAGAGGGACCCACAACCACACAATAGCTCTGTTCTGCTCTCTGTGAGGAGGAGGCAGTGGCCTATTTTCCTTTGCAGTATCAAATGGAAGAGGCAGTGTCAACACTTGGACGCTCTCCGAAAGCTGTGTGGCCCAAACAGCCACCCCGCTCCTGCAGCATCCCAGTGCTCAGCCCCCGGGTCAGCCCCACGCGGGCTGCACGGCAGATGGGCAGTGAGAACAGCTCCAGCTCTGCTGTCTTCCCCTCACCCTGCCCCGCCAAAATGAATACAATATGGATCTGAATCCCAGCAGGAGGCAAGGCATCCTTCATCATTACAACGGCTCCCTTTGGAAGCATAGGGAAATCAGGTTGTTTTGGTCTCTGCTTATGTCTGAGTATTGGATAACAAATTTGCGAGATTCTCTAAAAAACGGTGCCACAAATATATACAAACTGAATAGCAGATTGTGTTCCTGCTTTATCTTCCCTTGAGCTAGCCCACACAATCAGTGCTATCCACAGCAGAGGTATGTTTTTCAATGGTGTGCCCACATCATGCAGTAAAGGTTGACGAGCTCTTACCAGTTTTGGTGGAGATCCTATTTAACCTGTAATGCCTGGAGGCCATTTTCATCCCAAGGGCTCTGAAACAAGGATACCAAATGCAGAACTAGTACCTCAAAAGAGGCTGCATTACATCATGTTTTGCTTAGCCTGGCACATTAAGCAACAACACAGAGGCCAGAAAATATTGCTTAAGAATTGGGGTTGCTTATTTCTTGAACGTCATTGCCTTAATCACTTTGTTTAATAATAGTTCTCACCAGCTATGGAGCTATGTGACATCTGTGGAACGCTTGCTAGATGATGAGTAAAGTGCTATGGTATTTATTTTCTTAAGCTCTTAGAAAGAGCAGATTTGCTCTTTCTCTTGCACCATTTGTGTCTTCACTATGATTTTAGGCTTTGGGGGACTGCTAGCCTGAATTGCCAAGGGGTAATTAGTAGGTGTTACTGCAGATGCTGAATCAAGATGCTGACCTGCTCACTGAATGGAATAATTCCCATTAATTTCCCCTTGCATTGCTTTTCAATCAAATTACTTTTAAAATATCTAAAAATGACATACTGTAAATCAGACACAAAGCTACTTAAAGCTCTGAAGTGCAGCTCTTAATTTTTTTTTTCCAGCTGGAATCCATTCTTTGAGCTGGCACTTGGCAGTGGATTTGAGTATAAATATAGATCTCAAATTTCAATCCATAAGTAGTTTTTGCACACAAAAACCATGAGGTCAGGGATTTTTACTCCATGGCCATGTTAAAGGACATATTTGAACCAGCCTCTGAAGGGATCTTTCCCTTCCCACAGAAGAACAAAAGGAGGAGGTACCTTGGGTATCTTAGCTAGGTACCTAAAGCTACACAGGGTGTACCCACATTTGAAAAAAGAGTTTTTCACATGTATATGAAACTAAACTCCAAAATTCCAGTTGACCAAAGGGTCTATTATGCTTGGGCTCCCACATTCCGGGTACCTTCCTTGTATCATTTACATTGCTATATGAGTCTAAAACAGCTTTTCCAATTGAGGACAATATTTTCACCATTGTTACTTAAAGATGAGCATTTAAGGTTCTAAAGTGGTGAACTGATTATTAATCTGTTTGGTTTGACGTGGACTGAAGAACAACAGGTCAAGAAGAACATGGTCTCTTAAAAAATGAGACTGTCAGTCACATTCTAGATGACAACTTTGACTTTCTGGGTTAGTACCAACCTTGACAGGGGAGCAGAAGTCTCAGAAATACTGATTTCCAGTCAGTCTCCTGAAAAGGTCTGGGGGAAAAAAGCCATATGACACATGTTCACAAAAATGTGTTGCCCTTGCAGTTAGGTGCTCAAAATGATGAAATCCCCTCAGCTTCCAGTTGATGCTCAATTTAGGAATTCCTCCTTGGTCTGTAAATTTTAATCCACCAGGATTTTATGTCCAGTGTTTGCTTGGTGTACCCGTAGTGAGAGACTGGCTCTTCTGTGGCATCTCGGTGATGATTTGGTGTTCAAAATCTAGAGATTCCACTGAATGGAAAATAGGTGGTCCACAGAGTGGGAAATATGCATATTTTGTATGTGATATGAGGCACAGAGTTTGCATATAGTATTTTAGCAACCTCTCGGATGACCAATTTATTTTAAACAGCCTCCAAATAGTCATGTCACGCCAAAGGGAGTGTTTCACATTGCTTTTTTTGACTTTCTTCTCAGGAAGCTTATGTGATGGCTAGTGTTGACAATCCTCATGTGTGTCGCTTGTTGGGAATCTGCCTCACCTCAACTGTTCAGCTCATCACACAGCTGATGCCTTACGGCTGCCTCCTGGATTACATCCGAGAGCACAAGGACAACATCGGCTCCCAGTACCTCCTCAACTGGTGTGTGCAGATTGCAAAGGTAAGCAGACCAGAACTCCAGGTCAGCTAAAACTCAGAGATCTGTCAGCATGTAATGTGTTTATTTAATTACCTGTCTCTGCAAATCTTTCTGTTTCACCACCTAGATCCTAGGTATCTTATACATGGCAGTAAGCGGTTACTTTTTCTTGAACAATTTACTGTTTTCATGCTGATGAGCAAACCTTAACTGTTCTTCAAAATGCTTCTAGGCAGCATATTATCACCTAGACATTTATGTCCAAACCAAACACCCGGTATCGAAATGTTAATGCGATGCAAATGTGATGCAGCACAGGCAGCAGGGAAGGCAATAGAATTTGTCAATTCCCATAGCAAAATGCTGCTTCCATCAGTGGATTTCTTTGGGCTGTGTCACAGGACAGTGATGTTGTTGAACACATCTTCCTGTGTGCCTCGGAGAGTTTCATGCTGAAATCTTTTGAGGCCCGGGATTGAAACTGCTGACTATTGAATACCAGCTCCATCCTTGCACAGGCTGGCTTTGACCAAAAGGCATTCAGGCACCCCAGAGCTCTTCTGTAATTTATAGGTGCTGAGTTGGGGTCTGTAAGCTAACTGTAATGGCCATAAAAGACTCATTATCACACCTGGCACTGTTTGCCAAAGAGCAGCAAAGGAACTGCAATACAGCCTCTAGCCCTGTGTTTGGATGGTGGTTAGCCATTTGCAAGCATGGAAGAACGAAACAAAACCAGCAAAAAAATAACTGCAATTTGTTGGAGATTCGTCATGTGAGGTGGCAGCATCCACATGGCATGGTTGCTTTAAAGCTGCTTATTTCAGGAATGCCGGTCTGCAGGATAACCACACACTTAAAACCTTATTGGTCCCTTGAGGGCTTGTATACATCCTAGCCATGGTTTGCTTTCAGGAAACATGCTGAGGACCTCAGAAATGTATCCACCAAATGTCTACAGAGCACATTTTTCATCTCAGTGTGGTTACTATTTTACATCGTGCTCCACAACAAGTGAATTTTAATTTATGTGTCCACCTGGGATGTGAGTGGCATTTTTTTTGTGACTTTCTGTGACTCTTTTGCTTTCTTGTTTAAAATCAATTACTGCTCTGTCCTGGTTTCAGTCCCTTTGGAGGATGAGCTGGAGGCCATATTTCCCTCCTCCTCCTTCTCCTTGTTAATTTTTAAGGTGGCAAAACTGGTCCCCAAATTGATCCTTGGGTCATCGCTTGCCCAAAAGGTTGCCATTCACAATTGTTTGCTTCCGTTTGATTTTTTCATGGCAGTTCAACATTTGCCCATAGCAACTTCTACCCTTGCCAGCAATGCCTGACCTTCAACATACTCCTTTGTGCTGCTCCACACTGAAGTTTTCCTCAAAGCACTCATAAATCTTGTGTACAGCTTTTTCCCACCAATGTGTCTGGTGTTACTACTCTGATAAAGTTACGCCAGATTTTTGAAAATTCTCTGACTCTTTAAAAATTTACTTATGAGTGGAAAAAGAAATGGAAACAAATACATGTCCGGTAACTAACCAGCAGGAGGCAAGTTCCCTGGAAAGCTTATTTTTGTTTCTGTTTTCACAGCTTTGAAATAAGTTTTCTTTGCATCTTTTACAAACATTATCTTTCCCTGAGGTATGGAGTCCTCTCTTTCAGGCAAGATGTTATGACAGAGTATAAACGCTCCATGTGCAGAAATACTGTGAAGGAACTCTTTGAACACACTGGTCTCATGCTTAGTGATGAAAAATGGCTTAAACCCCAGGCCTGCACACAATTAAAGATCTGCTGAACTTTCTAAATGGGCAGTTCAACATCTTCAGTGTATGGTTATGCACGTGCAGGAGTCTTCAGCCATCAGAGCCTTAAACAGCTTAGTGTGACACTGATATTCTGCCTTTCAGCAGCTCTGAGTCTTATTAGCCTCTGCAGCAAGTCATATTTAGCAGGAAAACTTTTGTCCTACTGGAGCTAGATTACGGAATTATTATTTTTTTTAAGATAGTCTGTTTTCTGTCAGCAGCTCAAGAGTTTTTGTTTCAAGAGCCCTGCTTGCTAAAGATCTATTTGTGTGATTCAGTGCACACTCGTAGTGGCACTGCGCCAGTTTGTTTGGGTGGTTTGTTTTGGCAACATTAGCAGTGCATGGGGGAAGTTCTGCTGAGGGACTTGGGGGGAGGATTCGATGGTGGTCCATGTTAGAAGTGGGCTTAGGAAGAGGGTGGAGGATGGAAGGCAATTATTCCCTCCAGTCCTCTGCCATCACATCAACATGATCGTTTTGGTGTTAACTTTGTAGATTAAAAGTAATTTTTTATTAATTCTCTTCATAAAAATACAAGTGCATAAGCTACTGCCAGAAGAAACGTAAGGACTGGGAATAATTGTGGGTTTTGGAAAAGATATTGCAGGAAACTTGGAAATCATGAACTTTTTGATTTCATACACCAAGAGACTGGTGTTGAGGGAAAGGGGAGTAATCTCTGTGGTCAGAAACACAGCTGGTAAATTTCTGCTTTAGAAGTCAAACCAGCACAATTAGTTATATTCTTCCTTGAGAGGCAGCCGTACCAAAAAAGCACGTATGCTATGGTGAATCCAGCGTAGTCATGGGAGGCAGTGAAACTGGAAGAACTTGCCTTTTTCAAAGAGGAAAATGGATACAACTCTGAGTTCAGACTTAAAATGATTTTTTTCTTTTTCTCCCCCATTTTCACCTTTGCAGTGGACTGCCTCATTGTTAGCAAGGAGAAGGCAGAGTACACTGCCTGTAATAAAACACAGTATGAGCAACTTTGAATGATTGTCTAAATACTCTCTGTAAGGTTGGCCTGTGTACATAATGGCAGGGGATAGTTAAACTCTGTACTGTGCTCTCCTGAAGTCACTGGGTTTGCACAAGTAGAGCTGAAAGAAGACTTTGTCCCCTTATTTGTAAGTCCATCCTGATTTTGTATTTCTTGAAGTAAATCCCAAAGGAACCGCATCCCTTGCTAATATCTACTATACCCACTACTGCCTGTTTTTCCTTCATCACTCCACCAGTTCCTGAACCTAGAAGAAGGTTCCTGGAGGGTAAGAGTAACAGTGCAAGCACTCATCCTCACCCTGCAATAAACATCATGTAAATGGAGAGTGCAGGTGGGATAACTTACCTTGTGTTTATGGTGGTGTGTGTAGTTACCACAAAGGTTTGGTGAGGTTTGGTGACTTACTTGTGTCTCCGAGTGCATGAGGCCTCACCAACAGTGTGTTATATTGCAGGGAATGAACTATCTGGAGGAACGGCGCCTGGTGCACCGTGACCTTGCTGCCAGGAACGTCCTTGTTAAGACTCCTCAGCACGTGAAAATCACGGACTTTGGGCTGGCAAAGCTGCTCGGTGCAGACGAGAAGGAGTATCATGCTGAGGGAGGCAAGGTAAATAAAGCACGCTGCAGAATGAAGTGCTGCGCATCTGCCGGTGTTTGTGCTTGCGCACAAGCCTCACACAAAGCGGGGGGAAAGGGAGTGTGTTTTTCAAAGCTCTCAGCTGCCATCTCAGCGTGCTGCCTTTGAAGCCTGTGGAAGTCCTCTGAAATCAGCCAAAGCAGCATCAGGCCAGTGGGACTGCAGTGGGAGCAGAGGTAGCAGAGCAGCAAATGCTTTTGAAATTCCCACCCAGAATGTCTGGGAAAATTCATGAGTGTAGCCAACACCAATAACTCTGTGCAGTTTATAAAGAGAAAGAGAATGTTGTATATTTATAGCAGAAGAAAGACCTGTCAGACTTGGTTCAACACGCCTTCGTGTTGTACTGCGTGCTGATGGAGGGAATGCGTCCTGCTGAGAAATTAAAGAGACACTGCTTGCAAATACTGCAGAGGTCATAAATAAAAACCATATGAGTGTAGATCAGTCTTTCTCATGTAGCCTAAGACTGGATTTGTGTCCTGTTCTGATAGAAGGCTAAAAAGCAGTTATTTGACTGTTAAAAATATTGTAAAACTGTTTTGTAAGAGGTATTTCTGATATACCTAGAGTTCCACACGTTTCCAGGTTCTTTATAATACATGAAAAAAATAAAGGGGGACTCAAAAGTTGCCTATTCTATCATTCAGATAGTTGTGTTGGCTGGTTTTGTTTTTTTTCCTTCTGCAACCAGCTATTGATTTACACACCACCTGGTGGTAAATATCCCTGATAAAATTTGGATCAGCCTCTTAAGGATTCTGTGTGAATTTTCCTAGGTTCCAATTAAATGGATGGCATTGGAGTCAATTTTACACCGGATTTACACTCATCAAAGTGATGTCTGGAGTTATGGTGAGTTTAAAAGCAGTTACAATTATTGTAGATGGGTTGGAAAATTTCAGGATTTGCTGGTGACTCTACACTGGCCTTTTTACTTTCTATTGTGAGAAGAACGAGAGATTAAATATATAAACACTGGGCCCAAATCACCTATTCAACAAAGTAAAAACCCCCACGAAACTGCATGTGAGTGAGATGTAAGATGTTTCACAGAATATACTTTGGATAATGATCCCTCCCCTGAAAGGTGAGACTCTGGTCCTTTTGCTGAAGTTCTGTTGATGTTTCTCTTCATCAGCTTCATGTGAAATATAATGGAGCTGGCAATAGAGCCACATAACCAGAGGGAGGACCTTAAATCATCAGCCACACTATCAGTCGGTGTCACTCAGTGTTACTCTGCTGAGGCCTAAAATGCTTATGCTGTCCTGCTATTAAGAGGACAATGCTAAAAGGGAAGCAAAGTGATAACCTCCTTAGAGAATTTATTTTGTATTTGGTATAGTTCATAAGCCAGCTTGAAAAAAAGGAGCAGAAAGGAAACATTTCAAAGCAACCTATTGCAAAATTCCCCCCACCCCCACCCCATGGGGTCTTATATTCCTGGAAAGTATTTAATGCAGATGGTCAGATCCTGTGTCCTTTTCAAAACCAGCCTCTGGTCTTCTTAATCCATTTATGTATCTTGGCATCCAAAATCTTGTTTTGTATCCTAAGCTACTAGACAATCCCAACAGCTACATCACAAGAGTCCATGGTATGTCAGCAAATGACGCTTAGGCAGCTGGTTTACACGTCTTTCAAAAATTGCTTTTGCTTGTCTCCAGAGAGATTGTTTTCAAACAAAAAGACAACTTCCATTTTTAAAACCACTTGCTCCGTTGGAGTTAGGAGACAGTAACCTGCATTTCCTTTCTGGGGGGCTGGGAGGTTTGTGGAATGTTCAACACTAATATATTAGCTGAGATTTAAAAAAAAAAAAAAAAAAGGAAAAAAGCAAAACCTTAAAGGGAAGCAGGATGATTTCAAACTGTTATATTAATCTCTCTATAAAATCATGCCAGAAAATGCTTTCTCTTGTTGGGGTTCTGGTAAAGCAGTGCTTCCAGGGGACCCCTCTCTGCTCGCCACCTCTCCTCACCCAGGCCGAGCAGTCCAGCTCCTGGCAGTCTCTCATGATCTTCTCTTCCCACCCTGCAGGTGTGACAGTTTGGGAGCTGATGACATTTGGGTCCAAGCCATATGAAGGGATCCCTGCCAGTGAGATCTCCTCTGTCCTGGAGAAGGGCGAGCGTTTGCCTCAGCCCCCCATCTGTACCATCGACGTGTACATGATCATGGTCAAATGTGAGTTCCCACTTGGGGTTGTGCCTGCTCATCTAAGTTGAATACGTAACTCAGTTGCATTTTATGCTGTGTTCCTGGTAGTGGGACAGAAGTAAGGTTGTGTGAAAAGAGTGGTGACACCAGAACATGTTCCGACACCTTGAGCTTTACCTTGGAACACGGGTTGTGGTTTCATGAGTCACTCATTCAACCAACTAATGTTTTTTTCAGCATTCGCACCACTGACTGATATTGTCAATTATTTTAAACTGATGTTTAAACTGATGTGGTCAGGCAGTATAAATTAGCATGACACCAACCACTTTGCCTGATATTCTGGTTTTGTGTGTCTAGGAAATAAAATGAACACTGCCTTCTCCTCTAAGCTCTCCCTTAGTTCAGTAATATGCCTCCCACTGCAATCACACATGTGAATTATCTCTAAAGGAGTGTTGGGAGTGCAGGCACCATAGTAATGTCAGATATACATAAGGATTCAGAGTTCCTTTTCCAATTTCTTCCTCATTTTTGGCTGGTCCCTTTCTGGCATGCAGCTGTTGCAGTAAAGTAGCTCAAGAGCAGAGGGTTTCTGAAGCACTTTATGGCCATTTTAGGGCATACCTAAAAGGCATACCAAAAGGGCTTCGGTCATCTAATGTCCCTTTCCATCCATATCATCTACTAAATGTCAGATTACTACCTGGCTTCCTGCACATCTCTAGGCCGTGACTGCCACATCCCTGCTCACTGCTGTGAGGATGTGATGAGCAGCCCACTAGGTGGCATTTAAGATCTTCTCACTGGAGCAACATGTACCTGTTCCTGGAACAGGAGCCACACTACCATGACCACTCCATAGTGCGGCAATTTTTGGGAATCCTAGAGCACCCACATATTGCTGTGGTGGGACAAGCACCACACAAGGTTGAAGCCTGATCCTGTGCTCAGCACGGCAAGCAGGAACTGCATCCAGAAGTGTACACCTAGCCTGGGAGGTGCCCAGAACCAAAAGCAATGTCCTACAAACTCCCCCTCAGAGATTTTGAACCCTACTGACACCTCAGCCCCTGTCTTTCTTAGGGTCAGTCCAGATGTAGAAAGGAGGCATTTTACCAGGCACCTAATCAGGTACCTGTTGATTTTAAAGCACAGCCAATGGAGTGTCCCCATCCCCTTCATACCATTACACTGAATTTGAGTGCAAGAGTGTGAGGAGCTGGGGGCTGAGCCTTCCTTCTGGCACAGGACTCAATTGCACATCTTTTGCTGCTCTGGTCATCTAATGTTTGCAGGCTACAGTGCAGACCCTATTAAAGCTGTGCCATATTGTCTAAAGGAATTCAGTCACCTCTTTTATAATCAGAAAGTACAAACTGAAATGTTCAAAGTTATTGCACAATAATTACTAATTTTTTTAATTAAAAAATCAGCATTTAAATATAGGCAACTCAGAGGTAAAGTCAGAAGCAGTAGCTGCTGTTCCTGCAACAGTGAACTCCCAAATGCTCCATTTTGTCTAAAAGCAAGAAGCATGTCTTTTTGAGTTAGCAGGGAATAATATTTCTATCATGGTAAAAAGTCACTGGAAATTCTGATATTTTGTCTAATGCAGATGCCTTTGTCTAATGCAGATTTCAGATGACGTATCACCACTTCATTTGTCGATCACTATAGATAGGCTGTTTCTTCTGAGTTCCTGTAGACACACTAAGCTTGACCTTTATTATTTTTAATTTTAAACACGAGAGTCTCTAGATCAGCTGATCGGTTAGTTGATTACAGAAAATGTGGGTTTCCTAACTAATATCACATGTAAAACCTCCAGTATCTATATTTGAAATCTCTTCTAGCATTGATCCACACTAAGCTCTGAGGACTTACTTTTGTTAAAATCTGTTTACTAATTAAATACAGCTTGGTTGCAGTAATCTTTCAAAATATCTCCAGTGAAGATGTTTTGAATTTTAGTAGACATCTGGTACAGAGGGAGGCTTCTGCTATAGGCTTCCCAGGACTTCATGGAGCAGTCCAGGGACTGTCCAATGGTCAAATCATGGTACCTCTGCAGGCACCCACTGGTGTCGGTTTGTTTCCTCTCCTTCAAGAGCTTTTTTCAAAGCAGACTAATTTGGATTGTCCCTCAAGTGGGACCTGCCCCCATGGAGATAGGCCAGCAGGAGAGGAGACAGACTCAACCTGAAGGTTTTCCAATATGGGGTTTTATTTCCTTCTCCCCAGAACTGCCAAGATCTGCATTTCAAATGCTGAAATTCACACCCATAGCTGGTGAATGAACTGTTTATGGTGGTGGTCCCTTAGAGGTAGTTCCTTTCTTTGTTCCACACATGGCACTGCTGTTTTTGCTGTTATATTTTATTTTAAACTCTGTATTTGAGCGCCAAAACAATTTTGTTTGTGCATTGCTTTTCCTGCAGGCTGGATGATTGATGCAGACAGCCGTCCCAAGTTTCGTGAGCTGATAGCTGAATTCTCAAAAATGGCCCGTGACCCTCCACGCTATCTCGTTATACAGGTACTAACTGCAGTGGTGGGAAGATGTCTGATGGGCATTTCATCTGAGGCCCAAAGTAACTAGTAATGCATATGAAAACATGCAATATGGATAACTGAAGGCCAGATTTATTGTTGCATGCCAGGTTTTAACACATTCAGCTAGAACCACAAACAAAATATCAAGACTGGTCACTATTTTCTTAGCACTTGTCCCAGTCTAGGACCAGGAACAATCCATACCGTAGTCATAAGAGGAGAACAGAGTTTGTTCCTCTTCAAAATGCAGTTATTTTACAGAAGAATGGACTGAAATTGCAGGCCCAAGTTCTCCTAAACTCTAGGTAAATTTGTTTAAACACACAGATCTCTGTCTGGGTCATTTACTTAAGCATTGGACTTGATGGTCCTTGTGCATCCCTTCCAACTCAGAATATTCTGTGAATCAAGATTTTGCATCTTGTGCCTCTTGTTAAATTACTTTGTCTCAGAGAGAAGGGGAGAATGAGGGCTTGGCAGGAGCCTGCAAGTCCTGTCTCATGCTGACATTTTTAACAGGGAGACGATAGGATGCACCTGCCCAGCCCTACGGACTCCAAGTTTTATCGCACCCTGATGGAGGAGGAGGACATGGAGGATATAGTGGATGCAGATGAGTACCTCGTGCCACACCAGGGCTTTTTCAACAGCCCTTCAACATCTCGCACTCCTCTCTTGAGTTCATTGGTATGAAATTTTTCCACTGTGGAAACATGATACGCAATTTTAAGAGTGAACTGCTTTCTCATAATGTCTGTATTTTCTTTCTCTGTTTTTTAAGAGTGCTACCAGCAACAACTCTGCTACAACCTGCATTGACAGGAATGGGGTAAGTAGAATGACCTTTACTAAAGGAATAAGTTCCTCCTGTGTTCCTCCTGTGTTCCTCCTGTGTGGAACAGTTTCTACAAATCAGTCCCTTTAATATAGTTTTTCTCTTCTTTCATCCTAGCAGGGGCACCCTGTGCGGGAAGACAGCTTTGTCCAGAGGTATAGCTCAGACCCAACAGGTGCCTTCTTGGAGGACAGCATAGATGACAGCTTCCTACCAGCCCCAGGTGAGTACCTCTCCTGTGTTTCTATCCCACAGCCACTCATTCACAAGCCATTTGGTTGCAAATATAATCATTTTCCTTCATTTTCTGTAGAAAGGAAGCAATTCAAGTGCCTTCTACCCTTTTTGCTCAGTAAATAGGAGTGGAAAAGTATGCACATATCATTTTCCTAGCCTTTATCTATCTGCTTCTGACCATTTCTCATTTCAGTTCCCTCATGAGCTGAGTTCCTTATGTTAGCCATGTGTGCCATCCAGGCAGGGAGTTTGCGTGTGTGGTTACATGTTTAAAGCTTTCTACTTGAGAAAATATCCTCTAAAAATTTGGTTTCATTCCTTTTACCATGTCAGCAATATAAAAAGCTTTATGGCTGTTTCATTGCTTTCAGAAGTTGACCCACAGAAGGCAGTTCATGGTTACACGTGGACTTACAGTGTAGGCAGTCCAGTGTAGAGAGAGCACTGAGGGAGATGGAGCTGGATAATGCAGTGATGATGCTTTTTGTCCTTAAAAAATCCCAACCAACCGTTCCAAGAATATGCCATAGCTAAAAAGGGTGAAAGGCCCTGCGAGAAATAGCACTGACGTGAAATGTGGAGTCACTGTTACTGCCAGTCCTGTATTTTCTAGGCATTTTCCTCATCTCTAAACATTTTTTCCAGGGAAACAGCTTCTGGCAGCTAACCTCCCAAACTGCCATTTCAGAACACTATCTGGGACACAGCCACCCACACGCCACTAAAAGCAGCAGTAGCTCTCTCGCTGTCTCATGGTCCCAGCCATCTTTCTGCTGGTTGGCAAACAAAATTCTTGACGGTGAACCTCAGGGCAGCATGTTTGGTGCCACAGAGTGGCAGTCCCTGCCTGTGGCTCTTTTCCACTCTGGGAAATTCAGAGACGTGCCGTGTGCGAAGAGCAAGTGGCAGCTGGGTGAAACTAAATGTCCAGGGACACAAATGGCTGCATTAATTTTATACTGTCCTTTTCATTCTTTCTCATTTTTATTTACTTTTTATTCTAGAATATGTAAACCAATTGGTGCCCAAGAAAACATCTGCCTCAGCAGTCCAGAATCCAATCTACAACAACTTCTCTCTCACAGCAAACTCAAAGGTCCCCACAGACTCCAGCTACCAGAATTCACACAGCACAGCTGTGGACAACCCCGAGTATCTCAACACCAACCAGTCTCCACTGGCCAAGACAGTCTTTGAGAGCTCTCCCTACTGGATCCAGGCGGGCAACCACCAAATAAATCTGGACAATCCTGACTACCAGCAGGACTTCTTACCGAAGGAAACCAAACCTAATGGTCTCTTGAAAGTTCCCGCAGCAGAAAACCCAGAGTACTTGAGGGTAGCAGCACCAAAAAGTGAATACATTGAAGCCTCAGCATGACCATAGAGAATTTCTTCTTGCAGCGAGGCAAGGCGGATACGTGAACTGTTGGCTGCTGCAAGAGTGGACTCTGGCTCAGAGCAAATGGCAACCACAATGCATCAAAAAGCACACCTCTCCTTTTCAGCTTGGGGCTTTGAAACTGCAAAGCCTGTCTGATGGTAGTTTGGGTCTTTCCTTGCCCATTTCCATGTAATAACTGAGGCCCCTAACCTGCGCTCGGATGCATGTTGGGATGGAGCAGGATCTTCCTGGACTGAAGAAATACGGATGGATTCCTTTCATTTTCAAATGGTAGCATGGTAAAAAGCCACTCTGGGATGAACTTGAGAGCTGTACACATTGTACAGTCAAATTCCTTTCTACATTCTGTATTTTTATAAATGTTTCTAACAGAATTTTTGGATCTTTTACAAGATCAGATGCTTGTACTGCTCGTCTGCTAAGTGTTGCTCAGATCACCAGCAGGAAAAAAAATCATGTTCCAAATCTCCTGGAACTGAAACTGTTATTCCAAACCACCAGATTTTTACAAATTGGCTCCATGTGTACTGCCTTTTTGGCCCAAAGGTGAGAAGTGCATCTGAGGGACGTATGGGTGATTCTGCCCAGGGCAGTATGGAGTGGATTGGTCTGGGGAAAACTAGCGTAAGGAGCAAAATGGCACAATGCATCACCTGCTGACCACTACTTCTACAAACTGACAAGAGGAACACACCTCCAAGTCACCTATACATGATTATAAAGTGCTCACTAGTCTGTTTTCTGATGGTCAAACCCAAGACTTTTTTTTGTTCTGATCCCTTATGCAGCTGTCAAGTTGTCAAAATGCCTTTCAATGAAACTGTTAAAGATGTTGCCATAACTGAAAAATGAAGTGTCAGATAATGTTTAACAGACTTCAATTAAATGTCAAGGAAATGCAAATAGTGGCAAATTGGAGCACTCACGAGACAGACTGGAAGAACTGTACTAAATTAAACTTGACTAAGGCAAGAAACACAGGTAGCTCTAGCCGAGCAGCTTTATTTCCCTCCTTAAAGGGGTTTAGAGCAGAAATCATTTTCCCTTTATATATTTGGCAAAGAAATGGGGTATCTGAGTAGTACACTTCATTCACTTCAAAGTAGAATACTGCCAATTGCTGTCTCACTCTGTGGCAGATGCTGGGGCTGGTTACATGTCCCTTTGGGGTTACTATCCTGGCAATGCAGGAGGAGCAGTGAGAATGAATTGAGGAAAGAAGGAATAATCTGGAGTGATGGAAAGTATTATCTCCCTCTTCTGAAGCACAGGGTTGCCTACTGCTTCTTTGAAATACACAGCATCATCTTGTGGTTATTAGTGTGGTATAGGCAGGCAAGGCAAGGCAGAGATTTTAGCTTGATGGTAAAAATCAGTCACAGCAGCAAAAGCAACTACTCTTTCTAGTGGCCCATAAAA
The DNA here is from genome assembly GCA_013397915.1 of Daphoenositta chrysoptera. NCBI lineage: Eukaryota > Metazoa > Chordata > Aves > Passeriformes > Daphoenositta > Daphoenositta chrysoptera. The sequence continues at coordinate 282,936 of VZRO01005473.1, forward strand.
TTCTTCCATCACTAACATTTCTTATGAATGTAGGAGGAGTAAAGTGCTTAAAGTGTGAGTTTAGTCAGTTTAGTCAGCCACCAGCAGCTTGGCAGTGCTATTTTAATCAAACCACTAGATCAGAAAGCAAATTCTCATTTGGGGACAAAGGCCCTTAACTAGTTGAATGTTGGCAAGTTGCTTGAGGGTAGCATAAGCAGCTGACTTGGAGAGAATCTGTAGTCTACATTAAGTAGCAAGAAACAGTCAAATTTATGCCACTGCTGTGTTTTGAATACATCATTATGTGTTTCAGTTTAAGTATTGCATCTCAAGTTCAGGATCAAGCAGCAAATCCTTAGAGCACTGATTTTACAGATTTACTGTAAAGGAGGAAAGGAGCCCTCCAGTCATGTGAAATGAGCCTTTTTTTAGTAACATGCATTAGCAGTTTGTATGTTTACAGCTCATGGGTCCCACTACAGTACAGGGTGAAGTGGCATGTTGGGTCAGAATCCAGAGATTGTTCTCTTTGGTAGATGTGTCTCACCATGACCGAGTCCCAGACACAGTGGTGTGGAAGATGCAGTGTTTGACTTGGATTATCAGTGGCTTGTATTTAAAACAGTAACCAAAATTCAGTTCCCACGTCCAATTAGTGGCAGATTTCTCCTTGCATTCCTGGAAGCAGATTTGTTGTGTTGCTCTCACAAGTGTGCAACATGTGCGCACAGGCAGCGCTGCTTTTCCCCACCCACCTCCCTGGCAGAAATGTGCATAAAACTAAAAAAAGACCTTAACAGAATTCACAGATAATTTTTCAATTTGCTAAATCTGTTATGTCTCCAAGCTGAACACTAGAAAATCACACAGTGCATATTCTCCCACAGAATCTTTCAAACACTATTGTACAAAGGAATTTTTTTATTTTAATCTGTTTAATCTGTTAGCTAAAACAAGAAAGCCACTAAGAAATAGCAATGTTTATCACCAGCATTATGTAGCACAAATAGAGGTTAACATTTGCCCTTTTGAAACAATTCAGGAGGGATTCAGTAGCAATTCATTGCTAGAAACAAGGAGATTAATCTAAAAATTAGGCAATGTAAAGTTAGAAAGAGCATCTCCCTTTGAATGTGATGTTTTTGATGAAAAAAGTAGGAAAGAGGACGTAGGATCACAAACTGTTGATACAAATGTAGATTCCAGATTGGCAGGATCAACTATATATTGTGAAGTATTTCTGGTAAATAGGCATCCTGTAAGCCATGATTTTTAAGTTGGCAGCTCAGTAATGAGTGATTCAAAAGCCAGCAAAAAATAAGAACTGGGTAGTGCCTGCAGGGGCAGATCCAGTGGCACTGGGAGTGGATGGGACTGTGCAGTGACTTGGCTGTGGCTGGAAGCACAGGCCCTGTGCAGGGTGATGCTCACAGGGTAACAGACACTAGCAGTATACCAAATAATTTCCACCAGGATTTAAAAAAAAAAAAAAAAAGAACCAGTAAGCAACAGAAATGTCCTGGTTTTCCCATTGCAGCTCACTGCACATTTAACAGCAAGGAGACTCCAGCAGATCATAGGTGCTCATACAGGAGAATATGGTTGGGCAGCATAAATCAACATCCAAAAATAACTTGAAAGGTCAGCTGGAGGTGTGGGTAGAAAAGGCTGATATTAAAAACACAGCTAAATAGGGAAATGCAGCATTACACAGCCTCTTATAAAAGCCAACAGTCTTACCACTCGAGAAAGATAAAATTTCCCTTTTTACTGTACTTCTTATGGAAGGCAAAATAAAATACAAGTTAGTCCTTAGCATCTCTCAAAAAGCAGTAGTTATTACAGAACTCCTTTCTCAATAATAATTTAGGACCTTTAAAAACTTCCAAGTGTATGAAAATGTAAGTTAAGAGTCTTCATCTTAGTTTGATGTTTTTCAGTGATTGTGTACAGTGTCAGCATACTTGATTTCATTTTGGGCCTTGCGTTGTTTTCTTCTGCTGCAAAGGGAGTTGACCTGGGAAATTTTCTTCATGTTGCAATTGATTTTGTCAAGTAAATTCATCCAGAGGCCAGGGGCTTCCTTTTGTTCCCAACTGACAGTCAACATTAAAGAAAGTTTTTTTAGAGGGTGCAGTGGGAACTAGATGGTGGTTTCTGGAATGCCTCGGGGTGAAGCCTCATCCCACCAACCTCACTGAGACTTGAAGCCCGCCCTAGCGTTAGAAAATGTGGTCCTGTGGTTTGTTTGAAAGGAAGGGGCCTGTATAGGGAGAGTAAAGCCAGGGAAGGGCTGCAGCTGACCAATCCGTACCCAAGACAGCTGCTGGGTTTGCACAGGGACATCACTGAGGCCACTGACTGTTCCTGCAGGTACAGGTGCTCCTGTCCCTGATCCCAGCTTCCTGTGAAGGGGGTTGCAGAGATTGCTTGTGCGAAACCAAAGTACATGGCATTCAGATAGGAGGGGTATCTCTTCCCTGGGGGACATGGTTAGGGTTACAACAATGTCACAGGACCCCAAAACAGCTTAAAGAAGTCCCATCACAAGGTGCCTGGGGTGTTCTTGGTCTGTCTGTGGGTGCTTCAGGGTGCCAAGGTGAAACTTTGCATTTCCAGACAAGCACTCATTTTTCACATTCAGGGCTCAACATCTGTTAGCATGACCACTGCCTCTCAAATGAGCAGTTATGGTACTCTGGCCACGCTTGCCCCAAAGTTTCTCTATGAGAAAACACCTGAAGCAGGACAAAGTATGAAAATGTACCTGTGTCCTTCTTCTTGGTGGAAACTGTACACTTGTGAAATGTCAAACTCTGTGTATAACACTTAGCAAGAGTGCTTTGTAATGTTTTATCATCACTGGTTCAAATTTTTATATTGGGACCCCATTTTCTAGCTTTCTTTTTATAAGAGTTCCCTCTTTGTTCTGACACACAACTTTCAAGGAGCCTTTTTAAAATAATAAAGAAAATAATAGAAAAAAAGTTTATACAGGAGAAAAACATGACACCTTCAAGTAGCTTGTCAAATGGGCTGCATTAGGACCAAAGATATGATGTCTTGTTTTCTTGCTTTAAAGGAATAGGGTATTGATCACCACTTCCACAGCCTCTTTTTATAGTGAAGAGCTACAGAGCTCCACCCTTCATTGGAGCTGGGTCAGACCTCCACTGACCCAAGAGAGCTTGGCAGGAGGGTGAGGCCTGTCCATAGAAAACCAAACTGAATATCAGGACCATGTATCACTTCAGGGCCAAACCTACAACCTCTACTCCATATTGCACTTAATGCAATATCTAAATAGAGACACAGCCAAGGGAAAAAAGCAAATACATGATATTTTGGCTCAGTATCAGGAAAAAATACGATGATGTGAAGATGAGACATGATGAAATAACTTTTTTTTTGTGTGAGGAAATGTGTAGGCAGGCAGTGAGACTTTAAAACAGTAACACTTGGTTATGTATTACTTTAATTATGCAGGGGAGTTGAAATCACAGAGCTTCCATGATATGCTTTGCTTTTTGCCATGCATCCTGCCTGCGTTTGATGTCTGGTGTTAGGCAGATCACTGCCCCTATTACCATGCCCCTGTGGACTGAGACCTGCTGGTTGGTGCAACTTCTTTTTATGCAGGGAGAGGAAAGTGCAGTAGGTTGTACTACAGCTAGTGGTCAAGCTTAGTCCTCAACAGCATCTAAAAATGTGTTTCCCAAGGGAAGGAATTGATAACTGGAGACCTACCTGGCAAAAGACACACCACTTGTTGCATTGCTGAAGTCAGCAGGCAAAATGCCTTCAGCCAAGATTTGGGGCTGGTGCTTCATCAGCTTTGCTGTCATTTTCTAACATGGTGCAGATGGGGCTGTCTGGATGCACAGCAGCAAGGTCCTATGGTCTCTTTCTATCTCTCGCTTTGAAGTAATGGGTTTTTCTCATTAATAAGGTGAAAACTGAAAATCAAGAGTGCTACTAACAACTGGACTGGTAGAAGGTGTTGTTCCTACACAGACAATACAGTACATCATTTCCAGTCAGGCTGGAATTTATCCAGACTCTTCTCCTTACATCTCACAAGCTAGCTGCAGAGTGTGCGTTTGCAACCACCATCAATGTTATCCTCATACTTTATTAAAGGGAATAATCAAAGTAGTTGTCTACAATGGTAGGAGGCTTGGCTCACATACCTACATTGCTTTTTTAATCCTACATTCCTTACAGTGTTCTCCTTGAAATTAATGGGATGTTTAAATTGATTACACTGAGAGTATAAAACAAGGCTAATGTTGAGTGATTTTTGAAAATCCCTCACAATAATCAGAGATCCTATGGATCCATTGCCCATTTAGGCTGCTTTGTATTGATGCAATCAACCGAGTATAAGGTATGATGACTTGGTTTTAATAAACTGTCAAGCAATATATCCATAGATACAGACGGTACCCTCACAGCATTGTAAAGTTACTCAAAAATGAAAGCACTATTTGTAAAATAAGAAACTCTTGACTTTTATATGGTTTAATGGTTTATACTGTTGATCAAAGATTGTTTGTATATGAGCGATGAAAAAATGAGGTGTATATTATTCTTTCTAATTGTTTTTAATTTTTTGGAGGACTTTTATTGTAATATACTGTTGTATTTGGGGGGAACAAAAAGCAGTGGCTAGCTTGTAGCTTGTAGCCAGAGAAGAACTCACAATAAGGGTTCTTTATTGATGGACTTAGATTTTTTTTCTGGTAAAATTTGTCACCTTGGGGATTTATCCAGAGCTTAGTGAAGCTAGTAACAGCACTCTTTCCTCTCTTCAACACTCTTTGGCTCTCTGCATGCACAGTGCTGGAGTTTCATAATGTGAGCAATAATACAGGCAACACTTGTGACCAATGGAAGTGCAATATGAAATCCCAGGTGCTGCTTATCCGGGCCCTGAAAAAAGCTGCTCATTTACATGTCAGGTTCCCACTTCACTTCCATGACAAGAGCAGAAGCAGAGTGAAAGCAATCCCTCAAAAGCTGATCCATGTGACATTTGAAGCCATAGTGTTGGCTGTTTCCAAAGTGCATAGCTAAGGCAAAATAAAGTCTCAACCTGAGTCACACTGGTGACTTAAATTGTTGTACTGTACTAGGCAGGAAGAGGCAGTCAAATGAAGCCCCAGTGTACCCTGAGTATTGGTGTTTAATTATCCAACTGGTGGAACATGTAGCAGACAAAGATTAAAGGAATTGCAGGGTCCTCAACTTAACAAAGCAAAATACACTGCATTGGCAAGACAGTAAAGAAGAGAGGAGCTGGAGCTGTCAGTATGTATTCAGCCTGGATAGGTCCCTGGTATCACAATTAGTAAATGAAATAATTTTTGTTTTTATAGATGAACTTTGTACACAGAAAAAAAAAAAGCCACAACAGCACCTTTCTCATTTTCATCTTTCCAAACAGTCCCTTCCAGTACGTAGGCTGCATGTTTTACCAGCTCAACCTATTTTATGCAGAAATTATGTAGTCTTAATCTTCATATTACTGGTTCTCAGAAATGTCTAATGCGTATTAATGCATGATATTTTTATTTTAATAAAAGTAATTAAATAAATACTTGCTCTTTTGGCACATGATTTCCTCTCCCTCCCCCTCTAAGAGATCATCTGCCTCGAGAAGATTCTAGATAAGTTAGTATTGCTATGAAGAATAATAATTAGTATCAAGAAGGAAATTGAAATGTACATTGTACATTATGCACCTCCTCTGTGAAGATCAGAAAGCAACTTGTAGATTTAAAAGTCCTTATCAGACAGGAAACTGCTGTTGTCTGTATCTGACAGAGGCAGAGCAATGCCTCTGTACTTACCCTAGAGAGGTGAGGACACTGACTTGCTAAATCCCACTTTCAAAGCACCAAAAGAGAGGAACTTAAAATGAAGAATGATGTAAGTATAGAAAAGCGTGGGTGTTTGGGAAGGATGAGCATTCAGAAATTCCACAGAGTTCAGTGCTGTCAACTTCAAATAAACAGAAAAGTGACAGAGGGTGCAAGAATAGAAGACAGCCAAAGAAACACAGCTGCAGTTTAACTTCCCTATCTGCCTGCACAGGATATGGCAGATTAAGATAAGATATAGAAAATTGCTATTAAAAGATAGGAGAGGAATAGGCTCCATCATTATCAACAGCAGCACTAAGCAAGCTTTACCCTTTGGCACTTCTGACCTCAACCCAGGAAAACAACAAAGCCAGCCTTTGAGGAACTATCTGAATGCCCAATAATTACATCAGAACACATTAGAAATGTAGAAGACAGCCAGTAAAAGAGCTAATGTGCCCTGAGGAGGCGCACAGCCACAGCTGGACCACCTACCATGGCACCTGGGACAGACCCACGTGCCTCCTACAGCAATGAACATGGAAGGGCTTCACCATCTCTCTTTGGGACAGTCACATTTCAGCAGTAACTGGTCACAAATGGCCTTGTTTGTTCCTGTCCTAAGGCTGCTGACTGGGGCAACACTTCTGCAGCAGCATTTGATAAGAGGTGTTTGTAGCAGGCGTGGGTCTGGCAGGAAAGAGGGGCCTTGCAATTGCCAAAGGTGGGTGGTGGGAAGAGCAGTGAAGGTGACTCAGCTTCCTTAAAGCAGCATTATGTTTGCTGTCAGGGATGGGCTCAGTTCCTGTGCCAGATCTGCATCAGACCCATGGCAGACCCCCAGGAAGGGTGCCACTGGCATGGCAGGCACAAAGGGACACGTCCTGCTCAGAGTGCTCAGTGGGGTGGCTGATCCTGCTCCCCACATCATGAGGTGGCCTGCTCAGAGCCCATCTGTAAGTACGTATGGAGGAAGTAAGCTCCCAAACCCACAATGTGAATTAGTGCTGCTGTTTATTGGAGAGAGGAGGAGCTGGAATTGCAGATCAGGTGGTACTTTAAATTGCTGGGAATTGAAATCTCTCTAATAAGCACCATCTGTGTGAAGTTCAACACCAGAGCTCTTGTTGCAGAAATCTTTTTACTTGAAAACGTGTTTTCTTTCTGAAGAGAGCAGAAGGAATGTTATTTAATGTGTGTGTTAATCTCAGAGACTGCTGCTTTTCAGTGAGTTACTGGCTGTGAAACTGAACTAGCTGAGAAATAGTGCAGTGTTTGTCATCTTTATCCTGTATTGTATGTATGTATTGTATGTTGGTACCTTTTTTCCTTTTCTTTTTTAAAAGGGCACAGACTTATGGATTGCACTAGACTTCACTGGACACTGTCCCTCTCAGATAGGAGCAATGATGATACAAGAGATGGATGTCTTGTCTCACAAGACAGCTTTTATTTAGCAGTGTTTGTCCTGGCACTGGTTTAGCAAGCCAAAGTACAGCTACTAAGGGTCACAGCTGGTTGTAGAGATTCCCATCTAGCTCTTGGAGCCTGTTAAATCATCAAAAGCTGAGGATCTCTGTGTGAATTTACTGGTTGTGAGTAAGAGATACAGCAATGTTCAACCTCTACCGCTGTCCATGGGGACCATGCCAGGTCAAACCAAGCCAGGCTAGGCATAAATGTCATGGGAATGCAGCTCTGGCACAGCACAGTGGTGGGATCCTTCAGGCACAGCCCTTGCCCCCTTGCCCCATCCTATGGGGCACTCATAGAACACATCTGCAGCTATCTGAGATTTTCAAAAGGATTTGAAGGATTTTTTCAAAAGGCCCAAGCTTGCAAAGCCTGCGTGGGACTATCCCTATTACCCCTGCTTCAGAGCAGCAGAAGGAAAGGTGATGGTGCCCTCTCTTGGAAGGAAGGAACTCTGTCCAGAGCACACATAGCTTTAAAATAGGTCTCCCAGCAAACGGAGCCGAAAAAATGAGCTTGTGTAGGCGATTTATTTTCCAGTCCATTTGGAGTACAGGTTCATGGTACATTTAATCCAACCTACGTATGGGATGCTGCTGGAAAGGCTTGCTGCACTGATCCAACTGAAAATTAATCCTTCTCTTTGGCAGCTTAGTTTTAGCAGACTTGGAAGACAAATTGCATGCACTACAGAGCTGACTTATGACATGGCAATGTACATGCAAAGGACACGACCGTACCCCTTGGTGACAAGTGCACAAGTGACAGCATCATAACAAGTGTGACATCCTCCTGCCCTCAGAAGCTCTTGTGCATATTACTGTAAATAATTCTATTTCCCAATTCTCAGTTATTGGGTTTCTTCATGTCTTGCAAGAAAAGCAATATTGTGCAGATGATGCTGTGAAAAATCTTAAAGTAACGCAAATAGGCTGTGTCAGAACAAAGAGATCTAGGTTCATGTTTGGTTTGTGATCATTATACTGATGGTAGGGATAATTCTTCATCCAGCCTTTTTGTATCTTATGGGAATGCTCCAGCATGGGTTTAACACAATGCAGAAACAAAAAAGGGTATTTTCAGTGAATGGCAGTTTTAGAAAAGCCATGGTTTTTTCCTAATGCAAACACTGCCTCCACATACGTTTAAAAATTAGTCTTGGCCCGTAGGGCTTGCTAATACAAGATTATTTCTAGTACTTCTTTTATTGGTTTAGAATCCAGTGGGGATCTGCCTAAAAATTCTGGCCACTTTATGTTTTGCTGCTGTGAATAATGATGCTAGAACAGACTTGTAAAAAAGTGAGACTTTGAATTATTCTTGGGGTTTGAGTGCTAAGCTAACAAACCTTGTTTCCATCAGACACGAGTTGTATCAGTGGTGGAAAGCAGCAAAATGTTTGTGTGCCAAAACCTGGGAACTTTAGGAGCAGAGAGCGATGGACATGCCCCCGAGGCACGTGTCTGTAACCAATATATAACATTACAAGAGCACACACACAGTTGCTGTCAGACACTGAAATATTATAGTTTATGTCTTAAACATTTTCATGAAGGACTCACAGTAAAAAAATACTACCACACCCCGAATAGACCTTTGGAATGAGGCCCTACACGGCTCACTGATAAAGTAACAACTCAGGGCTGGGGACATTGACAGAGCACAAGGTGACACCTCAGGAGCGGAGCTCCCGGCCCCAGGGCTATCAGCTGCCAGGCTGGCACAGACCCTCGCACCAAAGGGTGGGGGAGAGAGGTTTTGGGTGTGTTGGGAAAGCCTCTGGTCCAAGGCAGTGCCCGCCCATCCTCCGCTGTGCAGGGGAGCCCCAATGAGGGGCCCCTTCCCCCGGGGAGAAGCCGCATCCCCGTGAAGGACAGAGGGGGTGACACGGCCCATCAAAGGCCCCCCAAAGGTGGTGGAGATCATGCAACAAATCCAGAGTCTTGCAAGGGACAGTGTCAAACCCAGCCCCCTCAGGGGAGGCACGTGGGCGTTCCCACTGCCCAAAGCCTGTATTAATCCATGGGATTCTACACTCCTCGGTGTGTGGCGGGGGGACCCTCACCACCAAGAACAGATGGAGGGGGATAACGAGACGTCATTGGGACCCTCGGAAGGGTGACAGGCTCCCACCGAACCCCTGTCACCCTCTCCCTGTGCCCCCACACCCCCCACGCACACTTCTTTCTCTCTTTCTTTCTTTCTTTCTTTCTTTCTTTCTTTCTTTCTTTCTTTCTTTTCTCTTTCCTTCTCTTTGCCTCTTTTACTATTAAATAAAATCTGTCAATTTTTTGGCACCAACATGTAACCTCGTTTGGTTTTAATCACGTTTTTGGGTATATTTTGAACCTTGAAAATTCTTTCCGTTTTATACACAGAGACTTCATTTTCTTTGCTCTTCTGGGTTTAAACCGGATCGTAACAGTTGCCCTCCTCCCAAAAGTCAGGCTGCTTTCTCCCTTGTCTCATATCAAAGCCTGATGAGGAAGAATTTGTATACCAACAGGGCCTTCCCCCACCACAAGGGAGGTAGCAGCAAGGGACACCTTCATAGTTACTTGATTGTCAGGCTGCCTCCAATGGACACTTGAAACCAGCACAAAAGGCAGGCAGGCACCAGGCAATTCTTGGGAGAATCAGTGATCTATATGTAATTAAACCAAATGTGATTAGGCAATAGTTATCAGAGGTAACACTGATTCCAAATTCATCTGTGTAAGCAACTTTGTCAGAGTGCTAATTGCATTGGCTTTCTAATGCTTCCCTTCAATAGAAAATGGTGCATGCAGATCAATAGGTCATTTAAGCCAGATGGACAATGCTCACTGGAAAGCTCAAAGTAATTATTTATCCAGAGATGAGCCCATTGAAATGCTGGTAGCTGGGCCAGCTCCATCAGAGGATTTCCACCAGGCTGGCTTACAAGGGGGAAGCCAGAGGAAGGAGACAAGAGGGTATAGATGGGACATTCAGACTATCCAAAGAAATAATGGAGAGACCTTGGAGGGAGGTGACCCTGTCTGCTTCACAGCATGTGACTCATATGTAGTCTTACAAGGACCCTGGAAGGTAGGAAAGCTTATTACACACAGGTTGTAAAAAGAACTTTTTTAAAAATTATTTTTAAAAGAATGAGATAAAGAAACACAACCTGGCCTAGTGCAGGATGACCTAAGAGGAGGGAGTAAATAGGTGTTGGCAGGAAGGGCTGTCAGGATAGAAGAATCACATACTTTTTAAGGATGTGAAGAAAACGTTGTAGAGGGCTGAGCTAAGAAGGGACTCGTCAGAGACTGGTTGACTGACTTGGGAAAACAGGTATTTTCTTTAAAATAAATCTGCACCAGAATTTGGTCATGGTTGAGAGTCCAAAGACACGTGCATACAAAGAGCATTTTATTTCCTTAATTATTAACTAGATCCCTTTATACATGTTGTTATTTGTTTTGCGACAAAGGTTTGAGCCCTCTGGAGATGTTTTGGGCAGGATTAGGTAGATTTGCTCCTTGGATGGTCTTTTGGACTTGTATTATTTAGTGGAGGATGATGCAGCAAGAGGCCTATGGGTCAGTGCCGCAGGAAGAGAAGTGGCTGTAGGTCCTGCCTGGAAGTGAGAAGAAGCAGCATGGGCTGTAGCAGGAGACAGTTTGGAGGAAGTACCTACAGAAGTCAATTTCTGAGCCCATGCTTATGACTGTAGCAGAGGTGATGGCAGCCTTTTACCCAGTTTCCTAATCAAAGGGTCAGTGCAGCTGCACAAGTGTTAGCTCTGTAGCTGAGCCACATACTGCTGCAGGCTGTCTTGTGCACTGCGTGTTTCTTAGCAAGGTTTTGTAGGTACTCAATGCAGATAGGTCCCTTTGAGATAGACCTCTTGGATTTTGAGTGGAAAAAAAGATCCCTGTGCCAAGTGTGCCTTCTGAAGAGAGATGCTGGATGTGTACTCTTCTGGTCTCACATTTCCATGCCTAGACGTTTGCACAGCAGGTAGAACAAGCCACAGGCACGTATATATCCTCTTGCAGGGTGCAATTTCCTATTTTGCAAGCCCATCAGCTGCTTACACAGAGAAGGTATTACCTCAAAGAGTCTCTAATGGGCTCAGAGGTGATATTTTGTCCTCAATGCTGGTTACTGTGAATTGAAGATATACTTCAAAATGTTTGCTCAGAAAACTTTCTTGGATGAAAGACTGCTATTCTGTTAATATCTATTTCAAACTCAGTTAATGATCACGACTCAAACTTATGCTTTCTCACACCAAGAAATAACAAAAAATTATCTAGAGGCTATCAGGAAATTAATAAATAGGTCCGTTATAAACTGAATTATCCCAAGACCGTAGATGCCTTCTCTTTTACATGCTTTCATTGAGCACCTACTTTTTAGCCACTGGGAAAGATATTTTTCTATATAGATCTTTGGTCTGATAACACCCAGCCAGAATTTTAATAATACTGATGGAAATTTGAGGGAAACCCTGGCTCCAGCCACTCTTGAAATATTTTTGGCAGGTCACTCCTGTTCACCAAGCAGAAAAGTTAGTTCCTGATGCTGGAGCTGCTTCAGCTCTCCAGTGAGTATAACAGAAAAGGGTCTGATTGGAACCCTACTGGTTTACAACCACTGAGCCAGCAGGGCTTTATATCAGTTTATGAATTTATGACTTGTCTTCTGTTATATTGACCATGATTTTTGCCTTGAAATATCTAATTCTTTATATTAAAAACATAAATATAGAGAGACTGCTTACCCATAGGTGCTGGGAAATTAGTCCTCAATAAACTAATAGTGATAATTTATAATATAATTTCAAGAAAAAGAGGGAGAACTATTTATGTAGCATAGATGCCTTCCCTCCAACATCATTTTGCTCTACAATAAATATTTTAATACAGATTGGGCTAAAGAGCATTCTTGGATCTTTGCTGAGGAAATGCCTCTTTTTCATTTTGTAAATAAAATTTTACATTTACTTTTTTTCATTTTAGAGAATTTTCAGTCTGCACATTGCTCTGATTCAGTACAAACTCAGTAACACCACTGGTTTGCTCTAGTGGTGGGTTTCTGTCATAGTACTCTGAATGCTTTTTTTTAATAGGGAAGGTGCATTTCACCCTATGCAGAAGCAATGCAGGCAAATAAAGCGAAGTAACACACAAGTTGCACAGGCAAGTAGCTAGCACTGGCTAAGATGAAGTACAATGATTGCTGTTTGCATCTTCTCAAGGTATCCTTGTGTCTCAGCTATAAACACATTCAAATATGTAAATGCCCTAAACCATGTTTTCAGCAATATAAGCTGTTTGATAAACCTACTTTTATAAGTATTAATTTTTCCAATACTGCAGTTGACTGATTAATGAAAAATTAATAAATTGGGCCCATCAAGATTGCTGGTAGAATAACATTAGCTAATTTTACTGAATATGGAGGTATACTAAGTTGTGTGATGAAGGAGACTGCTGTTTGCCTTGTTCCAGGCTTCAGTTCCTGAGGAAGCATAGGTAGAAGATAAAGAATGACCTAGTGAGTTCAATGAAGAGAAGGGGAAGTTTTTTCATTTAAACAGCAGGAAGCTCTGAGAATTAGGCTCAAAGCCTGTTGTTGCTGCTGAGCTCCTGTGTTTAAATGAATACGATGCACTAGTGCAGACTGTTTAGTACTTGACTCTTTAAATATCGTTATTTTGAGCTGGATTTCCTGGAAAGAAGGTTTTGTCAAACTTGCCAGGGGCAGAGCTGCTGTCATCTTTTCAATCTTGCGTGGTTAAGATGTATTATACTAAGCAGAATGCCAGCGTGGGTTGCCTTTGTAGATGAGAAGAGCTGGTCCCACAGATCTTGTTCAATAAGCTCCATTCATTTCCTGGGTTGCAAGGTTGTGTTTCTGTTGCTCATTGAAACCAAGGAGTAACTCTGATGGAGTCAGAGAGATTGAGTTTCTTTCACTTGGCCCGCAGTGGGGTTCCTGGTGGTGTGCAGGGTAGCACTTGAGCCCAGCCTCCTCCTGCATCAGCCAGCACTTCAGCAGGACTGGTCCATGGGGGAGAGGGCAGCATGGCAAAAGGAACCACCAGGTAAAGCAGATAAACTAATTACTGAAAATCTGGCAGCAAACTGAACTCATAGCAAACCTCTTCAGTGCAGCATGCAAAACAAAGAAGCTGACAGAAATCCCACCTTTATAATCATCAGCATGTTTAGCTCAAAAAGAAAAAAAAAAAAAAAAAGGGAAAAAAAAAAAAAAAAAGGAAAAAAAAAAAAAAAAAGAAAAAAGAAAAAGGAGAAAAAAGAAAGAAAACCAGCTTTTCATCTTCAAAGTCCTTTACAAACATTCACTAATTAGCCTTCTGTGTCTCAGTATTGCAGCTATCATGGGAAGGGCCTTAGGGGAAACGGTAGTAAAGCTTCAAAATACCCCTTTGAGATATCAGCTGAACCACAGGTTTTTTTAAAACTCACCACTGAATGCAAAGCACTTCTAAAAATACTTCAAATAGCACTAACTATGCTATTGAAATGCATATGTGTGTATACAACCTGTGTAAAAAGTTATACATCATTTATGTCCCTATTAAGTCTTCAAAGCATGACTAATGGCACATCACCCTCTCTGTTGGAGTGAACTTCTCCAGGTGGGTCTGCAGACTTGCATACAGGATTAACTCTGTAAAGTAGTCCCACAGAAGCTCAGTGAAGTTGTTCCTGGGGTAATACAAGCATGCAACCTTAGCATCAGGAAAGCCATGATAAGTGTAAACTGGTCTTTGGGACCATTTCTCTTGTTGGCACACACTGGTAGGTCCTTCAGCCCTGCTGAGGTTACTACTCTTACTTGGGTTTTTTCTGGGCATCCTTACATCCTGGGGAGGCACCCTGGTGGCTCACTTGAAGGCCCAAGCCAGAGTGTGCCCCAAGAAGCCTCACCACAGCAGGGTTTGCTGCCATGCCATGCCACCAATAGGAGCATCAATCATTTGTGCATGATGTAAAAGCTGAGTTCAACTCACTAGTTTATGATTGTCATCCAAAAGGTAAAACTGCAGTAAAATCTGTATTTTTAAACTACACAATTCTGTATATATTTCTTCTTAGATGGACATCAAAAATACTGTATGGCATAATGTTTATCTCTTGATGAAGGCTCAGAGAAATAGACTTCTAAGTAGCTGTCTCTCTTTTACAATGAGATTTTGAATAACCAGATCACTTATGACCCACTTCTTCAAAGCACACATACACTTAGACATTTAGACAGTCTCCTAGCAGTTGGATTACCATCTGACTCCCACTGTTTTTAAAATGTAGTTCTGATTCATTTATGGAAACTTTGCTTTACTCTTTTCTCATAAACCTTCTTAGGCTCTTTTAGAAAAGTGGTCATAAAGTTTACTCAATACTGAGTAATGTCTTTATAGAAGGTGTTTCTTCCTGCACTGAATTAATCTCTAGAAATTTACGACTTTCTCATATACTTTGTTGGCTGATCCTGTTGTGACTGCTTTAAAGTCATACAACTTTGCTGAAGACCATATTACATAGTTAATTTCAAATGCAAATTTCTAAAGGCTTTGCCACAATAGAGTACATGCCAGCCTTAGACTCTGTGAATACTCCAGTTCTTCAGTTTTATGGGCTTCTGCAGTGACCACCATGACAGAGTGACAAAATAATTATAAGGTGGCATCACTGAAAATTAAACAAGAGCAGCAAGATTTGCTGTTTACAGGTCCAGCTGCAATTTTCACCAGTTTCAAGAGTTTGTCAGTTAAGGGAAATTATGCAAGTGAAAAACTAGATCTATAAAGTTGCTAATGAGTAACTGGAAATATCAGAAACCTTTCCTCAAGCATGATTTGCTGACAGTGTTGGAAGTAAAGCAGGGTTGTCCAAATGGGGTAAGATGTGCTCGGTTTTGTGGTGTACAAATGGTTGCAAGACACACACACTAAAGCACCAAATGGTCTACTATTAATGGGAATTTTCTCTTAAATTTTCCTGTAGGAAGAAAAGTACATCTGTTGATACAGGGGAAAGCTTTCAAGCAGGCCTGCATACAGGGATGTCAGTGTTCGTTATATCGACTTTCTGAAATATTTTCATTGAAGCTTTTATCTCAGCTCCACACAAGGCAACCTTCACATCTTTTACTTCTTTGAGGCATATAGCTAGCATTTGTTTCCATCATACAAAAGGTTTTCTCATCTTTCAGGGAAACTTTCAGCACCAGAAAGTTCAAAGAGAACTTGAGTTCACACCACATGGCTGAAGGGCATCTCCTTGCCTCTTATAAACCCACACCATTCCTTCCTTATGCAGAGGTCTGTGGGACTATAGAAGCTCCTGGATTACCAGGACAGTCGTTTTCCACAGTGGATCTGTTTTGCTCAATTTACAGGCTTAGTCTGGAAGTTAGCAGTGCTGATATATGCTGGTTGAGTGTCTTGGGATGTTTGAGTTCCTGCTCCAAACGAACTCTTTTTAAAACTTTCAGGCCTTGATTGAGTTCATGCGAGTCTCGACCCACAAAATTGCAGAGTTACTTTTTCAGACAGTTTGGTAGTATCCCGATGTTGATGTTTCCCTGTGCAACAAGGAGCAAAGTACAGCAAAGTTCAGAGCCCTGTCCTCACTCTTTCCTCTAAGTGATGAAGCATTTTGCTATCAGACATATGCTAGCACAAGATCTGTGTGTTTCCTACTGCCTCATCAGCCTTCAGCATTTCACATTATCTACATTATGATTTGTTCCCTGTTTTGCCCCTTCTTTCGGTATTTGAAGTGGTAATTGAACACTCACTGTCCTCAGAGGTGCCACCATTCATCAGCAGCCCACACCAAAACACACAGAGCCACACATTGTAAAGACAGACCACTCAGGAAGCAAATAATTTCAGGAAAAAATCAAATCAGTGCTAATTCTGAAAAAACAAATAAAGGTCAAATAGTGGGAGATGAGGCTAGATAAGCTTCTTAAGAGCTTACTCCTTTAATCTATTCTGGACTCTTCATCTGGGTATTTACCAATAGCTAGAAATCATACAGCATTTCCTTTTTGTTTTTTCTAAGCCCTTCATCTGTTTATATTTAAAACCAGAGATGGAAGGAAAGAGAAATATTCATAGATCTGGAAAACCAATTGAATTGATAGGGGACTGGGATGAATTTCTGAAGTGGTGGTACACTGCTCCTTAGAATTAGTGTTTGACACAAGTTAAGTCATCTTCTGACAACTGTTTCAAGTATGTGACGTAGGTAGATGGATTCAGTTTAATCATTGAAATAAAATTGTGATATCACCAACATGTTTAGTCTAATCATCATGAAAAGAGGCCTGCTTGTTTATCCTCAGAATGAGCTCTAGGAGACCTCAGGAACATAGAAGCTTAAAATGTCCTTCACATGGAAGTTTCAGCCTCTCCAGCTACCAGAATATAACTTTCTGTGAGCATCAAGATCAAAAAATAATCAAGAAAACATACCAAATATGCCCACATCTAGACTGGGAATGGAAGCATCAATTCCCTTTTTCCCATCCTGCAGCATCATTTGGCTCAGCAATAACTGAAATGGTGCAAGGAAACACTCCTGGTGAGAAGAGCACACCTCTCCTCCCCATCCCACCTCACTAGGATTGGGATGCTAAATCTGTACCACTTATACCAGCAACGTCTGGTTCTCTTGCTCCACTTGACACCTCCCCTGCCACATCACATTTCACACAGCTTAATATAACACTAAAAACCACCTTCTGCCTCCACTATCATAGTTCTTAAGCAAGATTTGCCTCTCTGAGAACATTGCCCAGGCTTTTCAATTTTCTCTCACTCCACTCTCACCACCTACTTGTGTTACGTGACCAAAGAACCCATGGCCAAGATCAAGGAGCTTTTCCTGATCAAAGTAGTAGTAAAAGGTTGGGCTGTTTGTTTGCTTTTTCTTTTTCTCTTTTTAATCCTTCACATCTTCATTCTACCTGTTGTTTAGGTCATCATCTTTTTCACCTTATGGGATCCTTTACCCTCTTTCCACCTCTCCATCACATCCTTGGACCACCTGCTTGACTCTTCAGTTTGTCATCCCTTCAGGGTCTCTGACCTCAGTCCTGTGCTCTTTTGCATTATGATGCAGCCCTGACTAGAGTCGTATGTACTTTGGGAGGCCAGATCTGACACAGCCACAAGAAGCATGCACCCTGCTGAGTGCTGAGGGGGAAGATCTCATAACCAAAGCCCATAGCTCCATCCTGTCAATCACTGAATACTATACACTGATGTTGCCTTCTCCCCCTCAGGACTGCTTTGGTTGAAAGGCAATTTTTTTTCCTATGTTTTTTTCCATGTAAAGCTGATAGATTAACTTACTTAATGAAGCACTCTGCAGCCTGATGACTGTGATTTATTCTTCTTCCCAAGTGGTTTAATTCTACATCGGTTATCCTTGATTTGTCAAAAAGGAACAGTAATTGGAACGGAAGTCACAGAGGCTGCTTTAGATCAAATTAAGCAAGAATTCCCCATAGTCTTCAGTGCACTACAGGTTTTCTGTTTTCTGGCTGTATTCCTTTTTCAGTGCCTGACAAAACTGCTTATTTTTGTTGAAATTTTCAGCAAAAAGAATTTAGCAGTTTGGTACAGGAATATTGTTGTCAGAGGTAAAGAGAAGAATGGAAGACATGTTGTGAGTAAAATAATCTCATGCTCTTACCAGTGCTGAAAAACAAAGCAGTTATCCACTGAACTAGGCTTTCAATGGCAACTGAGCTTTTAGGTGTCACAGGAGAAACTGATTCAGAGTGAGCAGATACTTGTGCTGTGCTAGCAGGCTGTGCACACAGATACTGCTCGCTGCACCAGACTGGATGCAACACCCATTGGGCTGGGAAGTCTGGCCAGACACTGTCAGAACATGAAGAGCTGTTGGGAAGTCTCCATCCTTTGCAAGGCAAAGAGATCCTCACAGCATTTCATCAAGCTGGGTGCTGATTTGGAGATGGCCCCTATGAACATCACTCTACAAAATCTAAAATAGGTCTTCCATCACACATTGCTGCTGAGAGGGCTCTGAGCA
The DNA here is from genome assembly GCA_013397915.1 of Daphoenositta chrysoptera. Classification (NCBI taxonomy): domain Eukaryota; kingdom Metazoa; phylum Chordata; class Aves; order Passeriformes; genus Daphoenositta; species Daphoenositta chrysoptera. The sequence continues at coordinate 301,327 of VZRO01005473.1, forward strand.
CAAACTTCTCCCTCAAACCAAGTCAAATGAGGTATCACTGCCCATTAGAGCACCTCTGGGTGCTTTCTGATGGGCTGAATCCAGGTTGAGATGAACTGCACAATCAGAAAATTATTTTTGTTCAGGTTTTGTTGTTTCACAAAAAAAAAGCCCTAATAATGTTCATGCTCAAATACTTGAAGATTGAGATGATACAAGTTCTGTATTTCACAGGTGTCTAATATAGGAAGTAGCAATGTGGATCAACATGCCTCATCTGCCAATCATTGAATGCTTTTAATTTGGATAATGCTGTGAGGAATTCAACGTGGTTTATATACTTATATAATATATTGCCAGATTGCACTTGGTCTTCAAATTGAATACTTCAGTGAAGGAAAGAAGTATAAAATGGAAATTTCCTCAGTTTTTCAAACTGTGCCCTGAAGAATCATAGAATCATAAAATGGTTTGGGTTGGAAGGCACCTTAAAGTTTATCTAGTTTCAAACCTCCTGCCATGAGCAGGGACAACTTTCACCAGCCCAGGTTGCTCAGAGGCCCATCCAGCCTGAGCTTGAACACTGCCAGGATGGGACATCCATCCCTGAAGGAGCAGCTACACTGTAGGAGCTTCACTGCTTTGTGATCTAGTAAGTACATCTGTGCTGGCATGAACTCATTTTGATGCAGAGCCATACTTCATGTATTTGTAAGCCTCCAAAAAAACCTTGCCCAGCCTGCAGATCTAAAGCTCCCCTACACCTTGGTTCCTGTATGTGGGATACTTAGTATCCCAGAATCTCACATCCTCGGTTCTGCCAAAGAAAATATTAATAGCTCCCCTAGTTGTCCTTGGCCCCAGATACTCCANGCCAGGATGGGACATCCATCCCTGAAGGAGCAGCTACACTGTAGGAGCTTCACTGCTTTGTGATCTAGTAAGTACATCTGTGCTGGCATGAACTCATTTTGATGCAGAGCCATACTTCATGTATTTGTAAGCCTCCAAAAAAACCTTTCCCAGCCTGCAGATCTAAAGCTCCCCTACACCTTGGTTCCTGTATGTGGGATACTTAGTATCCCAGAATCTCACATCCTCAGCTCTGCCAAGAGCCAAAGAAAATATAACTCCCCTAATTGTCCTTGGCCCCAGATACTCCAATGACTCCATTTGTGTTCTAATTCTCCCACAGTATCCAAACACCAATCTTCACCTTTTTTAAAGCAAGGACTCGGTAGTATTCATTGTAAGAAAATAAATATGGCTGGAAAGTTCAAATACTACAGCAAATGGCAGTGCAGGGACAAGAGCACATGAAATTTAGGAAAAATGAGAATTACTACATGGGTGTATTGGCATCTTGCAAAACCCATGATGTTGATCTATGTTGTCTGTCCAGCACACGTTATCTTGGTAGTAATGTCACCACAAAGGACATTTTCCTTCTGTGTAACAAAGGATCCCTGTGAAACAGCATGGGTTTTGACCAACACTATTATAGAGGATATCCAAGTGATACACTTGCAATTTGGCAAGATTTGAATCCAATCTTCAGGATAGAAAGATTAGGTTTAGCATCTTTAACCTAATCTTGAAGTTAGAATATAGAACTAAAGAAGACGGATTTACAAATTGTGCTGTGATCAGCACTTTTATTACATTTTATTAGTTTGAACATGACACTGCCATTCAATTTGTTAGAAAACATTAGGTATCAGAAACCATCCACTTAAATACTGAGTATATGAAAAAGAACTAAAAAAATTGGCAAACAGAACATACCTGACAATTCTACTAAATCATAAATCTTAAGTTTTGTTTCTCCTGAGCTTAATTGAAGTCCTGGCTTGAAGACAGATGTAGTGAATGTGTATTCCCTAGTACCCTATGCAACCAGTAAGTCAATTCAGTCTGGGCTTGAACACAAAATCTTTTCCCAGATGATGTGTCTGTGCTTCTTTTGCATCCTGAGGCACTTGGCAAGAATCCTGACAAACAAGGTTAAACTCAAAAGAGACTGAAAACACCCGAGGCAGTGGGTTTCTAAGCCTTGATCAACTGGAAGATGGGGAAGTATTTATTTTTTAAGGGAGAGAAAAAAGAACAAAGAGAGGTCATTTAAGCAATGCAAACTCAACTCAGATACCAAGAATAAAATAAAACACAACACTGACAAACCAGGAGGCAGCAGGCAGAAAATATCACGTCACTAATGTTGTTAGTAGACCCAAAATAGCACAGGAATGAATTTCCACTGAACACAAAGTAAAATCTAGAGATGGTCTAGGCTGTAACCAGCTTTCGCAGTCAGTGAGCTCTCCATAGTCACCATCAATAGTGGTTTGATGTCATTAATAATGGTTCCTCCTAAAGCAATGTGATATCTTTGATAGGGGAGGAATTGTAACTAAGGTCAATCTTTTCCACTAGAGGCAGATCTATTGGAGAATACACTTTCTAAATAAATGTTCTATATTTAACCTAATACTGCAAATTCTGAAACTGTCACAAGCATACACATCTTTTTTTTTTTTTTTTTTTAATCAATGTGTCTAATGAGAGGGTAGACCAGAGCAAAACATGCAAAAATCAAAAAATGCTTTTCTTGCTACACCAACACCCTTCAACTTTCACCCTGGAAAAGATGGGAGCATCATAAGGATCACTGTCTGCCCATTTAGCTCTTTCTTGATGTTACTACCTGGTGTGGAATTAATTGATATTGCCACAATACTATGTGTAAAATGAACCTCTTAACTACCATAAAGTTAGTACATCTTTTATTTAGAAGAGGTGTTTCATGCTTTTCAATGAAAGATATTTTGTTGGTATGCTGAAGCACTAATAAAATCCAAAATACCTACTGATAAGGACTGAGGCAATATAAAAGAATTTGTAACAAAGAGAAAAACAAGTCAAGATGTCTTTTTGAAACATGCTAAAATTCAAAGTTAAGTTATTTGCTATCTGCAGACATTGCTGTGTGATGCTCTTTGGTTTGCATTACTTACAAAGACTGATGCTCAGCAGTCTATTTTAACCATAGAAATCTGAATGCTAGACATTAATTGGTAAACTTAGAGGCAAAGAAAGAAGCAGAGTAAGAAATTCTTACTACATCAAAATACATTAAAACTGAGTCTTCCCAATTCTTTTTCACAATGCTTTTACTGTTGGTGAAATCAGGAAAGTAGCCATTTATATAAGGTGCTTCTTTATTTTTCAGCTGATGTTTTCCAGGCATTTATTAAGAATCTTTTGTGGTGATTTCAAGATAAAAATACTGTTGTTTGAATCTTAGTCATGTGAGCTACAAAAATGCCATACACTTAGGAAAGCCCAAACCAAATTTGAACTTGCTTTGCTTTACATTGAGAGAATTGCTTAATTAAATCCCACCTAAAAGATTCTACATGTTATAAGCAAGTTTTAATCACTGATGATGACGATTAAGCTGGGGTGTGGGAGGAATCATGCTCCCATATCCTTTTGAGTTTTTCAGTATTTAAAAATTATTAGTGTTCTCTTGTCACAAACCTTTCCTCCCTTCTCTGTAGCACTCGTGTTACAAAAGATGCTCAATTTATTGTTAGATAAATATACATGCTCACACTGTTTCACAGCACATTCTTAGTGTAGATGTTTCTTCAATAGCTCCTGATGTGAGGAAGATAAGCAGACCATGTTCTCCAGCAAATGCGCTGCTGGGTGTTGGCCAAATCTCCACCTATCTTCAAGAAAATGTGAGTTTAACTGGCTGTAGCACAGGCAACTTCATTGTCTGGAGGTGCAATAATGAGCATCCCAGATACAGAAAACAGAGATCACATCACTGCATATTAAATTTTCTCTGTTGTGGTGCTTGAAATTACAGACTAAAAGGCTTTTTCTTAAATTTTAATCTTACTCATTAATGGGGGAGGATTTGTTTGCACTACAGTAAGAAGAATATCCAAAGTTTAAAGTAAGCACTGTGCATAAATCCTTCCCTTTGTAGAGAAATAATATGTCCTATATATGTTAAGCCTTTTCCTATTTCATTGTTGATGGTCAGTGAGATCTTCTGAGGAATCATTAGCAGAAGAGCTAAGTAACTCTGTTCTTTAGCTAATTAAGATACCATGTCTTCTTTCTTGACAGAAGCAAAGTTTTGCTGTTATTTCCTCTAAGCAAAAAAACCCTTCTGTTTAGCTCCTCATAGGTACAAGATAAATGATTGCCTTGAATAACTCTTCTAAGCCTCAAGCTTTATAAGGCAAAGATACTGACCTTATGGCTGCTTCTGTCTCTTTTCAAAAATCAAGTGGACACATTTAAGACTTACAGGTCACTGTGCCTTAGGGGCTAGCTCTATTTCATCCCCAAGCATAGAACACATGGGATTCCTGAGTCCCTGTAAACCAGAGTAGACATATATCAGATATTTCAGATATTCTGCTTGCTTCAGCTACATGCAGAAACACCAAGATTTTTTTCCTTTCTCAGTAAGAGCAGGAGTCTGCTTAAGAACAAAGGTTTAACAAATCCCACCTGCTAAGGCCTGTTACCTCCTCACCCAACTCTTACTGCCCACTATCTATTGCTGCTCCTCCAAGGGGCATGTCAACACGTGTGTACTTCCATGCCTCTGCTCAGAAGGCTAAGAAGGGCATTTGCACTCACTGATGTTTAAGGATAATGACTCCAGATAACCAGTCAGGAGATTCATGTGGAATAAAGCTAGAACTCATTCAAACTTAATTCCCTTTGCTTCGGAAGCTTTCTCAGAAAACATACTTCTCTCAGAACAGCTTCTTCCTTCCCTCCTACTCCGTGCCTTTTCTAAACAGCATTACCATAGCAGATGCCAGGCTTTCTGCTAAAGAGGGGAAACCTCATTGTAATGGGTCTCTCGCTGCCAGGCATTAAGATTCAGGGTCCAGTGGGTACAGTATGTTGGTCACTGAGTGGGAAAGGGAAATCTTTCTGCCCCAGACCATGGGGCAGCTTCCTTTGCATCCCAGACCCACTTCTTTTGCTGAGGCTGTCCACCTGCCTTCCCCACGTGAAAGGAGGCATGTAGCCTAGATTCAGGATTCTGTCAGCCCCAGGACTCGTGTTAGATGCAGAGATCCCAAGGCCCCTGTGCTTCGAGGAGTGCTGCCACAAAAGAGGATGCAAATGTTGCAATTGGGAAAGTGTTTGTGGGGAGGAAGCCCAGGTACCGCACTGCAAGGCTCCTGGGTGGGGTGAGGGGAGCTCTGTCCTTTTTGTTGCTCCATCAGCTCATCTCTGAGGGTCAGTTCTGACTGGGTGAGGCTGCAGTGCCTGGGAGATGAGGTCCCAGGAGGGATGCTGTGTTTGCAGAGACACTTGTCTGCACTGCGTTTTAAGGCACCCTGAGGCTGGCTGGAAGAGGCTGTGTTGGTGACACCAGCCAAAGCACAGCATCAACAGTTTGGTATCAGTGAAGCCTCCCTCCTCCAAGGCTGTCAGCAGCATTCAGAGCCACTGCATGGTGTACATGGATCCAGCAGTTAGGGAAGAAGGGCGCTACATTTTGCTGTTCATATGTAACTCCTGTATTGCATTTCACATCTGGGGCCCCACCACTGGCTTTCAAAGCCTCAGAGCTCTTCTGATAAATGCATAATCTGCAGCAGCTAGTAAGCAATGCCTTTTGCTGCTGCTTTATGAAGAGACCTGATTAAACCAGCACTGGCATACAGAGCCTTTATTTGTGAGAGATCCTACAAATGGAGCAACACTGAAGTGACAGCTTCCCAAGAGGGTTGGGGTCACAGCCCTCCAGTGACCACCATTCTAGACCACAACTGGAGAACACAAGTAAATGACAATTTTGGAAACTTTTACAGTCTCTGTCCGGGTTACAGGCTCTCCAGGGAAGTGGTCACAGCACCAAACATGACACAGTTCAAGAAGCATGTGGACAACGCTCTCAGGCATGTGGTGAGATTTTTGATGTTGTCTTGTGCAGAGGCAGGAGTTGGACTTGATGATCTTTGTGTGTCCCTTCCAGCTCAGGGTAGTCTGTGATTCTATAACAAACATAGAGAAGATTTTGAGCTTAAACATATTTCTCTTCTATTGCTTCTGGTTCTTAAGGTCTTCAGGATTTCCTACACCTCTCCTTGCCTTTCCATTTCTTGTACACTTGGTTTTCCCCATTAAGGTTGTGTTCTGTCTTATGCTACATTTTCTCTTCCACAATAACCCTAAGAATGGACTTCCAGGGTAGGTGTATTTAGCCTGATTTCTGCCAACTAGCCTACCAGCTTAACCAGCCTGCTGAGTTATTAGGATTTCATTACACACACCAGATTTAATTCTTTACGGGCCTCCCACAGTTCCTTAATTACATTTTGTTCTCCACATATCATTATTCCTTAACTGGCCCCAAATTAAAGACAGTTAAAAAAAATATTTAATCACATTCCTTTCTTACTTGCGGTTGTCTAACATCCATATAAAACAAAAGATGCCTTAAAATAGCCTTGTATATTTGAAGTTTGGAACTGAAAATTTTCTGCAAAGATAATAAAGTCAAATCCTGCTGTGTTCCTGGTCTTAATTTAATAGAATAATGGCAATGCAAGCCTGGTAAGGGCATCCTGGGATCTAAAAGTCCTTTTTCCTCTCTGAAGGATTGTACTATTATACCTAGACCATGTCTAAAAATTTGTCCAGCCTGATTTTAAAGTCCTTCCATAAACACTCTCCTGTGTAGCATATTTAGGCACTGCACCACAGATAAATTCCTAATACCACACCGGAAAATGTCTGCAATGCAAATTCATTGAGCTCATCACAGTCTGTTTTCCAAGCGTCTTTGAAAACAAATTACCATCTTTCCCTTAAACAGGCCTTGAATACAGGATTATTATTACATCTTATTTCTAGTCTTCTCTTTTCTATACCAAACAAAGCAATTTCCTTCAATCTTTTCTCAAAAGTCACGACTTTGGCTCTTGTTGTCTGGCCATGCTTTTTCTACCTCCTGACTTTTTCATTTCCCTCTTCTGGACTCCTCCCAGTTTGGCAACACTTGAGAAAGCGTAGAGTCCAAAACTGTTCGATGTCAGTGTCAGCCTCCCAGGGTCAAGCAGGGAAGGATAATTACCTTGCATATGTTACCCACAACACTTCTGTCAGTGCCTCACAGCATGAGATTTGCTTAGTTTTGTAACAGTATCATACTATGGCAGTATCATTTGTCATGCTGCCATTAGACAGCTCCACAAGAACAACCATTTCATTCCCTCTTTTATAATTTGTATTTTAATTTCCCTTTGCCAAGATTAAGTGCTTGTATTCAAATACTGAATTTCCCCTTGTTGATTTTGGGCCTTTTGTGCTGTTTCTCAATATGGTTCTGAATTTTGACCTTGTGTCTCAAAGAGCTTGTAATCCCTCATGGCCACATATTGTTTGAACACTTGTGTGTTTCACGATTCACGTTGTTGATGAAAATGCTGAGTAGAAATATGATTTCTACAGAGCCCTGCATGTAATGCCTTCCCAGTTTAACCTCAAAGCATGAGAGTGCGTGCTCACTGTACCATGACCCTGGGTAAGTATATGTTTCTTTGGTTCCCTTTAGAGAATGTTAGATGGGACCATGCCAAAAGCCTCAGCAGAGTAAAGACATATCTACTGCTGCTCCCTTATCCATGAGAACAATTATCCCATCAAAGAAGGAAACCATTAGTTAAACATGATTTATTCTTGACAAATCTACTCTGACTGTTTTTATTAGCTTATGGTTCTCTAGGTACTTTATACATTGATTCTTATGTATCTTTCAGGACAACACATACAGACTTGTTCTCTCCCTGAATCTTGCTTTTCCTCTTTCGAAGAATGGGTTCAATGGGTTTTCTCCCAGCTCCTAGAGAACCTTCTCTTCTTTTGTTACCAATGGGTGTTACTGGTTCAGATATTGCTTCAGTTTCTTAGATATTCCAGGGTCAGTTTTATCAGGCCACTCTAACTTCAATATATGTAACACATTACATATTGCCTAACCTCTTCTCTTTCCCTACTCCGTGCTGTTGTAAACAACCTAAATGCTTTAGGCATTTGCTAACAATTTATGTCATGCCTGAAGCAAAGATGTCATTAAATATCTTGGGTTTCTCATCATGGCCTATTATTTGTAATCCTTGCCTATTAAGGAGTGGGCCAGAATTTTACTTTGCCTTTTTCTGCTCTTTTAGTGTTCATACACATTCACATTAATTTTTATCACCCTCAATAGTAGTAAGTCATTGTGTAGTTTATTTATCTGGGCTCAACCATATGCTTTTGGTCTAATTTTTTTCTACCCAGCTTTAGCCAGATGTCCTTGCTCCTAATTTGTAAATAAATCCCTTTTTAACATTCAAGACTTTAAAGAGCTTCTGCTGCAGCTATTCCTTCTTATGCTGATTCCTTTTTCCTCCACAGCACAGTAATTTGCTGTTGTGTCTTAAATACAGCTTCTTTCCATAATTGCTATCTCTCCTGCACTTCTTTATCCTTAAATTATCCCTCCAAAAGAATCTTCTCACGAATTTTATCATTATCTGTTTTACTGAAGTCCATTATCTCTATTTTGCTTCTCTCACACTGTCCTTTTCTTAAAATACTCAACTATGATCAATAGTTTTGCAATCATTTCCTCCCCCTTAGTTCCTAGAATCTGTAATTTTTACAGAAGTTGGCCCAGTGTGTTAAGCCCCTGGGCCAGAAAGATGCTGTATTTTATGGTCCAAAAAAGAGATATGAAATAATAAATCATGACCTGCTTGAGGCTGGATGCAACAATATTTGTACTACTTGATAAGGGCTAACATTACTCCAGAAATTCACAAAGGTTATCTGTTTAATTCTGATGTGATATGACAACTGACTTGCAACACACACATGGAGAAGTAATGTTAATTTATTTAATCACTTAAAGAAGTCTAAACCAATCAGTGCAGTTACCTCAGCAGAATTTAGATTTTCTGTGGTGTTAGCAGTCACCTGTCTCATTGTTCAAGCACACAAACTTCTGTATTCTGCAACTTATTATTATTATCTTCATAACTGCAGAGGGATACTCAGCTTTATGGTGAGCTGCATCCAGTACAACAGTGATGGAGGGACTAAACAACAACCAAGTCATTCCTCTATTCTGTGACCCAAAATGCTCTTCAAAGCTAGAATACTGGAGGAAAAAGGGGGAGAACATTCCACATAAGTTTCTTACCTGTTCATGTCAGGAAATATCTAAATACAGCACTATTTTATATTGAGCTTCTTTTATGTCAGACTGATAGATTTTAAATGGCTTCCAGGAGGGCCCCACTTTCATATTTCAGCTGTCTTCTCATTATTGTTAGACCTGGAAGCTCAGTACTAGATGACAGAAATATTTGTACAGTTAAACACCAGGAGACAGCTGAGGAAATAAACACACATGTCAGGAAACTGCCTGAATGGGGAGTTCACTTCAGACAGAAATCTCCCTTCAAGCCATTAAATGGAAGACTGCCTAGATCCATCCTTTTGTAACTTTCTCTTATCTGTCAGACCAGTAATTTGGCTTGTCATCCCCTAGGCAGAATTTGAAGCAGGTTTAGATGCTTGCTCTCCATCCTCACATAAACACAACATGTGCAGAACTGTTAATGACAATTAGTCTTTAAAAGCCTGCTGTGGGAAATCTCACACGGAAGCTTAGTGAATGTTGCAACCATCTCACTTGCCAATATACCTCCCTCAGCAGGAATTTATGAAGAAAAAAACAACTTTGTTCACAAATTCAGTGGCTCCTAGAAGCTGTTGCTATGGATGAATAAGGAGAAGTTCTTTTGTATCTCCTGAGACGACTGTACTTCCCCAAGTCATAGAAATATGAGAATATTGGTTTACTGGCTCACAACAACCACATTATAGCACTTTTCCCCCAAGAAGTTCATTGAAGTATTTCCAAAATGCCTCATTGATAGGTTGCTCCAAAATCTTCCTCTTCTGATAGTTAACCACTTTTAACCATCGCTTTTTTTTTTTTTGTTTTTAGCTTGAATTTCATCATGGGCAACATATAATAATTTTTTTCTGTCGCAAGTATGGTCCTTAATCATTTTTCACCTTCCTAGTGTAGATAGAGAAGTATATTTATATCTCTCTTTATTTATAAACAGCAACTATACACCACTCCAGACTTCATTCTGCTAAACAAGCCAGAATGCTCTTAGCTTTCCTCATAAAACAGACTCTCCATTCCCATTTTCATCATCTGCTCCACTTTTAATGGATTTTTTTTTTTTTTAGTACAATTGACCAGCTCTCCTGCAGGCGGATTGCTATGACCTTGGACTGTGGTCAATACACCCTTACCCATGTTAAAGCTACTAACCCTACATTCACAACTGCCCATTTCTGTCACTGAAGTCTTATACTACAGCATTCTGATCATCCTCTGAAAAATTAACTGGGTTTCTTCCTTATTTTCTGTGCAAACATTGTTAATACAAATGTCTGTTAAAAGTACTCCCAAATCCACTCCTTTATTACCTTACCATCAGCCCTATTACCTTTCCTCTAGCCCCATGCATCCACCTTGACAACAGCACATTGTTGCCTCCCTTTCTCCTAGATCCTCACTTACTGTAAAATAATTGTATTAACCTGCTACTGGGGTACATGGGAAATTACCAGTTATGTTATTGCAACTGTATAAAGAGTGACAGCTACAGAATTTCTTTTCTTGCCAAAGAACAGTAGTGAGTTTCTCCACTGTGAATGATATATTACAAATCCACATTAATTTTTTTTTCATTTATCTTCATCTTCTCTATTAATCTTTCTTCAACATCTGTACTAAACCTTTGCATCCTGCCAAGGTCAGTTAATGGTTGGTAATGGATGGCTTCATGATTCCTCTGTTGGTTAAACAGGTCCTATATTGTGCTGTTCTCCAACCACATATTACTGGCTGATTTGCTCACTGCACAGATAAGCATCACTAGGGGAATTGCAGTTTCATTTGCCAATTTTTATAATCCCAGTTAAACTGAGTAATAAATAATCTAAGTTTAATTTTTACCCAAACCCAGAATGTGATTTGTTCTACTTCACTTATTCCCATTACCCTGTTTCACAGCCACATTCTGTAATCTCTCTGCTACTAAATACTGACCCAAAATACTTATTTTGTTTTTCACTAGACTTAGATTACCTTTAGAATCCTTAATGTTTTTTAACCTTATCCTTCCCTTAAATAAAACAAAACCTCACACCTTTTTCTTTGCTCTTCGTTATTTACATAGCTAAAGAGGTTTTACCATTGTTACAGCAAGTAGTTAGTTTCTTTCGTACAATCCCAGCCACCTTCATTTTTGGAAATCTGACCTTTTTCCTCATCCTTTCTGAAAAAAAACACGGGTTTTTCTAAAGATGCAAATCAGAAGTTGAAGACCAAGAAGAGTTCAAAAGATAAAATCATCCAGGCACAGGTTTTAAGCTAACACAGACCATTTCAGTGACTAATGGAAAAAGTGGATCTGTTCCTTTTTTTGTCTCTCCTTCCTCCTAGCCTCAAAATGTCGAAATCATGGGAAGAGCAATGCTAATGGTGCTAATGATCATCTCGCAGAGACAGATGAAGCCCTGCACTGAGTGGGAGGAGCTGGGAGGGATGTGCTGCACCACCTTGTACCTGTGACTCCATCTTATAATGTGCGAGCAAGATTGCATTAGGCAATGGCAATAAGGGGGCTGTGACTCCCTTGGTCACCACTGCTCTTCTGTAAAAACACACCAGCTCCCCATGCTGTTTCCATAAGGATAAAAAAGGGGTATCTTATATCTAAATCAAGAGACTGGTATCCACATGGAGGTTCTTCCTGTAGGAGGACTGTGTTAGGAACCTTTCCACATGAATGTGGTTCTCCTTTGGCCTTTCAGGTTGGTGGAGAAAAAGGTTCATTGTTTTGTTGACCCATATACATCTCCTTAGGCTGCATTTCAGTTCAGGCTTGTAGCTAAAGCACAAGACAATACAGTTTCTGCTTCCATGACTAAGGCTGGGCCATGGATCCCACAGCGAAGGACAAAAAGGCCAGTGTCTGGTATTCTCACAGGTAACGTGCAGAAAGTTTCCACCAGCAGAAGTCCATCTAGAAATTTAATATTTCTAGTAAAATACATGAGCAGTACACATGAGAAAGAAAATTCTGCCGAGTACTGCATGCTCCAATAACATCTTAGTAAATTGGTTTCAGATACAGGCTTCTGAAAATCATCAGAATCAGAAATCAGAAAAGCGTGCAGGAACACACGCAAAACATACAGCAGAAAATTAGACTTTCAGTGCTTATACAAATGCTGCAATCCCAAGGGCTCTCAGAGCAATTAGTGGTAATCAACAGAGATACACAAGCAGATTTGGCTTTTCTTTCACCTTAGATGCTTTTCTGGTACAGGTTTCCAGTTAAATGCATGACCTGTCAGCCTTTTCACTGCTGGCAGCAATCTAGGTATCCTCAGGGCCCTTCTGGGATAGAGATGAACATAACAAGGGGAGTTACAGCATGGTTATCTGGACAAGCCAATAGCTGTCAAATGCATGGCAGCCAAGGGATCCAAAATATCATGGCACAAAAGACGGGGGGAGAAGGGGAGAGCAGGAAGCAGGGGGAAAGAGAAGAGTATTGCTCTGACATGGAGCTCATGTCACACCTTGCACCACGATCCACACACCAAATCTGTGCTGAGGGCAGGTGTACCTGTGCTAGTTTTGATTCCTTAGCAAGGCTACAGAGGCATGAATAACAGTGTAAACACTTCTCTACACGGTCTGAAACGGCAACAGAGGACTTTCAAGTTTGACACAGGAAATAATTTGATCGGGGAAAAACAGCAAAGATGGCTGCCTATGGAGGAAGCCCTTCCTGGTGGTCGTTTTTAAAACCTGGTAAAGCAAACACATCAGGACCCTTGCCCTGACCTGTTGCAGCTGGAAGATGGGTGAGAAAATTGTTTGTCCTTCGGCTTGGTGTTTTATTGCTGATTCTGAAGGCTGGTGACTACCCTCAGTGACAGGCAGCGGATGGTACATCCTGTGTTAGAGACTCTCTCGCTGTTTCACTACTATCATTATCGAGGTTGTACTATCTTGAGCACTACTCTCTGTAGTTGTGCTTTCAGTGTCAGGGCAGAGATAAGCTATGTACCTCATTTAAAGTCAGTGAGATCTTTCACTAGGTAGGAGCACTACAGTCCCTGGTGGTTTTTTGCCTAGTTTTCCGTGCAATCCCTTGTTTCCCCTTGTTCATCTTCTTCTCCCTTGTACTGCTATAGTTTGTCCTTATCCTGCAAAAGTTATAAAGCTACTTTGCTTGAAGGTGCTTGTTCCCCACTCTGTCCTGATTCAGCAAAAGCCACTGAAGACAGAACCCAAACCTGTGGACTTGTGAGTACACTCTGAAGACTGCAAGCCTCCATAATCAAACCCTGAAGAAACAGGACTGAGATCACTCAGTGCATCACAGCAACATGCCCATGATTTCTGGTGAATCCTAGGCCTGAGTCTTTCATCTATCCTAACCTCAAGGTAGTGACTAGGGCTGCTTTTTAAGCCCCTGACATTGAGTCATTCAAAGAATATCAGAAGAAATAAGAAGGTGACCAACTTGAAACAGCTTCCTCAGGCAAAATGAATCCTCTTGTCCAACACTTGTTTTGTTGCTCCTTTTTATTGATACTGGTCAGACACAGATATTCTAACATGTTGCACCCACCTTTCACCTCTTTCCCTCATGCTTCAGGAGGATTACATTTGTTTTTTACTAACTGAACTTTTCTTTTCCCAGACTTATAAACCTTGTCAGGGTTGGAAATAACTCCTTTTAGAATTCAACATTAGACCAATGATTATAAAAGGCATATTTTAATAGCAGTGAGCTGTCTCCATTTTCGTCATAGATGGCAAAGACCTCTAAGAACATTTACAGGCATCTTTGCATGATTTCAGTATTAGTTGTATTGCTCAGGATGTGCAAATAAAAAACCACTGGCAATAAGGGGATAAGGAACAGAAACGTCTGATTATAACAAAATCCATTCTTTAAAAACAAGCTGAAGTGCAAGAACTGCTGTTTAGGTTTATCATTTATTAGCAGACAGTCATCAGAACAGAAATGCAACAGGGTTCATGACACTTCTTTTGCTGCTACAAGACCAAAGACAAGAACAGAAAATAAAAAGACAGCTATAACAGACAAACATTTATTTTGTGGTTAAGTAGCAAAGTGTCATCTCAGATTCACAGGAATCTCTGATATCTTAAATAGCAACATTATACAATAGTAGAGATCAGTTATTTACAGCAGCCAGAGAAATTTGTTGCTATTGATAACAATATGATAATGTCTTACACAGACCGGTTAGTTCTTATGTTGTGTTACTGAACATGGGACTGAATTTGGTCCAAAGCCTGCAAGTCCTTTGCAATTAAAATGCAAAACCTGATCCTGCAGATTTTATTTCATAATATCATGTTTATTATAAGCAGCAGCGCCCCATAATTCATTAGACCTAAACAGCTTTAAATAATTTAGTTGCAGTATATATTATTATACAATGGTGGAGGTAAAAAAGAAACTAGGAAGTGCAGCTAAAGGGAGGTGAAGAGGGAATTAGGAAGTCCTTTCTTATAGGCTATTATAGGCCTATGGTAGTGATCAAGGAGAAAAAGGTTTGCTGCAGAGCACACAGGATGCAGCATAGGCAGAATGCTGACTGAAGAGATGACCAGAGAAAAAGCAAAAGCTTTGTATGAAAGTATGAAAGACTATATTTATGTTCAATAAAAGTATGACCCCTGATTTGCAGCAGGTATAAACTACCCTATCTCCACTGATCTGCTATCCTACTTGACACTAGCTGAGAAATTGCCATACCTTGTTTTTCCACACTAAATAAAGCAGTGCACAGCCTTGTTTTCCATTATGTACCACATTAGCAGGATCCATTCCTGAAGCTCTTGCTTCTCTCAATTAATTTCAGCTGGATCTCTGTGTTCAAGAATAAAATGAGATTAATGCCAGCTGCTACACTGGTTTCCCCAAATTTAAAAAGCACTTTAGCATGGGTGCTGAAGTCATATGCTCATCATCCTGTCTCTACAGAGCAAAGCATGGACGGGGCTATTGCTTGCACATATGTGGAGCCATTGTGCATGAAAATAAACGAGCACTATAATACTGTAAGAAGAATGATCACAGATGCTGAAAGAACCATTGAACATGTCACAGCTGGAGCTATGGAGATTCCTGATGGTTGCTCACACTCGCTCTGCAAGCCACATAACATTGCATCATGGTGTAGCTCCCACGGAGTGTCGTGGGAAGGGCAGCTGCGTGCCAGTCCTCAGAGGGCTGACTTTGTGCTATACAATGCCCTTTCCCACCTTCTTAGTTAGGTTAATTTACAGTGCATGCTGGGAATCAAGCAGCAAAATACATAGGAAAGCACAGCATCATTAATGGTTTATGTATGGATTCTGATTATTTAGTCTTACTGAAAATGTAACAGATATTTTATTTTACTATTAAAAAGATTGGCACTAGTCTCGTTGTGAGCAGAGTATCAGACACAGCAGAATGTGAAGAGTATTGGAGAGAAGGAAACACTGTAAGAGAAGCGTTTATGATTTCCTCTTGTGTAAAGAATAAATAACCCACTGATCTGATAAGCTTTCGTGATTTACATGAAGAAACTGATTTCTAAGGAAGAATCAGGGTTTTTTTAGACATTAGTTGGATTTTACCTACATCACGAAAGGAAAAGGACAGCTTTCAGCTAGATCACCTTGCTGCAGGGCTGCACATTTGCCAATCCTGCAGAAGGCAGGTTACAGGAGTGCTTAGCTGGAGTGGGAAGTAAGGGTGAGGGCTCAGTACTTTCAGTGGCATTTAGACATTTTCTGGATGAAAGCACAAATGAAATCATGATTTCAGTAGGCGAAGCCTCCTGCTTCATACTGCTGGAGATGAAGATGTGAATTTATTATTGCTTAAAACTTATGTTACAAGTTGACACCTCACTCAGCCCAACTTTTTTCCTCCTCCTTCATCCATGATTCCCATTCAGGCTGTGGGAGCTCTGCATACATCAAGGGTAGAAGAGCAAAAGGAAAAAACTCTCCCTGAAAAAAAGCCTGAAAGTCTTTTGAACTCTATCCCACCTGCTAAGAACAAAAGCAGGCCTTGTATGCTTGGAACTAAACATACCACATTGCAACAAACGTGAAGAACAGTGAACATGAAAAGAAGTGCTCCAGAAAGGAGGGTCTTAAACACAGCAGTGGGTACATAACCAAACAGTGCAATGATGCAAAAGGGAAGAGATGCCAACCCAGCAACCCACAACTCCAGAAGAAGAGAACATGCTCTTGCAAGGTGCCAGGGAGCACCTTCTCTCCTTATCTGTAGGCCTTGAGCAGGTACCAGTTGGTATGACCCTGCTTTCATATTCCCATCATTTTGATTCAAGGAGAGTAGAAGGTATAAGAAAACAGAAACCATGCACACTCATATTAAAGGCTTAACTCTGATCTTCATTAGGGGGATGTAATTACTTGCACTGATGCAGCTGGTCTCCACTAAGGGTAGGAAACCATTCTAGATGAAAACATGTTCTTTGAAACGTTTACACAGAGACAAGACATGTTTTTAAAAGGTTCTGCATTTACCTTTTCAGGCACTGCAATACAGCACAAAAGACTTGCCCATTAAAGAATACAGGATGCATAAAGTGATTTTTTAATTATCACAGAAGAGGATTATTTTATAGATGACTCTAATTTTTAAGTGATGGGTTATATTCACTTCCAGAGCAAATACAAGGTATTTCTTGTCAGACACGTTTGGAATTTCTGCTTTGTCATCAGCTCAATTTATAAAAATAATTAAAATGAAGAATGTATTAATTCAAATTCATATCTTGTGACAAGGTGATGGACATGTCCCATTTATTGACGTGTATATTCCTACGAACAACTGTAGACTGAAGCCAATGCCAGGACAGATGTCACCTATATTTAATCTTAAAATACACTGAATATGTGTTTTGATAGCAATAAAATTACCCAATGCATAAAACTAAATATCAATAAGTCTGCACAATGCCCAGTTATTGAATTAATACTTTATGGTCTGTCTGACTTACAATTACTGGCAAAAAGGAATGCCATAGCTGGGAGTAAATATTTCATGGGATAATGAGGTCTCCTGTGCCCATATTTTTACACAATACTGTGAGCAGTGTTTGGCTGGACTGCAGGCTTTCTGCTGGCTCTTCCGACACAACGGTGTTTCAGTACGCAGTATCAGTTCCTGAAGGCTACGACTATATCGACGGCATCTACCATTTATTTATAAATAGAAAAGATTTATCCTCGATGATTGTACAGTGCACTCTCATCTGGAGCTCTTCTCCTAGCTTAAAGTGGAAGTGTCATAAAACGACGGGCTAAACTTATGTTGACACAGTGCCCTGGCATTCAGCCCCCCCTCCCAGGACTGGATCCCAGACACAAACGCGCGATCCACACGGGATCCAGACGCTGCTCCTCCCCAGGTGGGATGCGATCCCACCCTCACATCCAGCCGCCACCGCCGATCTCTGAGGGCCTTCCTCACCCACCGCCGCCAGCCCCCTCCAGGGCTGCGAGGTTTTCTGATGTCTTTTGGGGGAAATTGGGGGTGGTTTTTTAGTACGTTTTGGCTTGTTGGAGCGGGCACCCCGTCAGCAGACCGGTGAGCGCGGCCAGGCCAACATTAGAGCCCGGGGGCGGGCCGAGGGAAGGAGACCACCCCCCTTCTCCCCGGGGAGCTGCCTCCTCTGGCCGGCCGAGGGGCGGTCGCCGCCGGCTGCGCCGTCCCCGCCGGGCGGTAGGCGAGCACCGCGTCCCTCCCTCCCGCCAGGGCTGGCCGGGG
>VZRO01005473.1:320248-417919 GCA_013397915.1 Daphoenositta chrysoptera
AGGGAGCGGTGGGGTGAACTGAGGGAAGGAGCGGGAGCT
The DNA here is from genome assembly GCA_013397915.1 of Daphoenositta chrysoptera. Taxonomy (NCBI): domain Eukaryota; kingdom Metazoa; phylum Chordata; class Aves; order Passeriformes; genus Daphoenositta; species Daphoenositta chrysoptera. The sequence continues at coordinate 320,288 of VZRO01005473.1, forward strand.
CGGCCCGGCCGCACGGCTCGGAGTCGGCAGGAGCGGCTGCTTATTAGAACTTGTTTTGCTCCGGTACCGCGAGTGCACGCGGTGCCCCAGGTTGGGCTGACAGAACGCTGTACAGCAGAACAGCTATAGCTGCTCTTACCACGGTGCCTCTGTGTCTCAGAAGTTGTTAGCACAAGTTGCCCGAGTTTCGCCAGAGAAAGTGCATAAGGGAAGGGAAAAGATGAGCGCCCATCTAGAAAAGGAGAGTTTATTCTCAGGCAACAGCCACGCTCAGTCATTAGGTGAAGCTAGACTGTTCTCACGTGTTTATTTACTGACATACACGCATTTATAGGTTCAGGCACCTGGCAGTCGGTTCTTGCCCGCAGAAGGTCTCCCTGGTGGGACTGGTCACACAAGGTTTGCAGTCTTCCTGCTCTCCTTATCTGCTTGACGGCACACCCTGCTGTTTGCAGTACTGTGAGTGTCTTAGGTTTTAAGTAGAGAAGCTGCTCTGGCCTGGCCTGTTACCATGCAGGCTGGATTAAGTTGCAGAAGGAATGCCAGAATATGGACTTTCTGTCATTTAGCCCCTGTGCAGCCTCATCCTTCAATACTGTGAAGCTTTGTCATCTTTTGCATGGAAGACACTGCGTGGTGACACTGCTACAAGCACAAATGCGTTCTGGGTGGGAAGTTAGGTTGCTAACTCTCTTGATTGTATGCTAGGGTGAATAAGGGAAAGCTGTCGATATCAGCTCTGTGTTTTTCTGCTTGTGGCAATATGGAGTTACCTTGACTTACTGATCGAGTGAGACAAGGATAGTGATGCCAGTGAGAGAGACATTCTCTCTGACGATCATAAGTACTAGCAGGACACTATCAGCTCACCATCAGTCCAAGGCAACGGAGGGTTTCACTAAGTTGTTCTGACTGAGGTTTATGAAGTTATACGTGGCTAAGCAGAGCGCACAGAGGAGAGAGAATGCTTTGGGGCTTCAGTTTCTTACTGCTGCAGTTAATTGCAGCTGTCAAAAGCAGAGCATTTGAGGAAGTGAAATACGCTTTGTTTTTTACACAAGTCCCTGGAAGTATGCTCTGTGTTGGTAAAACTATTTTTTTTCCTTGTGGAAGAGAACTGTTATTTCTTTGCTCTTTTGTATCTGGCTTAGTATATAAAAATCATCCAAGTGTGATGAGTTCAGGTAGAAGGGCAGAGAGGAGATGGCGTAATAGCTATATCTATATATTGTTCGTCAATTGGTAAAAAACATACCAAGAGCTTCCTTCTAAGGCCTTCGTAGGCCAGTCATCCTTCTTGTATACCTGCCTTAGATCCCACACTTCATGTCCATTTTTTAAAAGAGAAAATACTACTTCATTTACTGCTGATCTAGGTGGACTAGAGCTTTCTCAAGTGAGATTACCAGAAAAATAGTGACATATCACAAGAAGGTGAACATCCTTAAAAAGTATGTTTCAGAGTATATTGGCTGTATTGCAGAATAGTTCAACTCTAATTTATTTCAGGTTTGATTCTTGAATATACAGAGAAATACAGAGACATTGTTCTGTGGCAGAGCTGAAATCAGTTAATCCAGAATTTCTACCCCTACGTTTGCATTAGGAATGCCTGTTATCCACTCCTGTGGATGAGTATGCTGTTTTACAATGGGTGCAAATGGTTTTTTTCCAGCATCAATGGTGGATGACATTCCTTGTTATGGAGTGGCAGTGAGCAGCTATTTGTGCAGGTGTGTTCAGAAAATGTTAGAGCACCTGAGTAGTGGTGTATTTGATGAAAGGTAGTGTTTGGGCTTTGTTACATTCAGAAGGATGAAGTGCCTCTGGAAAAAAAAATCTGTCTTAAAACCATGTAAGTACAGCAATTCTGTGCATTTCATAGGAGAAGGCAGAAGCAAGTGTATTTTCTTTTCGTTTTGTATCTGTAAAATCTGAGGAGTCATCTTACATATTTCTGAGCTAGAATATAGCTGTGAGTATATTTATGTGTATTTATATTCTTTAAAGTATTTGCGTGCTGTCACTCCTAGTGCTATGCTTTTATGAGACTTTGTGATGGGTACTTTGGGTACTTTTGTTGTTGTTTGTGATTTTCAGTTTATGTTTCAGTGGTTTATTTTTGCATTTAATAGGCTCCCATCCCATCAGAGAAACATCTTTGCTTGCCTAAAGCCCCAGTGAAGACAAAAGGACTTTACACAGGGTAGGAAGTCTGTTCTGTGAACTTCTGTACACAAGCACACAGGTTTCCTAAAAATGAGAGCATCTTTCAGAAGGCCTCAGTGCACTGCATAATTCCTTCCTCCCATCTGCTGCTGAGTGGAGCGAGGAGTGCTGAGTGACTCACTCAATGACAGCCTGAGGTGTGCAGGGCTCTGCTGTTGTCATGGAAGGCAATGCATTATTAATCCCTCCGTTTGATTTCTTAGTCTGTCATGATTGCCATCTAAAATTCACCTGGTTGATAAAAGGACAAGAAGCTCTTCAAGGCAATGTCTGAAATGTGAGACAATCAGGACAAAGTGCTGCATATGGAAGTGTGTGTGGGTAAAATACAGTTCAGAAATATTGAAGGTATGGGAGTAGGAGAAACAGAATTTGAGGTTGCTGATTTGCTTTCTTATAAATAGTGACAGTAAACACTGCAGCTATCTGTGTGGGCTCTGCTCATGTAGTTGAAATTCACTGTTTTCATAACTAGATTTCTTCACCATTAAAGTATCATGAACTTAAATTGCTTCTGTAGCTTGTCTGAGAAAGCCAAGGTAATAATTCATCAGACAGCATTAATTCTAGATTAATAAGAAACATAATTTTAAATGTAAATCTTTGTTCAATAAGTGATGAATCTTTCAATTAAATATATATCCTGTAGCCTTCTTTCTTTTCATGTGGACCCCATAGTGATACCTTAGCCTAAAAAGGTACCTATAGATATTACCTCAAAATGGTCCAAAAGTTTTCAAAATGGAAATGCAGATGGTCAGGGAAGGCAGAGAAATGAATAGACTCATAACAAAGAACACTCCATAGTTCTTAGTTCCGTAGTCTGGTAGAGAGTTACAAGGCCCTAATGGATTTCCTGGGAAGGAAAAGGGTGAGGAGAGCTTGCTGCTGAGGAGTGGTGATGGCTTGTTTGAGGACCTACTTCCATGGGTGACCCACCAATGTCAAACTCAGATTGCCAACTATCCTCAGAGCCACCACAGCCCTGTGGCTACATTTATAGTATAGTCAGGTGTGATTTGGGATCCCCCTTCACACTGACTACAGGCCAGTGACTTGGGAAGAAAGGCAGCCCGATATTGTCTGCTCAGCCAGGGGAAGGTGGAAGCCTAGACAATGATTTGAATTTTGTGTTTGTGCAAAAAAAAAGCATCCTTGTCGTCAAGAAATTAATACAATCCCAGCCCTCACTTTAGGATTGTCTGAATTTGTTGTGGAATTATAAGAGAGCAGCAAAATTAGGTACAAACTTTATGGATTGGTCACTAGAATGAGGAAATTTAGAATTCTTTTTTAGGCCAATTCTTTTTAAGTTTTTTCCTGACTTGCCATGGTGTTTTAATAATATTAGAAAAACTGGTATGTTCTGAGAAATGTATACAATGTACTTAATAAGGCTTTGCAGGGGGCTCCTTACAGGGAACCTGTTTTAAAGATAATGGTGCTCATTGGCAAATATGTATTAATGGTGATATAGAATATTTACTTAGATTTATCATTTGGGTGATTTAGTAGTGTTTAGTTTCCTAATGCTTTCTCAATTTCCTATTACTTCTGATAATTCCTTTATGTGGCTTTCAGTCTTCTTTCTGTAAAATATATTTTTTTATTTATATATATATGTATATGGGTTTTTGTCATAGCCTCCCTTTGTTGTTTCGGGTTTTTTTTAAAAAATTTTGGGTTGTCTCACTGGATATTTTCATTATCTCACTGGGAGCAGCAAGTTCTCTCTGTTCTGGGACTGACTCAGCAACAACTTATACTAGTGGGAATTATACAATTTATTGTACTGGAGGCAAAATCCAACCTCCAGAGCCAGTAAAGAATTCTTCCCATTTTTTCCCAGAGATGTGGGATGAGGTAGCAGCATTTCTTGAGCTTGTTACTTTTTCAGTTGTTTCCTGGCTCTCCATCTCGGGCATAGGCTACTTTGATAGGGGACTCTGAAACAAACAAGATTTGCAGTGTTCTCTGTGGTTCTTCAGAAGTAAAGTTTGTTTTGCTTTTTGAGAGTCTTGGTTTAAGTTGAGCCTACAGATCGGTTTGTTGTACTTCATTGTCCCTCACTAACTCCTGGAAGTTGTACACAGCCCGTGTGGAAGATCTGCTGCTTCTTTCCTGCAGCACAGATCAGCACTGAACGCTGCTTAGGGCTTTTCTGATGCTTTTGTAGTGAAAGCCTCTCCTGCTATGCAGGACAACACTTTAACCACAGAGTTAAGCCTGTGTGGTTTTAGTCAACCAGTTCTGAATGAAAATACTTTGTAAAATCAAACCCCGAGTTCTGATTAAATTGTCTCACATCCATCCACTCTTTGTCAGTTTCTAGTTTTATCTTGCAGACCTGCATGTTAATGAGTTGTTACTCCAGCTAGTTGTGTGGGCAAGTGCCATAGCAGGTACTTGCTTCCTGGTGAAAATAAATTTTACTTGGGCCTAACTGCACTGATCTGCTGTCAAGCTCAATATGTGGAATATATCTGGTCTCTGTGCTTTGAGGTAATTTAGACAGAATTGGTGGAGGTTTTAGCTTTTTTTGCAACTTGAAGACCACCTAACAATGTCACAGCTGGGCCAGAGACTTCACTGTAGTGGGTGACTTTAAATCATACTCACAACAGACATATTTTCTCAGCTTTCAAGAAGTAGCGTGCTGGTGTTAGGCTACCTGGAGGACCAACAATTTTCAGTATTGCTCTTTTGCTTTATCAGTCTCCATTTCCCAAAACATAGGATATCTGTTAATCATGTTTATTTTTGTTACCAATAATCTGGAGCTTTTTGATGATTCTTTGTGATGATCTAAATCTTTAAGCTTTGAGGTTTTGCCGTCTTATAACCAATGAGACATAGAGCTTCTTTCACACACAAATGTATTTGAGACACAGTCTTCTTATTTCTTATTTGCTTTAAATAATTCTTTCTATAACCTGAATGTTTGGCTTTTAATGATGTTTTTCATGCCCTTATATCCTCTGAGATAGGGTGATGACAGTGTTTAAAGCCTATTCCTAAGCTGGCATTTGTAGCAATGTAGGAATTTGTCTACAGCTATTGATTTCTCTATCTCTTTCTCTCCTCTTCCTTCTTTTTTCTTTATTTTTTTTTTACTTTTTTTTCCCCATTATCACATGTATGGCACTAAGTGACAGATCACTGAAAAACAGTGCAATGTGTTCTACAGACAGCAACGTTTCAAAGCATTTATTAAGCATGTGGTTTTGCAGAACTGGCATTTGTTTCTGGAGGACTTGTCTGAAAAGTATCACAGAACTGTGTTTGAGTGTTTCAGAGGCTGGTTGATGAGCTTCCATAGTATCTGGTATTTTCAGAAAAGAAAGAGCTGCTCTTGCAGCTGTAAGAGTCTTTTGACTTAGGTAAAAATAAAGTAGAACTTGTTCTTCTGTACAAAAAGGCTGGTCACCTCCTAGCAGACCTTGCTAGATTCTGTGTATGGGATCCTACTGCCATCCCTTCTGGTCTGCTTTTGCAGGAACTTGTGGAGGTGAGCATGAGACCTCATCCTGCTTCAATAAATGCATGCTCCAGTGCATGGGTGTGAAACCTGGCTCCCTTAGAGTGAGTGGCAAAGTTCCCAATGACTTCAGTACAGCCAGGATTCCTCATTTCAGTAGAAATGTGAGTTTTCCTCTACTCCATTCTTTCTCACTAGTGTCCTTTCTGCAATCTTCTGTGTGAGTTTGGTTTTTGAATGAGTTCTTGCTGCAGTATCAACTTGAGCTGTATTTTCTTCTCTTTGAAATGCATTTTGGCTGAAAGACAACACAGCACCATGTTATGTCTCCTGTTCTACACATCACCAGCAACAAAGTGAGATGAAATAGAAGTCTATTTTGCTTGTTTAGTAGGTAGCACTGTGTGTATAGATCATCTCCTTTCTACTTCTGCAGAATCAGTTGCTTATTTTTGCAGTCTGGTTTTGCACATAGCCTCAGTCCTCCAAAACCTGATGAGTTAAAATAGGGTTAAGAGCAAGATGGTTGTTTTGGGAGCTGGTGGTGGCAAGAAAGATTGGTACAGTGGCAACTTGTGAGGAACCTGTGAGGTCAGGTCTCCATTGCCCTGCTGTGACTCTGCACAAGTTCCTCAGCATAGATGTCATGAGCAAGTAAATGCCAAGAGGTGTTTCTCCACAACACATGGGTATCTAAATGTCTTTGACAACTGCAAGTGAGATTGGTTTGACAGACATGGAATGAGTAGAGTATTAATTTTAGTGACCAAAGGCGTGCCATGAGGCCTCAGGGTTGCATTGTCAGACTTACATCAGCACTGTGATATTTGGTCCAAATGTGCTTGCAAGACTTTAAAGTTGCAGACTTCTCTTACCTACCAGAAATCATGATATAAAATACATACATAGCAGCTTCTTACTCCTTATCTGCTCCTGCTCTGGTTTGTTTTAAAGCCTTGGCTGTAAAGCTGGATATGGCTGCAATGGAGAGGTAGGTCAGTAAGAATTGGTTTGTTATTCTAACGTTGACTGCAGGTGAAGTGTTTGGGGGTTTTAGGAGATTTCTATTTGCATTGTGATGTATTTTTTGCAATAACAGTGTCACAGAATATTCTGTGTTGGAATGGACCTATAACCACTGAGTCCAGCTCTTAAGTGCATGGCCCATATGGGGGCAAACCCACGACCTTGGTGTTATTAGCACCATGCTCTAAAGTTGGTGTGTAGTTCTAGTGCTGAATTTACAAAAGAAGATGAGTTAAATTCTCTTTAGAAACCCTGCAAATGAAAGAAAGAAGATAGGGGGAACATGTATTACTAATAAGGACAGCATAATTTAGACACCTTGTCCTTAGTGCCAAAGGTGAGTGATGTTATGTAAGTACATTTGTTACATTTTTATTGGCTTTGGAAGACTTTGTATTGGGATGTAGCTTTGCTTACTGTCTCACTGCAATGGAAAAAGTGATGTGGTTCAAAAAAATAACAAAATGATTAATTTCCAAACCAACATATTTCGGTTTTTCTGCATTACTGTTGTTTTGTGCTGATAATGAGCTGTTTTAGTTAGTGTAACCAATATGGCACGAGGCTCTATTTGGTATAATGAGGAATGAACTCTTTTTTTTTTTGTTTTGTTTTGTTTTGTCAATATAAAACTTGAGCAGTGTTTGGGATGAGAGTGGTTCTTCTTTCTGGAGCAGCAGAGGAGTAATGCAGGAGTTGAATTCCTGGAGAGAGCCTTTTCTCATTAGAGATACTCTTCAGCTCCTGCTATCACCCAGTCTGTTGTGAACCAGAAGTAAATGTGCCACGGGTTGTCAAAGATCAGGCTTCCTGGTTTTTGTTTGTCCCTACAGGAATAACAAGTCACCTGCAGAAAAGGCTGAATGCCAGCTGGAAACATCCTCGTGAGATGAATGTGCTTCTGATGAAAATCAATCTGCGCTCCACACAAGTGAGCGTGTTCTGCTCAGTTGTAATGCTGTCTTAAGATTCCTTGAAGGAAGTTTTTAAATTTTCCAAAGCCACCTTTCAACATTCATTTCTTCATGTAATTAATTTATTCTAGTGCTTATAGGGGAATCTTATAAAATAATCAATGATAGTGTTCAATTGTGAAAGCTTGAGAGCAACCAGAAAAAAGAGAGGCAGTGGTGGAGGAGTAGATAGCTGGGGAAAACTTTGTTGCCACTTATAACCTGTTCACACATAAACTTGGGAGTAGCTTTGTTTGGGCTTACAGATAATTATAAAAAAATTAATAAAAATATCCTTTCATCTCTGCTTTTCCAAGCACTGAATCAAGGCAAGTAAGTTACAATTCTACAATTCTACTTCTAAAGAGCTAAATTATTTGTGTGGGACTGAGGTTTCAGTGCAGAACCCAGGCATCCCTATGTCCTAGTATTCCCTTCCTACCTCTAAGTAATTTAATCTGGTGTTTGATATAAAATATCCTGATTTGGCAGCAGCAGGTGTATTGTCAGAACAAAAAGATAACCAGCATGCTTGTGATGTGCAGTAGGTAAATAAATGGGGAGTCTGAAGCCTTAGTTCACTCTTGTCAGATAAGCTGAGCTCTATGCCTGGGTGCATCCACGTGAATATCCTCATGCTGTTTCGCCATATGCCTTAGCATTGGCATAGCTGTCTTTTGAAGAGAGAAGCCCTGCCCTTGGGAAGGTTTTGCTTTGTGTTGAGACTTCACTGAACTAGTCAAAAATGGGAGGGTAGTGGAGTGGTGGTGATGTGGACAGTACAGTTCCCTAACAGAAGGGTGCTTAACACCATATTAAAGCTGAAGAGTAACAGGCTTCAGATTTCAGATGCCTAATGTGTTTGGTTGGTATTTCTAGAGATACTGGAGAACGTTAAGGTGTCTCTAGCTTGTTTCTAGAATGATATATGTTCAATGTGAGATATAATGGCACAATTTCCTTCTCCCTTCCTATCCTGCCATGGATATCCTTAAATGGATTTGAACCATTGACCCTGGAGATTTCTGGTGTGTCAGAAGCCTTGTGTAATTCTTACAATCTTTCTGATTTCTGAATCTGTTGGATGGATGTTTGAAATCACTGGTTTTTATTTGAAGTTCCACTCAGAACAAGTGTGCAAAATGTGGTATGTCTTGAGTAATCAGTTGCATAGTGGCATCCAGGACCTGTAGTTTATCCAAACCCTGCACTTTCGGGAAGAAGCGCTGTAGTAAGCAAGAACTTACCTTACTAGCATGCTAATTTCCATGTTCCATAGGCTTTAAGGAGTAATCAGTAACATACCTTCCCATAAAGTGTGCATAATGAGAGAGAAATGTTGGCAAGAGTAAAGTATCCTCTGTTACATTTAATATATTTCACCTATATAAACTATTATTGGTCAAAAGTAAAAGCAAGCAGTGTGTAAAATCAAAGACTTGTTTCTTTGCCTGCACGCCTGAGCTGAAGCTGCTGATCTACTTCCACTCATCTTCTTTGGCTTGATTGTCTTGTGTATGAACGTTTCCTTGGATTATTTCCTGCTCCGTAGTGCTGCAAAGGATGTGCAGGGACCTTGTAATGAGAGCAAGCAGCTATAACATGGGGCCTGTGCTTGTCCATAACACAGCCTTGGTACCAGGACCCTAATTAGAATTACATACTGTCACAGTGTCCCTATCTGGTCTTTGTGTGACTTTAAAGAATCCACAGGTAACTTTTGTCTAATGTAGATACTTGTAAGTTACTCTAAAATGTAGTCAGAATGCATTTACATGAGACACACTTAAGATGAACCACCTTGATGCTGCTGATTGCTGTATCTGTTATTTATTTCCTAGTTATTTTTTGATTGATTGGTTTTGGTTTGGTTTGGTTTTCTTCCCAAACAAGAAAGTGGAGCAGATGCTTTACATTCTTGAATTCTTTTTTTTTTTGGCTCATTCCCTGTCTCCTGCTTTCAGGTCAATGCTCAATTCTCAAAACGGATCCAGGCAAAAATCAAGGACCTTCTGCAACAAATGGAGGAAGGGCTGAAGACAGCAGATCCACATGACTGCTCTGCCTATACTGGCTGGACTGGTGAGAAAGCTAGAATTTGAATGAAATGTATTTGTTAAATGATGTAATTGGATTTATTCACAGGAGATTCTGATATTCTCACAGGAGTGGCAGAAATATTCTGTTACAGGCATTTTTGTGAATTGGTTTTTCTTTTAACTCTGGAACCTTGGTCACTGCTGTCTGGAACTTGCATTGACTTCAGCAGGCAAAGATACAGAATGATAATTGACTTTTGTATTTGGAGATCACTGTCTTGCAAAAGGAGTGGATGCCCTGGTTGTATAGGGAGGGGATTAGAAAAAAAAAAGTAAAACCCATGGGCTGAGATAAGAACAGTTTAATAATTAAAATTAAATAAAATAATAATAATGGAACCAACAGTAATAATTGTAATGAAAAGAGGAGAGGGATAAAATGCAACAGAAATGAGTGATGCAGAATGCCTTTGCTCACCACCTGCTCACCAAAGTCCAGCCCATGCCTAAGCAATGATTGGTGGCTTCCAGCCAGCTCCTCCCAGTTTATGTACCCAGCATGATGTCCTGTGGTAGGGGATATCCCTTTGGCCAGTTCGTGTCAGTTATCCTGGCCATGGTCCCTCCCAGCATCTTGTGCACCTGCTCCCTGGCAGAGCATGGGAAACTGAAAAGTCCTTGACTTAGGGTAAGCACTGCTCAGCAACCACTAAACCATCAGTGTGCTATCACTGTTACTCTCACACTAAATCCAGACCACAGCACTGTAGATACAGAGAAGAAAATTAACTATATCTCAGCTGAAACCAGGACACTGATCCTTTAGGCAGAGCCTACAGTTTTCAAGTCTGATGTGGCCACTGTTCTTCAAGTTTCCAGGACATGTGCATCTCGGCCTGTTAAGTGGGACTTCACTGGATAGAATGGCATATTCTGTTCCTGCTCTTCAAGCTCAAGCTTCAGGCATACTTAAGCTTTTTTTTTTGCCTGTTTGAAATGTGCCCTGAGGAGATCTATTCTTTTACCTTTATGTCATGAGGGGGGAGTACCTTGGAAAAGCTCTCCAGCCTTCACCCATCCTTAGGCTTAAATCTGGCAATTAAAGAGTAAAATTTCTTTGCTTTCTTCTTGATGTTTCAGTACAGATGGTGCTGTGGGTGGATGGGTGGGGAACTTTTAGACAACTCAGGCTTGAAAGATAGACGTGTTTCAAGGTCTGAAAGTGACTGGCTGCTGAGTGCGTGCAGATCTCCAGTGGTGGGCTTTCTCGTGCTGACAGTACAGAATGGCTCCCGGGGAGCTGTGTTCTGACACAGTGACTGACAACTGAAATTATGGCTGATAAACCAGAGCGTGCTGAAAATGAGTCATGAGGTAAAAGTAACACAGCCATCATTAGCTGAAACAGGAATATAGATGAACAAGTGACGTCTAATGAGAGTGGAATTTTTCCATCGTGTAGAAGGATTGCCATCTACATCTATTTCAAACTGTGAACTTCTTTCAAGGCTCCTGTGGATATGGTTCTGAATAAAAGTATTTAAATGATCTGATTTTTAAAATACTTAGTGCAGATACTTTCTCCCCAAACTTGCTCTTTGTTGCATTTTGCTAGTATGCAAATCAGAAGGTAAAAGTAGTGCTGTAAACAACTGCCCTGCTTTTTATGTACCAAGTCTAGACAAATCTTATTGGCAATGCAGTCATGAGGATTGGCTTGTACTTTGTGAAACATCTTTAAAATCTTGGAACACGTACTGTTGGCACATAGCAATCATAGGACACATGTAAGAGTCCATCGTACTTATACAAGTACTTTTTTTATGTGCCAGACCTCTTGGAGGAGCCATTTTAAGGGTCTTGCACTGAGAAACACTAGGAAGGGTTAGAGGAACTGGACTTTGTGGCTACAGTTCTGATCATCCTTTGATCAAGCCAAGATACACAATTGTTGCAGCATAAAAAAGGGTTCCACAAATCCCTGTAAATAGCCCACAAGTTCCCGTGATGCTGAGCTGCGCTACCCAAGCTCTGCATCTTTCTTCTTAGATTCACCTAGAAAGGCTTGCTCAGAGCCTGCCCAAGGAACATCTGAGGATGTACCAGCACTCTTGTGGTGCCGTTGTTCTTGTACTACTGAGGTCTCTGTGAGCTAAGTGGGCCTTGTGTGGACTCAGCTTTGGTTGAGGCTCGGGAGAGTGCTGAGAGTTGGGTTGGAGTTACAGTGTGATCTGGAGATAAGTGATTTACTTCTGCACGTGTATGCTTGCAATTGGCCAATAGACATCCAGTTAGATGGCTTTATTTCACTTCCTTCAGCCTACATTGTTATTTCTAAGGTTTTGTTTTGTTTTAATGGAAAACTATATAATGAGTTTAATGGAGTGAAGCTTGATAGTACCTCCTGGCATTCTCCGAGCCCTTGTTTGACTTCTGGCTTTTACAAACCAGCTTGACTTATACAAGCTTGTAAACTTGTTGTGAAATACTTTTAGGAGTTATGAACAACTTGGCAAGTTGAATCCAAAAACTCATCAAAAGATCCTTTTACAGATCAAATGGGAAATAAGTCACTTCTTGCATGTAATAGATAAGTATCGTACAGTTAGTGTACTCAGTCAGACATGCTTGTTAGCTCAAATTTTTGAATCTTCAGTGATTTCTTTGTGTAGTGGGTTGATGCTGGCTGAATGCAAGGCACCCACCAAAGCCTCTCTCTCACTACCCTCCACAGCTGGACAGGGAAGAGAAAAATATAATGAAGGCTTCATGGGTTGAGATAAGAACCAGGAGAGATCCCTCACTGAATACCATCATGGGCAAAACAGGCTAGAATTAAAGATATTAATTAAATTTATTGCTAACAAAATCAGAACAGGATAACGAGAAGTAAAATAAGACCTTCAAAACACCTTCCTCTCACCTCTCCCTCCTTCCCAGCTCTACATCCTCCCCCAGCAGGACAGGGAGACAGAATGGTGGTTATGGTCAGTTCATCATGCATGGTTTCACCCACTGCTCAGGGGGAAGAATCATTCCCCTGCTCCCCCATGGGTTCCTTCCCACAGGAGACAATTCTCCATGAACTTATCCAGTGTGAGTCCATCTCATGAGCAACAGCTCTCTGCAAACTGCTGCAGTGTGGGTCATTCCTCCATGGGGTGCAGTCCTTCTAGCACAGGCTGCTCTAGCGTGGGCTCCTCTCTCCACAGGGGTTACAGCCTCCTTCCATGGGGTCACAGCCTCCTCTTAGGCATCTACCTGCTCCCGCGTGCTCCATGAGTCTTCTCCATGGGCTGCAGATGGATCTCTGTGTTCCCATGGTCCCCCATGGGCTGCAGGGACACAGCTGTTTCACCATGGTCTGCACCACGGCCTGCAGGGGAATCCCAGCTCCAGTGCCTGGGAACACCTCCTCCCTCTCCTTCTCCACTGACCTTGATGTCTGCAGAGTTGTTCCTCTCACATGTTCTCACCCTGCTCTTCTCTGGCCACAATTACAACTGCACAATAACTTTTTTTTCCCTATTCTTTCTAAATCTGTTACCAAAGAGGCATTACCACTATTTCTGGTTGGCCCAGCTTTGACCAGTGGCACATCAGCCTTTGGAGCCACCAGGAACTGGCTGTGCCAGACATGGAGGAAGCTTCCAGCAGCTTCTCACAGAAGCCACCCCCATAGCCCGCTGCTACCAAAGCTTGGCCATGCCAACCCAATACACTTTGCCAAGTGTTGAGGCCTGTGTCCTGAGTTTTCTTTTTTTTGGAAATTGAGACTCTGCCATTGGGCTTCAGTCCAGTAGTTTTTATTTTTACCACAATCCAATTGAAATGTATTCCAAATAGTGGCCTGTTGCCTTTGCATTGCATAAGCTGGGACCCTTGACTGACATGTTTTTATTGCCAAAATACCTGTTAACCTTTGAGTTACTGGTTCAGAGGCACCAAAGAGGGGAATATGATACACTTAAAAGGAAAAGTAAGTGAAACTCTCTCTTTTTCATGCGTTTGTTTCAGGTATTGCCCTCTTATATCTGCAACTCTACCGCGTCACGAAAAACCAGAGCCATTTGCAAAGATCTCTTGATTATGTGAAGAGAATCCTTCGCAATCTGAATGGCAGAAGAGTTACTTTCCTCTGTGGTGACGCTGGGCCATTGGCAGTGGGTGCAGTGGTTTACCACAAACTGAAAAATGACAGTGAATCTAAAGAATGTGTTGCCAAGTAAGTGGTTGATGGTGGAAAAAGTCATGCCCTTCATTTGTAGAGAGCGTTGGTTCAGTAACTCTGCAAGTGAAACTTTAGAGGATAGGATTCAAGAATGGACACTTCCTCCTCTGATGAGTTTTCAGTAGAAGAATACAAAATAGCCCTTATCTTTATTAACGTCGGCTTACACTTGATTCATATTTAGTGGGTTATCTTCAGTCCTCTATTGCTTTAGGACAGGATGTCCTTGGCATATCTTTAGTGCATGCACGGTCTGATTTTGTCACATTGAAGTGACATTTAACAAAAGCCACACGCTTGTCATCGGCAACGTGTAGTGCTTGTGCAGTATGTGATGCTTTCTGTAAAGAGTGGGTCTTAACTGTGGATTCATCAGAAAACACGTGCACTGCAGGATCTGGAAACAGCCAGACAGAAACACGGTGTATTGAATTGATACGTAACAAAAGTTTAATAAAACTAAGAGGAAGCATTTGCAAGAGGAAATTTGTAAAGGCAAGTATTTTTAATTAGGTCAGAGCATATGAAAGGTGACCTGAAAAAATTCCGTCCCCTTTTCAACGTAATCTAAATGTAACAAATGTCTCAAGAAATCCCATTTAGCTGTAGCTTCCTTAGAGAGCTGACTGTGCCTTTGCTGGTACAGAGTTGATTGCTATCACAGCAAGGGCTGGAAGCCCTGGAACCCTGTGGGGTTTGTATTCAGCACCACAGTCCACCTGCTAGCTGTCCAGCAGCATACTTCAGGCTGGCAGAATTTGCAACTAGGCTTATGTCCTCATCTCCATTCTGGTTTATGTTTGGAAATGTAATTGGTCTCTCTAGTCTAGAATTCTAGTGAGAATAATCTCTGTTGCTGTTCCAGAATGAATATTTCAGTTTTGAAATGAGTGTTAGGTTTAGGGTTTTTTGCTTTTAGGACTGGCAGTAAACTTGGGCATGTCATTTTGAATGCAGCTCGGAAAGCAGTGTTGCTGCAAGGCAAGAAGCATGAGTATAGCAAAATGAGATTAGCAGTAAATCTTTTAGTGTTGCCTCTCTTTGGAAAGTAATTTCTAGGAGGCGTAGTGAAAAGAGGTTTAGTTTGATTGTTTATTTTGTAACTTTTTTGTTTACAATTATATTCATGACACCAGCTGAGTGGTGCTTTATAGATGTCAAAATGTAATCTGTGATTTCACTTTTCACTTTTAACCTTGTCCAGTTTTATGATTCCAACAATAAAACTTAATAATGGACAGTTTTGAAGAAAATAATGTAATTCTAAACCCAAAGCGTAGTTCAGAGAAAGGAAATCTAAAACTGTTTTTTGTGAGTAGCTTTTCCCTGGTATTAAACAGGGACAGCATAAACACACGATTGAGGTCAGTGGTTTTGCTATGGCATGATATTAATGCTAACATTTCTCCTGAGAAATAACAGCTGGGGGAATCTGGGAATTGAATTTGGTCTTAATCCAGATTGTTGTTGCCCCTCCCCCAATTTAAAATGTGATCATCACCATGGTTTCATCTAATTATCAATTTAATCCAAAAAGATAGGAAGAGACAGGGAGGGAGTGGCAGGAAAACAGATCTCTGATCCACCTCAGTGCTAATACAGACTGGTAGAGTATTAGCAGAGAGTCTTTTTGGAGAAAATAAGTTACGATGGCCAGCACAAGGGTTTTCTTGGTTTTTTCATTGCTAAAGGCAAGCAAAACACTTCTGCATTATAGTAGTGTCCTTTTCAAAACTGAGGTGTTAAATGTTTGAGACAATGTGTTTTCTTGGGAGAGGGAATGACGAATGGTGGTATTTGGGTTTTTTTGTGTTTGGTTTTTTCCCCTCTTAAACATGTACAATTAAGTGTTCCTCACTTTGGTGAAATTCCCAGAGGCTCCAGGAGGTTTCTCTCTTTGTTGGAGTGGCTCTCCAGGCTTCTCCAGCTCCTACCCTGCATCTGTTTCTGTCTGCACAAAATCCTCTTTGCTGTGCTGATAGTGACCTGGCTCTGGCTCAGAGTTTCCCATCTCAGGGATGGCAGGCGTGCAGAGCTCCTGTGGCTAAACCTGGCAGCCAGCTGGACTGGGGGTGACTGAAGGGGAGTGGTGGGGCTTCACCCTTTGTTCTGCTTTGGGTTGGATTGATGGCTTGTACAATGCACAGTCCAGTATGGTCTCTACAGAAGATACTCTCTCTCCCCACCTTCCTTGTCTGATGCAGGTTGTTGCAGCTCCAAAGGACAGTCATCAGCACGGATGCAGAGCTTCCAGATGAGCTGCTCTATGGCAGAGCAGGTTACCTGTATGCCTTGCTGTACCTGAATACTGAAATCGGTCCAGACACTGTCCCACAGTCTGTTATCAAAGAGGTAAGACGCTTTTCTCTCTCTAGCATCACAGCATCAGTGAGATCTGGGATCACTCTCCTGCATACTTCAAGCAATTAAGAGAAGGATGCTGGAGAGAAGAAGGACCTAGAGCTGGGAACCCAATCTCATCTGTCCATCCAGTTCTTCCCCATTTCCCTGCTGCCCAGCTGGGGCTGAGACAGGCCAGTGTGGGTGGGTTATGTGTCCAGCCAAGGAAATAGGTCTAATATGTAACTAATTTTGGAGAACTTGAGACATTGTTACAAAAAACCTTAGGCAGAAGTGTGGAAGTATTTAAGTGAAAAGAATGGGAACTAAGTGTGGGGAACATGCATGACTGTTTTGCAGATACCAGAACCAGAGAAGGCAGGGCTGTAAAAAAGTAATTAGAAATATTGATAGATTAAATTTCTACTCTTAAAAATATAAGTGATTTCATCATTAAGAAAAAATACTATTTCTACCTCAACACTCAAATCCAAAGGAATTGAATATTGTCCCGTCACTGTATTGTGGCTTGCTGTTTATTGTGGTTTTAGTCATGCCAAAGCAAAACCCTCTGAATCAAAGTAAGCAAGACAGATGGTCAGGGTGTGTTCTTTTTCGTAGGTAATAGATGCTATTATTGAGTCGGGGAAAAACTTTTCAAAGGAGGAGCGGAAAACAGACCGTTGTCCTCTGTTGTACCAGTGGCACAGGAAGCAGTATGTTGGAGCAGCCCACGGAGTGGCTGGGATCTATTACATGCTCATGCAGGTAAGAGCATCTTCTGTTGGCAGGGGTGAAATAGCAGTGATTTTTTGTTTTGCATCAGAAGATCTTATCTTCAGCTTTCATGCACGTGCGGTGTTGTGCTGGATCAGGGTCTCACAATTTGGAGTTAGACTGCAGCACAGAACTGTGCAGAGGTGCTACCTAAAGCTTTGATAGCAGAAGAAAACTGTGACTGGGCATCTTCACATGAGAAGGCATTAACTCTTGAGTTGTGGTTCAGTGCACCAGCTTTTCAGGATCTGGTTTCTTGTCCTCAGCAAAGACAGTGAAGTGCTTTCTCTCATATTCATACTTCTTCTGGTGCCTGCAGTTAGAACAGCTAAAAATTCACTTACTATCCATCACTCTTCAATTCTTTGCTATTTTTAAATGAGTGCACCGCTGATGCCTCCTATCCTCCATGCCCTTCCTCTCTTGTCTAGTGATTTTTTTCCCCCACTGTCTTGGTGCTTTTGGAAGACTATCCTTAATCACATATTAGTCTTCAGTATGCTTTTATTATTTAGATGTTTTTCTTCTTCCTTATCTCGCCTATTTCTCACTCAAAAGTGTGATGTTCTTTAGTACTTTAGCTACTTTCCTCTTTCTGTTTTCCTTAGTGAGATTCCTCTCTTCTGTAAACCTCCTCTTTCCCACACTTGAGTCAATTCCCCCCTGCCCTGAGATTTGCAGTAGGATTATGATGTTTTTCCAAACAGACCTGTATATCTTATTTCTGTTCTACAGTCTGGAAAAAGAGCCTTAAGATTCATTATAGAAGATGGCCACAGAGCTGCAGAACTTCATTGCACCTGTTTCTGGTTTTTGAAGGTGCCGCTGCCAGTCTGTGCATCTTTGTAAATATCAATTTCCTTACCAGCTCATGCAGAATGAGTTTTCTTCGGGCAAATGTAAGGACTGTACATCCTCACAGCCTGAAGCCTCGTATGGATGTTCACTGCAGAAATGAGTGAGCTGGTATTTGGTGCTGCTACTGCTCAGCCATTCCTTGCTTGGAAAAGATGCTGTGTTTCAGATGACCTTACACCACTTCCACCAGCAGTTCTGGTTAAACTGGCTGACTTTGCTATGGAAGTAGCTACTGCTTTGCTACCTGGGGGTCTGTCTTAACCTCACTACACCCATTTTCTGCAGTGACCATACTACTGGGGCCTCATGCTGCTCTGATTTACCATGCTCTTATCTTTACCTACTGCTTTCTTCAACAAGGTTGTCCACCCTCTTCTGATTCCCTCAACTTTCTGGCTTCCATTTTTCTTTCCCTGGCAGTGCTAGATTTTCAGAGAAACAGCTAGTCTTCTAAAGAAGGCTCTTTAAAGGCTCCATCCTTCAGCAGAAATAATTGCACAGTGCTTTTTGGTTTGAGCAGAAGCTACTCTGTCTACATGTTAAAATCCTAGCTATTTTTCCTTTACAAGTAATTGCTGCTTTTAAGAATTATGAGAAAGCCATTGTTTATGCAGCATTAGATTACCATCTTTTCACTGTATGTTAAATATTGTGAGTCATGCAAAGTTGAGTCATCCACTGCAGAAGAAGATGGCATATCAGAGTCCCATCCTTTCCCCATCCCTCCCACGCCAAATGGGGTGAATTTTGCTGTATTTTCATCAAAGAATTCAAGAGATGGTTTGTTTGATAACAAAAAAAAGGCGTTTAACATCGCACCTGGGATGTGAATGTTACTGAGGGTAATTTCTGTACAACATGTATATCATAGAATCACAGAATATGCTGAGTTGGAAGGGACACATCAAAATCATCGAGTCCAACTCCTGGCCCTGCACAGAACATGCCAAGAATCACACCATGTGCCCAGAGTGTTGTCCAAACACTTCTTAAACTGGAGAAAACATGTATTGCTGGAGTTATTTACAGGCTACTTGGAAGAATAAGAGCTTAGCCATGTTAAATAACTCAACCAGGAGATAGAGGGGGCATTCTGAAGTGCTAGCTAGGAAGTCTCTACTCCAAGATCCTTTTGCTAACACTGAAGAAAAAGTGTCTGTTTTCATATTGCTCTTGGCCATAAAGTCAGGACACAGACCTGTAGGTTACTCTAGCTGTTCTGAGTAAGTGCTGGGAATCTCAGCAGCTTGGGCAAAAAACCACTTGTACTCAAATCTTCTTGGAGGCGCAAGGTAAAGAGGTTTGTAAAGAGCCCTGCTCTTCTTCGATTTACCTCCTAAGGATGGCTGAGCTGGGCGGGGCTTGCCTTGCACAGCTCAAGACTGAAGGCATTTATTGCTGGTGCCCATCCTCTTTGCCTTCTTCTGCAGGAGTGCAGTGTGAAATCAAGAGACTCAAACCAAAGCTTCCTACTAAGCCTCCCTACCTCACAGGGACAGCTCTGAGTGAGTCTGAGTGAAGGCTCATCAGTTTGGGTGTTTCTCATGACAGTTCATGTGTACTTCTGATGAGCAGCACGCATGTTTCTGTTCTACTCAGAAAAGTGCAGAGCTGGAGTCTGCTTGAGGGAACTGGTAGATAGAAGTCTGGCAGAGGTTTCCTGGCTGAGGTGAAATGGAGGCTTCTGGTTTCTTCAGATTACTCAAAATACAGCTGTTGAAAGATTTCCTTCCTTTGGCTGTTAGACTTTGAATGGTAAGAGTGTGCTCACCTGTTGAATGCAAATGTGCTGGAGCTGGTGGGAAACAGTGAAATTGTATGGCATTGAATCAGTAATAAAGATAAGTTTTTTAAAAAAATAAGATCAGTTATTAGACTGCTATAGGCTACAGTGCTTATGGTTGTTCCCACAGGTTGCAGAAATTCCAGAAATCATGTAGATTGTGTAAAAATAGAGAGCTCTGCTGTTAAAATGCTGTAAAATGGGCTGGTAGTGGAGGGAATGCCAACCAAGAGCAACTGCAGACCCAACAGTTACTTGGCTTCTATACCTTTAGTTATAAGGAGAGCATGCAGGTTGATGGATGTTTTCTCCATTTGACAAGAATGTAAATTAAACAAAAAAACTAGGAAGAAAATTCCTAAGAGCAATTGAAGGATGAGTTTCTAGTACAAAGATGTTTAGATATCTGGTGAGGTAGCTATTGCTTCAGAAATTGGAAATGCAGATTTATAGCCCATAGCTTCAGGGAGCTTTGTTTGTGATGGAAAACTTCGACCTTCATAAACCTCTACCAGGTATGCTGCTATATACACTTTCCTTCATTTGTTGCAAAATAGTTATTTTTAAAACAAAATGTGTAACCCATTATGTTGGAAGTGTGTATTATGAGCACTGTATCTACAAAACTGTCTTTGTCCTGTAAGTGTTCTCCATATTTTAAGTTGCAAAGAGAGGTCTGTGACTCTGCATACTCTGTTCCTAGTTCTTTCATAGTCTTTCTGTGTCACCTCCATTAAGACAGGTAACAACTTGGTGCCCCAATTTCTTTGTCTCTGCAATAACTGTAAAAATGCTCTTCGCAAGGGTATAATAAGCAGGCATTAATTAAATCTGTAGGAAGTGAGTCACTGTATTTGGATCAAGGGCACGTATGTAGGATACTTGAAAACAGATCGTAGAATTAAGTGTTGATACACAATTTGTTACTACTTCTGTTGATGTGTTTAGTGGTGCTTATTTTAATGTCTTCTTCAGCCAGTTGCAAATGTGGACCAGGAGACCCTGGCAGAGCTGGTGAAGCCAAGCATTGACTACGTGCGTCATAAAAAATTCCGATCTGGGAATTATCCGTCATCACTGAGCAACGAGACTGACAGACTGGTTCACTGGTGCCATGGTGCCCCCGGAGTCATCCACATGCTCATGCAGGCTTATAAGGTGAATCATTCTGTCTTCATAGATTTCACAGATTCACAGAACATTCTGGGTTGGAAGGGACCCACAAGGATCATCGAGTCCAGCCCTTAAGTGAGTGGCCCATGCAGGGATCAAACCCACAACCTTGCTGTAATTAGCACCAAGCTCTAATATATAAATACACATAGATATGTATATATACTTCTGTCTATACAGAGAGACTTGTATGCAGACCTGTTAGATTACAAGGCTTTAATTTACTATCTTTCTAGATCTAGGCTTTTAAACAAGAACTCCAGACTAGACACCTAAAAACCTCAGAATACTTACATTGGTATGTTTGTAAAGAGAAAATAAGTGGGTAATATTGCTTCTCAGGGCACTAGTAGTTATTGGGTTTTCTTGGAAAAGGGACACATATTTAAACAAATTGGCATCAGAGTCCTGGGTGGGAGAACATTGACCTAAATTCTTTGAATCTTCATCCCAAGAGTTTCAACAATTATGTTGGTTTTCAGAAGTGTAGGTTCATGTGCCTTGCCAAAGAATGTCTTCTTTATATAAATTACTCCTTTATATAAATAAATTACTCCTTTATTAAGATGTAACTCTTGAGAACTTAACATCAGGGCCAAGATCCCAGGCCCTTTCCAGGGCATAAATAAAACGGCTGAGCTACCACAAGCCTGCTGTTTGCCCTTCTCCATTCTTAACTAGGTTTGCTACCTGTCTTCTTGTGTGTTTCTGATTTGCATGACATTTGAAAGTATGCCATTTAATTAAATTTATGCAAATCGATTCTTGCTTTTGACAGCCCTCCTTGACAGATTCCCTGGTTGGCATCTGGGTGGGCTGATGAAAAGCAGGCTTGGTTTATTACTCATGCTGCTACCTGAAATATGAACTGTAAATTTCTTACAGCATTGCTGCATGTAGCAGCAATCACAGTTGTGTTTTCTTTGGACTGTTTTTCTTTGGACTGTGCTAGGAGATTGACTTAACACTTCTCCACTCTCTCATTCTTTGTCAATGTGGTGCTTTTCCCAGCACAAAATGTTTTGCAGGAGATAAGAGGGATAGGACCAAGTTCTGATTAGCAGTCTCCTTTTTGGCCTCTTTTTATGTTTAAGGTGATGAAACGTATGATGTTTTTCTATTACTCTTTATATTCTGCTTTTTGAAGCACTGGAAGAAAAAAATTGGAGTGTGTTTCGCTGGCTTTGCTTCCATACCAGTCACAGGGACTTGTGATAACAGACAGCAGTGTTTGTCCTGAAAATCAAATGCTGTTGCCAGGCCTTAATTCAAAATGTTACGGCCATGTAGCTGGCAAACCCTGATCAGAGAGAGCCACTTCCTTTATCAAGCTTGTGAATTTAAGAGGCTTGGATGTTAGTTGCTTCTATTACCTTATTAAATAGTTTGACAGGGGATGCCATCTCCAGAGGACTAAGTCTACAGTAGAGCATGAGGTTTGTTTTATTGGGATTTTTGTTGTTGTTGGGTTGGGGTTTTGTTTGTTGATCTGTAAAGTGACTTAGGCAAAGGTGAGCAATGAAGTGGATTTATAAAGGTGGAATTCTGGTGGTAATCAGCTAAATTACTTGCTTTTGTTTGCTTCTTTCTGGATGAGCCCTCCATGTTTAAAGTGCATTTCAGTTGCAATAAACTGCAAAATTATTCCTTTGCTCAAACTGGCTACTGCTTCTGAGTATATACTATGCTAATATACTAATACAAGTACTCATAAAGGCAGTGTAGAGTTCCTGCTTCTGTATGTGACAGAGAAAAGCGTCCAGAGCTATGCCAAAGAGATATTCTTGTGCATTTTTGGCACAATTAGTTAGGAGGAATTAATCAGGAAGACCAGGACCTAGCAATTTAGGACCAGATTTGATATCCAGTATTCTGTTTTACATTTCTTGGAGGCAGCATCAGATTTCTCTACTTTGAAATTCTGGTTTGGGATTAGAAAATGAAGAAAAAAGGACCACAAACCCTTCGAATAGATTGTAGGTTTTAGAACCAAAGACCTTGAACTTGAGTTTTTTCTTTGGGGTCGTGATTACAGAAATAAAAACCTGAAAAGTTTTTTCTTTTACCATGCAAGGAAAGGAGAAACAACTTAGTAAGAAAAGAAAGGCAAGTCTGGGGAATGGATTATTAAAATGCAAAATAAATTTTGTATGGAAAAACCCCACACGAACAGCAAAATACCTCTCAGGGACAGCTTCCTTTTGTTTTCATTAGTACTTCAACTGATGTGTGTTTATTCTCTGTTTTTATTCCACAGACATTTAAAGAGGATAAATACTTGAAAGATGCTATGGATTGCAGCGATGTCATCTGGCAGAGGGGTTTATTGAGAAAAGGATACGGGATCTGCCATGGTACTGCTGGCAATGGCTACTCTTTCTTGTCTCTCTATAACCTAACTCAGGACAGAAAGTACCTCTACCGAGCCTGCAAGGTGAGCACTGCAGCATCCCAGCCAAATCACTGTTCCCTTTCACATCCCAGTGCCCATGCAAGGGTAAACTGGGGTGGGAGTGGGCTCCTGTGCACTGGGGCTGTCTGGGACATTGGGTGGGATAACAGGGCCCATCACTTGCTCCACGTCACTCACATTTTGACTGGACAACTCAGCTGTGTATGTGGGGCAAGCACTGTCTTAATAAGCAGAGTGAAACACACAAATGTTCTGTCAGAGGGGAGGGACTAAATGTATTCAGAAGAAAATAAGAGCCTGAAAATTAGCCTGCCTGAACAATAACAGACTGATGTTATGTGGTGCTAATTATTCCACTGAGAGATCCACTGTCCTCCTCAGGTCCTGAAGCAATACTGTTTGTAGCCTTTTGTAATTGTTTTCAGAGTAGTGCCTGTTTGGGGCTTTTAGAGCTCTGAATTGCAGTTATTAAATTGCTCACTTAGAGTTTTTTTTATTTATACAAATTGCAGAGAAAGACATACTCAGAATTTTTCCACTGGAATTGTCCAAGTTCTGATATCAGCTCTTGACTGTGCTAGCAGTTACTGAAGGAGAAGGCTTTCTCTGCCTGTTTCCTTACCTTGTAAGACTTTGGTTTGGTTTGGTTTGGTTTGTTGGGGGTTTTTCCAGTTTAATTCACTGACATGAGGTTTCATATTGTGTACATAGCTATTTAGCTGAGGCCTTTTACAAAGTATTGCAAATGAAATTTTTTGAGTTGCTTCCTAGGTGCTTTTTAGTGAATATTGGCCATACATAAAATTATTGCGTTCATCTTTGAAGTCAGCCTGCCCTCTGTCAGCAGAGCTTTAAAAAGCTGCTGCTTGTCTCACATTTACCAAAGCATCATGCTATGAGGACACCTGTAGACATACCTGCATCCTAGAGATTGAAATAAAACCCTAGTAGTCCCACAGCAAATGTGTGACTTTGTTACACTGAAGTCACCCACTGCTGATGTGTGAGCCACAGCACCCTGCAGGCATTGCTGGCAGCACAGCTGTCAACTCTCCCTGTCATCCTCCATGCTAGCACACCTTCTGCAGCTCTGTGCAGCATTGGCAGCTCCTGCTGGTGCTGCATTTCTGGCCCAAGAGAGCCCTGATGTTTGTCCATGCCAAGCTAGAGAAGAGCAAACGTATCTGTCTCAAAGCCAGGAAAAGGAAGAGACTCAGTTACGTACCTGAAATCCCTTTAAGAAGGCAGCTGTGGGGCACTGCCCAAAGGCTGTTTGCTGGAGATGCCCAGCATAGTCAGGCAGCGGATTTGCAGCCACTCTGCCACTTCGCATCTCCAGCATCCCCTTGCAGGGAAATCTTAAAACAGGCAGAGGAATTTGCTTGTCTGGCATTCTTGAAATGTTTTCTTTCTGAGCCAGAGCATGCAGGGAAGCAAACATGCAGTTGTTGGTACCTAGAGGCATGTAACTGAGAGAACGAGATGGCTCCCCTCCTAGGGGTGCTTCTTCACACCGAAAACATCAGGCCCAGGGGCAGGAGTCTTGTCCTGAATCCCTGGTTACCTCACAGACGCCATGAAACTGTTTCACAAATGAACCACAAAAACTTGAACAGAGGAGGCCCCTGTTTTGTGCTTCACACTATCATCTTCACAGCTTTTCTCTCAGATTATCAGACAGGCTCCCAGGAGGCTGAGGCGTTCCTAGCTGGTTTATCTGCAAGAGGAGAGAGGGGCTGTGGCATCCTGGGCTCCAGGCAACAGAGCATTGAGCCCTGTGCTGTTCAGCGTTGTGATTGCCACTGCTGGGGGCAAGCATGCCCAGCCTGTGTGACAAATAATGTCAAATGTCTTCCTAAGATATTTTTTTCTTCCCCTCCCTTCCCCCCCCCCACAGTTAAACAAAGATGCTGTGGCTTACTGGATCTGGGTTGTGCTGAAGCTATGAACTTGCAAACGACTGTTGTGCTTCAGTAGCCTAGGGTGCATTTTTTCAATTTCTCTTGCAGTTCCCAGGCTGGAAGTAGTAATAAAGGCTAGTATGCAATCAGATGTGGATGTTGCAAGAATTGATTGTAGCTTAGAAACATGCCATAAACATGTTTGGTCGTCACATTTAAGACAGGATTACATGGGAGAATTAAACCATAGTTTGAAGATTTATACCCAGAGGCAGCCCAAAAATGTTTAATCAGTTCTCAGTAACAGTGTGAATCACGGTGTTTGTGGTTTTTCCTTGTGTTTCCTGAAGACACTCACACACGTACACATACCTCTATCAAGAGAAATCTATCCCCTGCTGAATATTTAAACAGAACAGAGTGGGGCGGGAAGGAAGAGAGGAGATGCCACCCATTTCCTTCTAATAAACAGAGCAATGGCTCTGGGATTATGCTTATACACCATAGAGCTCCAACTCTAGGGCTGGGGCACCCTGTAGTTAGGCTGACATGTTTGCCAGCAGGTTGCCCAAAGTGCAGGGGGCAGAGAGAGACCTCTCAGTTGTTTGCATTGCAGGAGTCTGTGCACTGTGTTTTGAACAAGCAGTGGTTTGCATCCCAGCACAGAAATGCCAGGGGAACTTGTGCCCCCCTTACGCTCTGGGGAGCCAGACAGGAGAAGCGGTTGTTACTGAATTGATCCAGGTGTGGTTCCTAAGTCGTGTGTGTCTAATGTAGCTGCTGCAGCAGTGTGGATCAAACGCTAGAAAGAGACTGTTAACTCTTTTTAATGGTAATCCATCTTCTGCAACAACATATTGATGACCATAATTGCCTAGCTGTATTTATAATGATTTTTCATAAGGCTTGGGGAGAGAAAATAAATAAAACTAATTAATGGCAGCTGGAAGATGTAATCTCTAAATTGGTGCACAGACATGAAAGAAAACCAAAGTGCAATTAACAGCTATAAGTCCTGAGTTTGTGGATAAATAAAACACCAAGAGAGATAAGAAACCAATACAATATTAGTAAAATTTTGACTGAGTATATCTATTCTTGCAGCATTTTTCATTGGCATCTAGGAGGGTTGATTTACAAAAAGCAGATGTCTAGCCCCTCTACTACATTGTTATGAGACTGAAGCTCACGCTATACAAATACATATTTTAAAACCTGATTGTGACCTTGTCATGGGTGAAGGAGGACAAATTGATCTCAGTGATTTATGTTTTGTATGTCTGCTTACACTGCTTCACATTTTGTACTTATTAATGATATTCAGATACGAAAGCTTGCATTTAATAGTGTTGAATAAAAATATATTTTTAATGTGTTCCCCAGTTTGCCGAATGGTGTTTGGAGTATGGTGCACATGGATGTCGTATTCCTGACCGACCTTATTCCCTCTTTGAAGGTAAAGTGATGGTGTTGCAAATGGTTTTGTACTAAGCCAGGAAGGGGCATCCTTGCAATTTTGGCACATGCATAGGAGTTGGGAAATCTTTGGGTTCCTCCACTACTAAACCCCGCCTATTCCATCACCTCTGCCTAAAAGAAGGCAGGGTGGCAGGGGGTAGGAAAGGATAAAGAAAAATCATTCACCATCGCAACTTTCACTCCTGGTTGCATTTCAGCAGTCTGAAAGTAAAACCAGTGCCAGTGTTACTCCGGAATAAAGTTCTGCTGTGCTGATGCCGCTTGGTTTAAAGCAAACAGAAGTCCAGGCAACAGTTTTGTCACAGGTGGTTTTTCAGAGGGACTGAGCAGAGGAGCAGCTGTGGGTAGGGCATCTTAAACTGGCTGCTGGCTGTCAGAACTAGGCCTTCTCTGCTGCCATACTTGACCAAGGAAAAGGTAGTTTTAATATGAGCCCAAATCACTTGAACAGGAAAGCAATGCAGAGTTCTTAGGGGCTTACCTGTAAGTTCCAAGATACTTTCCTAAAGGTTTGTATTTTTCTATTTGTAGTTTATTTTCTATTCCGTGTGTCATCCTCACGTTACAGAATCAGTAGGAAGGAATTACAGATCCAAGTGGGACTTAGGGTAGCACCTCAGCTGCTCCATGAACGAGCCTCGTGCGCCACCTGCCGCTGATACTCGAAATTACAGCAGCCGAGCAGGGATATTTGCAAATAAACAATCCAGGGGGTGAACGAAGACAAGAGAGCAGGAGTTATATGCAGCCCTTCTAAATACAGACTTATTGTCTTAATGCTCAGAGGAGAAAAGCATAATTATTCTTACTCCTGAGAGCACCCTTGCATGTTCTTGTAGGGAGGGAAAAAAGCAAGCATACAATCTGTTGTATAAAAGCTTTGAAATTTGTTGAGAAGGTGCAACAGTGTCAACAGCAGGATAATTTGTGCTTTAATGCTGTTGTAGAGCTTTAGTTTAGTTTTTAGTTGTCTGGATTTTTTTTAGAAAAATCACAAATTCTCATATTTGAGATGAAAAAAGTCTTAATTTTGGGCTTAGTTTGTTTTTGTAGCCAAAATTGTGCTTGCAGTTGTCCAATACTGCCTGTACATGCATGCTTTGAACAGAAGTTGCGTGTGCATCTTAAGGGATTGTTCTAATTGTTTTGTTTCAATCAGATACTGTAATTTAGAAAGGTTCCTTTATTTGTGCATAGCTGTTTATAAAATAGGATTTTAGCTTGATCATAAAACTGAGCTTGTATTTGTATGATTTCCTTGCTGTGCCTTTCTTGTCTGTCACCCTACGAGTTCTGTTGGGTGATGCACTTTGGACCCTGGATGACCTCTTCATGAATAGTGAGGAAATGAATCTGTACTTCACAAGTACAGTAAAGGTTTGGCTTTTTTTTTCAAGCAGGGAAATGATCAGCAAGAGCTGCTCAAACTATGAAGGACCGTCCAAACTTGGATTAACTTTTTCTTAATTTGAAATAGCATTGAGGTTCTTCAGTTGAAGAAGACAGAGACAGCAGAGACATCTTGGTTCTTGCCTTTGATCTTTTCAAATAAAACTTGGTTTCCTAGGCAAAATACAGATGAACTTGCCTTTCCATAGGGCCTAAGTTCACCTCTTAAAAAAAAAATCCTAGTGAGGGAGTTGTTCAAACAGGTGCTGTTGCCTTTGCTGTCAGCTGTGCTACTTTAATGTGCACAAAGATCTCTTTTTCATTGTGTTTTAGGCATGGCTGGAGCTATTCACTTCCTCTCAGACATTTCGGTACCGGAGACTTCGCAGTTTCCAGCGTTTGAACTCAGACCTCAAAGGAGGGAAAACAAAGTGGAACAGGACGGCTAAAACCATCATTTTGAAAGGAAACTGATGCCAAAAGAGATGAGACTGTTTAGTGCCTCTGGTAGTGAACCAACTCAACGCTGAACCGACAGATGGATAAAGCCCTTTTCTCACCCCTCCTGCCCCAAAGGACCATGAAGTCATTAGAGCATGAACAGGAGAAGCCACACTTAAGTTCTGTTAAAGTGACACCTTCAGATGTAGGACCAGAGAAGTCAAGTTTTGAACTTCCTCTTTTCCGTTGTATTTGTCTTCTTCAGGTCTTTGCCCTGCTCTGCACGTTTATTGGTGTTGTGTGTTGATCCGAGTCTTTTGTTGTTAGCAAAAAGCCGGTCTCCGTGTGAATCTCCGTCCTGTACCTCCGTGCATGACTCGCAAGAGCGGTGTTGCTTTCTGCAGCCTGGGTACCCGCAGAGAGAGTTCGCTGCAGGACGGTGCCCAGCTTCACTGGTGTGCTGGCAGCTCTGAAAAGGGATGAAAAGTGTTTCTATGTTCATTTTTTTCTGCCTTTTTCTCCACAGTCCTTACAAGCTAAGCTGGTGGAGATCAGCCTGTTTTGATGAAGAGGCATGAGGCCATCTCTGTTTTCAGAAACTTGGCAGGTTGGAAGGGACCTGACTTGCCTTTTGCTGCTGTTGTGGGAGGCTTCTTGGAAAGTCTGAAAGAGATCTGATACCTGCAGCTGGTTAGTGTGTTAGGTGCTTATAGCAGGGTGGAGATGCTTCTCCCCACCGCTGCAAAGCCCCATCCCATGCCATGAGCTTAAACTGCAGGTGGAGTCACTCAGACTAACCTCCCTCTGTCACCAAGAGCAGAGCCTGGACAGCAAAACTGCTTCTCCCTTCCTGGAACTGGATGAGGAATAAACCTGTCCTGCAGCATCTCGTATACAGATGAGCAAGGGAGGGCGCCAGGGCAAGCTTCTCATGCAGGTAGCGCAGGGTGGTCGTTACTTTGGAACAAAGTGGTGGTGATTTGTTCTGGGCTCTCCCCTCCCATGTAGCCGTACAGGAGGGATAAATAACAGCTGCTTGTGCAGGCTGCTAGCGGCTGTAATTGAAGTATATTTCACCTTAAAATCCACACAGAAAAAGCTCTTTTCCCGTAGTCTTAACTGCTGCTCGTGCTTTGCTTCCCCCTGTAGTGTGGTGGGCTTGTGAAATACTAGCCCTGCCTCCAGGTGCTCCTGAATATCAGGCCATGGGTTTGGGAGAAGTGGGACATACTCCAAGTACACTTAGAGCAGGTTTGTGTGTCCAGGTAGTACCGAAGTGTAGCGCACTCCCAGTCGCTCAGGCTCTGGGGTCATCCTCCCCCAGCTCTCCCTGTGCTCTGTCACTCCAGGTGCTGGTTTTAATTGGTATCTTCTGTCGAGTGTGAGTGTGGCAGATGGCAGGGTTTGACCTTTCGGGCACACGTCAGGGTGTCTGTGACTTGTGGGCCATCTGCTGAGCGCCAGTGTCTGCAGTCGCTCTTGGAGATGTATTGTTGCTCCTGCATAAATCTCTCTGGATTTGTCACCTTGCAGGTGACTTCCTCGAACGTGTTGCAGTGTCTGTAGCCAAATCTGTTGGGATGTTAATAATTTCCCCATTCAGTTCTGCTGGACAACAGCAGCAGTGTCAGTGCTGGAACAGCTTAATGTCAACAGTGTAGCAGCTCCTCTGCTGGTTTGTCAGGTAGGATTAAAACATGGGAGCAGCAGGAGACTTTTCCACCCCTCTGGCAAAGGGCAGAAGGTGAAGTGGGAGCAACAAACCCAGCTGCATCTCTACAGCCAGGGATGGGGGAAAATGCTGAAAGGCAGCAGGAGTGGGGACTGTTGCATTGCAAGCAGGTGGGCTGAAGCAAACAGGAGCAGAGCAGCAGAAAGTGAGGAACAGAGGGAATTATTAATGTGAGGGATCAGCGAGGAACAGGAAGAGCTGCTCATGGAGGCAATGCACGGTGTACCAGCAGAGACCATCTCGATGAGCCATTCCTCCATGCCAAGAACGCCAAGGGCTAACTGTGTTTCTTCAGCCTGTGGATCCCTGATCCTCCCCATATATAAGCCAGGAAGGAAACTTGCCCAGGGCGAAGTCTCAGAGAAATACTAACAAAGGAGGTAGACCCCAGCTCTGATCCTGTTTCACATCACCCCCCACCTTTTTGTTCCTTCCCCTCCACTGTGGCTGCAGAGCATGTTGGGTGTGTTAACAAGGAAAGGGCTCACCACAGTTACAGGAACTGCCTGCAAAGAGACAGAAGCCATCGGCCTTCCTGGCAAATCCCACGCCTGTGTTGTACACACTGTGTAACTGGGGGGTCAGCTGGCAGGTTTCTTTGTTCAGTGATTATATGCATATTGGCCTTGGCTACCATGCTTGGGATGGCTCCTGTGGGAGGTGACTTTGGCTGGCGGGAGCCTAAAGGGAATTAAAGCCTGCTAGTTTTATAAAAACATAGGTATATACACACTCAGAACAGCTTAATGCCGAGCAGATCCCCAAGATGCTGGAGTGTACCTGTCGAGGTATTGAGCAAGTCAGTGACCTGCTCTTTCTGTACCATAGCCAGCCTTCTGCCGTGGTGGGGCCTGGCAGGCCTGGCACCATCTTTCTCTGCAGAATCCTCTTGGAATTGAGGAAGACTGGAAAAGTATCGAGCTGGGAAGTGTCTGACAGTGCATCTGCCTTGTCTTCCTGACGTGACTTTCCTTGTGGCTCCTCCTTTCTGTTCATCACAGCATTGTGATATCTAGGTGGCCCATTAAGGAAAGATAAGGTGTGAAGGTGAAAAAGTGCATTTCACCAAGGCATTGTCTTCAGAAATTACATCAAACTACAAATGTAGAAAATGTCTTAATATTCCCTGGTTTGCTTTGTCCGTGTGTATAGTCCATCTGTTGCAAAAAGCAGTAGTGTTAAAAATGGAAATGCTCTTTGGGCAGAAAAAGAGGAAAAAAATGCTGATGTTTTGTTCTTTGGCTTTATTAGTAAAGATCAAGCTATGTGGTGGTAATTTGTGTGAGTGTTTTTTCCTTCATTGTGGTTCTCCTTCCTTCCCTCCAGCACTGTGGTGATAGCTGTTCCACTGATCTGACTGCTGAGCTGCTTCCTCATCTCGTAGTCCTGCAGGAGGAAACACATGCTAGAAAGAGGGCAGATCGCTTTTTTGTAACCTTCACATTTTCCTAGCACTGCAAGTGCCTTTCCTGCTGCTGCTCCCAGGTGATTTTTAGTGTACGTTGCTTAGTGCAAAGCACTGCTTTCCTTTGTGGCCACACAGGTCCTGTTTGAAGAGTTTGCAGCTATAGCCTGACTTTGGATGAGCTGGTTTTTAAAACACATGTGTGAAATCTCTCTGTCCAGCTGACTAACAGCTGTTTCCCAGCTTTGAGGAAGTTCGAAATGTTCCTCTAGCTAGGCTTTAACAGAAGGGAACATCAAGTATGCTGCAAGCGAGGGCCAGTACTTCTGTTTCACAAAGCCCTTTGTGCCACTCATGGCCATCTTGGCCACCGAGAGAAACTGCTGCTTTTTTGCATTAAGATGATCAGCTCTGGTCTGTAGATAATCTGTACAAATTCAGGTGTAGGTGCATAACTGCACTGGGGCTTTCCTAGCACAGCAGATCTCTGTAACATGTAAATAGCACGAGAGACATGGGAAGGAGAACGTGTGCTATGTGTCACCTCCTACCCAGGCAGCACCGAGCTGAGCCCTGCCCAGCAGCGTGTTTGATGCAGCAGCCTTTTCTGGTGAAAGTGTTCATTTTTTCCCCATTTGTTTCCATTGGTTTCATGTCGATTTACAGTCAGGGCCAGTGTGATTTGTGCACGGGGACCTGACTTTAAACCATTGCTCCTCCTTGACATCTGCAAGTGGATTGTGTTAAATCCAGCTTGTAGCGATTAGATAAGATAGGGTTAGGCAGCAAGAGAGAAACAGAGTGGGACAGGTAGAGATACATCCATCCTTGTGACTGCTCTCACTGCTAAAGCTAAAATAACAGATCTGTGCAGGAAGCCAGAGCTGCCTAACTTGTCACTGTTCCCTCTGCTTCCTCTGCTGTGCCCTTCACCTTGCAGCACATGGCAGCTTGGAACAGTGGCTGCCAGTTGCACCTCTCATCTTTAATTGCCTTATTATCCAGCAGTTGCTTTGTAAAAGCTGTCTTATGCTGGATCTCCCCCTGCATGGTGCCTCTGTAGTCGTTTCCCTGTCAAATAGCACAAACTGTAAGGCAGCTCAGCTCCTGGTGACAGGCCATCAGAGGGGAGGGCTCCCACAGCCACAGGGCCTAAAAAGGCATCCTGGCTGACCTACTCAATTAGCAGTGTTAGATCAGAAAAAGAAAACATGACAAAATAGGCTTCACTATCTGCAAAAGTGTTATGGCTTCTTGGCTGACCGGTGTGCCAAAAAGTGACATTTTGGATATATGTATATAAAGCTAACCTTTCTGAGGTTTTGGAGCTGAGTATTTTTAAAGCAGGGAAGAAAGAATACTTCCTTTGCTTCTTCACATGGCCTGAATACCTTTTTGGAAAATACAGTCCCAGCTGTTCGTTGTCACAGCAGTGTAAGCTGTCACAGAAGCTCCAAAGGAAAAAAAAAACAAAACCACCCGCTAACCATAAAAAGTTGTCACTACATTATCACTTCCCAAAGTGATGAAACACAGGCCCCACCAAAACTAGAGGCAAGGTGTACCAAGAGTCCCTTGGGGTGTCTTTTCTCATAAAGCAGTGTAGTTGGAGATTTCAGCAGAAGGGCACTGACTCCCTTCTTCTCCCTGCTGTCAGGTCACAGCAGCAGAGACCTCAAAGGTGTCCTCCCCTGCCTGGTCCCTGCCTCCTCAGAGGTTCACCAAACAAGTTTTGGGGATGCATAACTGAAGAAAGGACCTCAAGGGGTTACACTGTTCATGTTCCTGGTTCCCCATCCAGGTTCAGTGGCTCCCCTAAAGCATCTCCATTCTGGCCAAGCCCTGTCAAGGTGTTTAACACCCCCGGGATCAAACCTCACTGCAAGAACCAGGAGACAGATGGGTACAAGACACAAAATCTCCTTCCTGAGGTAGATGGGGAGGATCTCAAAGGCCAGCAGGGAGTCAGCTGCACACTGGTCCAGTGCCACTGGAAGGGGCAGGAGAGTGCCCTACATGTCCCCAGGGCTCCCAGCCACCACCACCAACCTTACTTTGCAGGCAAAGCACCACCCTGCCTCATCAGCAATGCACCAAAATCTCTTGTGTTTGAGAGAGGACGCAGTAGCTGCACCAGAGAATCCCAGCAGATACAGCACCAAACCCCCGTGGGGAAGTTCACTTTAGCAAAGCTGCAGCAGCTGGCAGCTCCTAGGGCATCACCACTGCCAAGTAAAATCCTGCTGGAATTTGCAACTAGAGGAAAGGCATGTAAACAATTTGCAAGTAATGCTTATGGATGCCCACACAGGTGTTGTGTTTCCAAGAAAAGACCAAGCAAGTTTGCTAGCAGAGAATTCCCTGTGTTGTACGAGGTAGTGTCATCCATCAAGACTAGGAAATAAACAAGCCAGACTTCAGGAAAACTTCACCTGAAATTGAATCTCACTGTACAAAGGCTTCTATTCAATGCATCCAGGACAATGGACAATGTCAGCTGTCATAGATACATTTCTTAATATAAAAGGACTTAACAACATCTATCTACTAACATGAGGTCTGTTGCCATTTCTATTGACAGAAAAAAGTTGGATTTGCTTTTAAAAAATTATGTTCCATAAACACAACCATACTCAGTGACATACACAGCTTTTACACTTCCAAGTGCACACTGATTTAGAAAATATATACAGTTGTGATGTGCAGATGGACCTAGTATTCATGTATAAATGTACTTTTTGTAATCTGAAGTGTCCCCCAAGCCTAGACTGCACACACAGAAGTACTTTGCTTTGTCCCTTATTATGATGCACAGTAAGGGAAAGCCTTGGTTACAATTTCACCCAAGTCAGGTATGCAGGAATGAACTCCTCCAGCACTAACTCTGCTCCAGATGGCTACTAACTCCACCAGCAGAAACAGTGGCCCTTAGAAGTTTTTCTGTTAGACGTATTCACAGCAAAAGCGATGTTCTGCAAATCCAGCTTTACACCTAAAAACAAGTTCTCAGAAGCCACTGGCACGGAACAACAGCACAATGAAGCTTTGGCTCCCTGTGCAACACAGGTCTTCAGATTACTCCAAACCACCTCAGTGACCTCTTGTGCCTTGGCTGGCATGACACAGGAGCATTCACCTGGTACCCAAAAGACCACACTGGACTCCTAACCCTCAGCTATGCTGTTTCTGCAGGTCATTCAGCAGCAGGAGGCAGTGGCATATTCTTTTTGTCACTGCTCAGTGCCATGACTCTGAATATGCACCAAGGGAGAAGGTCCCATTAGTACAAAGTCATGTTTCAGAGCAGCTTCACATTCTTGCTAGACATGGATAGGCGTGTGAGCCCTGACAGGCAAAGGGGCTCTGTGTTTATTTGAAGGTGTTCATTTGTGGTCACTCAGAGGGTTGGCCATGAGCACTCACAACAAAATGCATGAAGAGCTAAGAGATACTGAAAGCCAAACCATCTGTGCATCAGGTCGAAGAATGCTATTAAGAACCTGTCCCAAAAAGTTATTATTTTTCTGACCTAGAGAGGAGAGCAGATTTAGAGATCTGTCACTTGAAGATGACAGCTTTACTTGGTACTCTTTGTGGCAGCAGTAAGACCATAATGAAAGATACTATTTCTCAGGGACTAAACTCCCATCAACATCAAACAGAGTAAATTTGTACCTATGCTCCCACTCCTTCTTACTGTAAATATTTTCCAATTTAGGGAAGAAAACCTATATATTTCAGTGTTTCTGACTGTTCTGTCAAGAGGCTCAAGTAGCTCGGAAGTTTTAACACCTCCCTCTAGTTGCCAACATCTAGATCATTGTCTGTTTCATACAATCTCAGTGCTGGCAAAACAAGGGGAGCCAAGATGCCAACCACACAGGCAGAGTGCAGGTGACGGACAAAACCACTCAAGTCCCAGTCTTTAACTTTTTTGGCTGCATCATTTACAGCTCTCTCTTTTCTAGGGCACTTGGCAGAGCCCCTGCCATGACTCAACCAGTGCTGGTACTCTAGTCACAGTGACTTTTATCAGAGCATCTTTCTGTTATACATCAGAACTAAATTGTAAAAGAAAACTGTAAAAGCAAAAGATGGTAGTCACAATTTCTGGTAAAATCATTGCCCTGCTGCTTCTGCCTTTATCCTCTTTCTCAGTTGTTTCCCTTAGATGAGGGCATTTCTGCTGTGGGGTCTCAGGAGGCTGCACATCACTCTGGGGTTGCAAAAACTGCTATCAGTAACCTGCCACAACGCAGTTAAAACCTTGATTGAAACGAACAATAAATAAAGAGAAAGACATACAGGTTTTAAATATAGGTTTCCATTAAAAGCATTACAAAGACAACTTCTCTCATTTTGAAGACAAAGAAAAAATCCACTTCTACTAAAAAAAAGAAAAAAAGAAAAAAAATTTAAAAATCACCCCTTTGCAAGTAACTTTAATGAGGAAAGGTGCAGGGAAGGGAAGTAGAGAGGACTTGGAGAACTAGCAAGTGTTCAAATGGGCAGGTGCCCTCCATCTTGGCCATTTTGCAATTGCACCTTCTTCTCACACAGTCAGGTCAGAGAGGCAGAGTCCTCACGTGGAGGATTTCACCACCTGCTCATAGGGCGGAGGTGGTGTGTTGCAATAGGAAGGCGGGGGTGGGTAAACCGGGTTTCCTTGTGGGGAATTGGGCTGGACGTGGAAAGCCATAGCCATGGGATTCATCACAGGTCCGCCTGGATCTGTGTAATACGGCACTCCAGGTTGTTGTGACCCTGAAAGAAAGAAAAGGAAAGAAAAGGTATCAGCAACAGCACAGGCCTCAGGTTGTGCTCTCCCAGGGCCTGTGCTCTGCACACTCGGACAAGGTTTTTCAAAGTCCTCATCAGAGCAAAGACAAGGAGTATCTTTCTCCCTTCCAGAAAAAACCCAGGCTGGCAGGGCTGCATTCACTTCTTCAGATACCACCAAAAAGTTTCAGTTTTGCATCCGATGGAAATCACTTAGTGAAACAAAGGGCACCACTGCCCCAAGCAACTACCATGTGAAAGGGAAAACAGCGAACTCTGTTCAGTTGCCCTGACAGAAAAGCTTCTCTGTCTGCAGGGAGGAGACGTGTGGGGTCCCAAATGGACAAAGGAGTCTCTACTGTGGCCCTGACTCACGTGTCAGGCCTTACAAAAGGACTTCACAGACTATTTTGTGGTGTCCTGGATCTGCTGATAAGGCCGAGTGCAGCTCAGATGGATAATTTCCCTCCTAAGCATGATACAGCTTAGAGGTGAACCTGCATGAAGCAAAGAGCCAAGTTGTAGCCAGTTACTGCTTGCTAACACAGTGGGACAAGATTGCTTTGCACAGATTAAATTTAGGAAATGACGTTGGAGCCTGCAGGGACAAGAAGAGGAAATGTATGTCCAAACACAAAATTCCTTGGCTATGACACATAAGGAGTAACAAAGATTGCTGCCGTAAGAACAAAGCTGGTGTGTAACCCTCCTCAGATACCACAGTGGGTGGTGGAAGATGACTTAATGCAACTGCAGTCACAGACTATCTCAAGATGTAAGTTAGTTTTCCTCTCTTTCTCTCTATCTGTTTAAATAAAGATGGACAGGAAAAAAAATCATGGCTGAGCAACAGGTTTTCTTCTTTTGGTGCCAGACTGTGTTTCCTATAATGACACAGCTTCTAAGGGATCTTCCCCTTCCATTCTCCTAGTCAGGCCCCCAGAAAGGCACTCCCATCAGATACTGCTGGGATGGCAGAAATCTTAGATGTTCTCTCTGCAGGGCAGGAGGGAGACAGGCAATGAGCCACATTTTGAGGGCTCCACCTCAATGGTGAATTGGCTACTGGGACCAAACCTGGAAGGGTAACTAGTGGAAAATGAGAACTCGCTTGACTACTAATTCTCAATGCTTTTGCTGTTGAATATCTCTAGAACAGCAGAAGAACTAAAAATAAAATAAATGGTGGGGTTAGCTCAGAGCCCAAAACTTTTAAGTAACAGTAATAACAGTCTGGAAGCAGGTGCCATAATCAGGTCATCAAAGAGCTTGTGCTTATTTTATATTTGCCC
The DNA here is from genome assembly GCA_013397915.1 of Daphoenositta chrysoptera. Taxonomy (NCBI): domain Eukaryota; kingdom Metazoa; phylum Chordata; class Aves; order Passeriformes; genus Daphoenositta; species Daphoenositta chrysoptera. The sequence continues at coordinate 358,006 of VZRO01005473.1, forward strand.
ACAATTTATGTTCTATAAAGCACCATGAAAGAGTAAAACTGTGCTCTAAATTTACATCTGGTGTTTACCAATCCAGCCAAAGACACTCCCCGTTCACATAAACTCAAGGCTATTTTTCAGGCTTAAAAATATTAGTCTGGTTGGATTGGCTCCCCCCCAGCTGAAAAATACTCTCTGTTCAGTCAAGGAGAAAAACAGATGCAGAATGGAAGGCCTTAAAAAAAACCTCTTAGGATTTAAACAAGGAGGGTGAATAAAGTGTAAGTTTGTGTCTGTAACATCTTTTTAACCATTTAGACCTAGGAGAGTTCGCAACTGGAACTACCTAACAGAGGGGAAGAAATGACAAACTTAGAAAGCAATTTTGCCAGAGGAGTCCTCCTGATGCCAACAGTTATTACTTACCAGAGAGACAGCAGTCAGACTAACAAGGGGGAAAAGACCACTTTGCCACAGAAAGACTACAGCACAGAACATTGAAGGCAAATCAAAAACAAAATACTTGCAAGACGGCCAGATTGTGGAATGAAATGCTAGGCTTTCCTTCACCTCTGCCAGATGTTATCACTTGAATTTAAAACTCTTGCTTCATGTAACTGTTGAATTTGGACACCTACCATTTTGTCTACACTGCAAAGGGAGAGCTTGCTAGCCTTCTTCCATGCATGGACATGCAGCTGTAAAGGTATTAGGAACCAAAACAGAACTGCAAGTCCTGTCATCCCATGTTTCAAAACCACTTCTGTACACTGCAACTGAATTATGCTGCTGGAAAGGCTGAAGACATCACTCACTGAGGGACGTGCCTGCATGTTTTAGTGCAGTGCAATCCATTGTACAAATCACAGTTTCCAAAAACCAACAAAACAGAAGCTCAAAACCCTTTTTTTAAAGTACCTTGGCAAAAGTAAGAAACCAGTGAAATTTGTATGAGCAGTCTCTGACCTGATGCAGTGTTGACTGGTTGTCTGGTGTAAGACACGTTAAAAGTAGGTTCTTCTACTAATGGAGGAGGGTACATCCGCCTTCGGATAAAGAAACCAGCTCCACAACAGAACAAAACTCCCATCATCAAAAGGAACCTAGGCAAAAAGAAGAGGGAAGTCAAAACCTGCCCATGCAGGCAGCATTTGAATCCAGACTGATCACTGAGAATAATTTTTAAGAGAGTTTCTTAAATAGGTTGCCTCTTGAGAGCAGGTCTGTCATTTGGGATAGCACTCATGGGGCACTTACTGATATATTATGGACATCTTCAGTGATTGGTACTATTGTCAATGTTTTCTGGCATGTAACCTGAAAGTAAAACACACTTGAACTTTTCAAAAGTTCAGGTTCACACCTGACCTTGGCCACTGGGATGCAAAACTGAAAATCTGGGTCAGTACAGTTTCAAACTGTGCATCTTGGATGCAGGCCCCAAGCTTAGAGCATCCAGGCTGCTCAGAAGGTTTATGGAGTACAGAGAGGAATACTATTCTGCATTTGCCATTAAAAGAAGAATCTTAGATGTTCTTAAATTAACTAATTATTTTAATTTTGTCTTCTATGGGAAATATGGTAGCTGGCACTTAAGCTCAAGCCAGAGTAGTGAAGCATTCAGTACTGATGGTGACAATCTTTGCTTTGTGCTTGCTACATGGGATATTACATTCTCAATAAAAAAGACAGAATTTAGCTACAGTTCTCCTCCTCTCAGCTCCTTTTCCAACCTAACTAAACTGTTCTCATCATTCCCTTGCCCTGGCACTGTGGAAACAGGAATATGCAGCAAGGGCACATCAGATTTTGTTCTTCAGACAGCGGCTTTCACTGTGTTTCCTTAATCAGTTATCAGACACTCCAGTGACTCATGCAAGCTCTTGTAAATACGAATGGTTCTTCTGCCTGTAATTGCCATCTTGTTTCACAGCATTTTACTGGAAGACAATGAAAACTGTGCTTTTTTGGAAGGGAAGGAGGTTGGCCAAAGGCAAGCCTACACACCATGCTTATCTCCTCTGGAGAATTCCCGGGTGCCTGAGAGGAAGAGTGTGGCACAGCATGGCAGCAAGAGTTATTTCATGCAAAGGCTCAAACCCTGTTCTTGTTTCTACATTAAAAATGAGAGCAGAAGGAGGTTCTTTTTCCCTGAGCCAGTATTAATACATTCCCCTTTGGCAATGTTCCTGCAAAGGATTTTTTCTGAACAGAAAAACAGAGATTTACGACGTCACCCCAGGGATTGAGATAGAGAGCTCTTCACTTATATCAGTAAGGATTCTACACTGAAATCCCACAGCCAGCTTTGGGAAATCTCTGTATTATAGTATATATCAGGCTTCTGTTTTTCACTGTTTATTTGTTTCAATTTGGAAGGCTTTTTTAAAATCAGTATTCAAATTCCACATAAAAATGCCTGAAATTGGGTTTTCTAGGAGAGCATTTGCTTTCTCTCAACTGTAATGAGAAGGTTTTATTCAGGTGCTTTCTTAAATTCCACTCCAAAAGGAATTTACCTTATTTTTTCATTATGCATATAACAGTGATTAGTTTAAGCTTTATCCAGATTACTGAGCTGCTGGTTTCACAAGTTCAATCTTTCTGCCTTCTTTTCCTTTGCTGTCATCCCTAGTGAAATCCTCATAGTCATAAAATATACTTCTCTTCCTTTTTAATTGAAGCCTCAATTCAGCTGGCAAGAATATATTAAACCCTGCCTAAAAGCACAATCCTCCTTATACGATCCACTTTTAAAACTGAGTGCCCAACAAAAAAGGAAGAATGCTGCTGCTTGGTAGTAGCTGGGACAGGCACAAAGAATTCAGCAATTTTGGATAAAAGTGGAACCTCTGCCTGTACAAGCACCAGGATGCAGAAGCAGGAAAGGTCAACCTGACATGATCAACCTCCTTTTTCAGTGTTTTCTTACTACACCAGGAGACTTTTCTAAGGAAAAAAAACCAAAGTCCTTTCATTTCGATGTACACATAGACCTTACTGCATACTTGCACCTACTGTACTTTCAAATACCAGGGCTGGCCACGCCCAGATTTAAGTCCAACAAACAAGACGAGGACAAACACAAAATTCCCAAATGCCCTGGACCTACCAAAAATACCATAGTCGCTGGATAGAGAGAGCTCTTACACAGCATCTTGAGCCACAGCAATCCTCATAGGAGCGACATCTGCAGAGAAATGAAGAGACAGGGGTGTTAGAGGAATGGCTGTCACTCAAATTAAAAGGGCATCCCCAGCCCTGACACCATTCACACCCCCGACCAAAGCACTGCTTTAAGAACAGACTACCCTTGGCTGGATAAAGCTGTCAAACATAGACATGGCACAGCTCTATCCCTCTTCAGGAACTTTTTGCATGTTATTGAAATTACCTTCCTATATACTCGTATCTCAAACCACCTCAAAAAGACTGAATGTGGTGCTCAATTCTATATAAAAAAGGACAAGCAGTATTACTGTGTTTTCTTTCACAGTAAATGAACACTGCAGAACTCCAACAGATGTCTGGAGTTTTATTCACTGGAACAGACAAGAATTACCAGAACAAAACTGCCAGATCACCTTTTCTTTGTAGATCAACAGCTTCCAAGCAGAGAAACCACTGAGTGCAGAGAAAACTAATTGTACCATTATTTGCAAATTTTATGCCTTTTTTGCTTCTCAGAAGATGCACTGGACTGCAACTGCCAACAACTCCCATTGTTAAAGCAGCCTTTCCTCTAAAAAACTCCCACACTTCAAATTAATATTTCATATGCACAGAACATTTTTAAAGGTATTATGGCACCAATCATTGTGAGGTACCACTTCACTAAAAGCAAGCACATACATTAAGGGCAACCTCTGAACAATTCCTATGGCAACTCCCATTTCCCACACCAAAGAAACATGTTTAGTAGGGAAAAGAACCAAGGTAACACAGCATCTATGGTATGTTACAGATTTAGATGAAAATAAGCAGATTAACCTATCCACATACAAAAAGAAAAGAGGAGGTGACCACAAATGGATTGATCTTTTTAAGGGTGTCCACATCTGTGTGCAGAATGCACATATTTATTTAAGCATCTGATCTTGGACAGTTTGCTCAACTGCATGACTGTGCTCCCCTATTTGTATGCAAACTAAAAACGTGTCAATTGAATAACTGTACAGACAATTACACATTTACATGCTCAATTAACAAGGCTTCACTCAGAAAATACATTGTCACACAGGCTTCAGCCTCTAACTGGTGCCGGAGGAGGATGCTCTATGGATGCATAATCAGTTGTTTTGCAAGTGAAAACAGTTACATGCTCTTCTGATGACAAGTAAGTAGGATTTATTCAGGCAAGCCAGAGGATCTGACATGATCATCACGGCAAGGTTCATTAGCAGACTCAGGCACCCAGTTTGAGACTCAGGCCAAGGAAGTTGATCATGCCAAAAGAGAAAACACCCACTTTGCTGTCACTGAACCTGAAAGTGACCCATCTGCAATTTTTCTTCTTTAAAGCTTCCTAAGACCCTGACAACTGCTCATACTTAAAGCTACCAGACCTCACATAACTACTAACAAGACTTAGCAAGTCAGCATTAACTTCAGTCCCATTGTGGACCAAGAAATTAAGTATTCCTCCATGCTTCCACAGTGGGTCAGCCCAACAGGAGCTTTCAAGGCATATGTTGAAGTCAAGGAGAGATTCAGCTTCCTTACAAAACGGGCTGGAAGCTGCTGCCTTCTGTTACACCACTGCTCATGGTACCCCTTTGCTCTTCTACATGCCTTTGGTTGGAGCACTTCATCCATGGTGATGGGCACTTGCCCCCTTGGCTGATGCTGCACAGCAAGGATTTTGTTGGGCCAGAAAAGCAGAGAAGAAACAGAGCCTATAAATCTAGAAGCCCTTCTTGAGTCCATTAGGACAAAAATAAAAAGAAGGATTTTAGGAATGTGAGCAGTCTTTATCTCTGCCTCCACACACTGGCTCTGTCAGTCCAGACAACCTTCATCTGACCACACACAGGATGGGGAGTGGAGGCACCATTTCCCAGAGCCCCAAAAGCTTCACCTGTAATAAAATCTAAACTAAAACAGAGAGGTCACAGAGCCTGCACACACTGTCCCCATGCCCACCCTTGCCTTGCTTATTTTGCATCTGTTTTCTCAAGAGCCAGAAGAGATGGAAAATGGCTATTTTAAAATATACAATTATGGTCATTCAAACCACCAAAATTAAAGGAGCATCTGTAGAGGAATATAGTACCTCAATCTATTTTTTATCTTTAAGTTATCTAGGTTATGAGTCAGCACCATTTTTAAAGTCTCAATGGCTTAGCTTTTATTCCTGCTAAAGAAGGCTAGAGCACCAGCTGGAAGTCAGGAAGGCTACACTGCTGAATATTTATGAAGCTCCTGAGACCACTGACTGACAAACAAACAGGCTATCAAAGAGAAGTTGCAGGTGACTGCACTTTCAAATGGTTGAAAACAATGATGTAAAGGATGGAGGAGTCTCTCACCATGGCACTCAGTAAGATTTCTGAGCCAGCTCAACCCAGGCTGAGCACTGCATTTGCTGGGTGGATCTGTGAAAGTAAAGCAGTACCACCCCTCAGAGGGAAATCCCTTTGAGATCTGACACTGGTGACTTTGTCACTTTTTACCCGTAAAACCAAACAGGTGCTTTATTCTGTGTGCCTGTGAGAACGGACACATGTACCCATATGTAGGAGCCTGGAATCACGGCTGGAATCAAGGATGATGCCAACCTGCTGTTTGTATTCCCCACCACTTGACAGCAGCACCGAAAAGGACTGGAAGAATGAACATTCTGTTTGCTGATACTGCTGCCATCAGGCTACAGCAACAGCTCTGCTGATCTCCTGTTCTTCATTCAATGCACTATGGAAAAACAACACAACTCCTGACCATATCTATCCCAATTACATGACAATTAACTTACTTACAAAAGCCAGATTTATTAGCTGGCATAAGACAACAACAAAATCAGCTTATTAATGGAGTAACATACAAGCTTAAGTATAATCAGTCTTTGATGTACTATCTCTCACTGCCTGATGGCAAATCACAGCAGAATTAAGACCCTGGGTTCATTTAAAAAACCCCATAATTAAGCACATGCACATACATTTGTTGAATTGGTATGCATTTTCTTTAAATTGCACCCATGCTTTGGCTCTGCTTTACAGGGAAGGACCAGTTGTGCCCAATGCCAGTTGAAGCAGAATGAGCCTTACTATCGATCTCAAGTGGTTGAACCCATCTCCAGAAGACTTTTCTACAGTCAATTTCCCTCTTTCACAGATCAGTGATGATCCCAAGAACTGCATTTCCCTAGGGCAATGTTCATTTCATTAATCAAAAGTTAACCCATGACACAGGATAAGACATAATTAGTTGCTTTGCTAATCTGCAACTTCACCAAGAATACAATCTCTCTTTTGAAAACTGTCTGCAAGGTGATTTATGATTTAGAAGGCACATCTTTTCATTCATAATTCAGTGGAGTGAAAGGACTTTATCTGCATGTCCAATGCCTTGAACTGCTGGCACACCAACAAAAGGCTGTGTCACAGATCAAAGTTACACAGTTTGTCAGGTCACAGGGACAAGTTTTTTCTCTGGGTTCACACCTAAATCACGGCACTGAACTTCATTCCTTTATGGACAAGCAAAAGCAGAGAGGTTCACATACAGGTATATGGTACAACCCAAACCCTACAAGGCAATGCTTTACTTGTATGTGTTCTGTGGATAATAGCTGCTCAATGAAATGGTCCAATAGCTCTTCTCCAATTATTCCTGCATCTACAGAGTTGAACAAGCCCCTTCTTAGTAGAGCTGCTGCAGCAAAGAGCTGCATTCCCCACCACCACCACATCTTTGAAATGCAAGCTGTAGTATTCTTAGGTTTGTTCTCTACATGTTTTGCATCACATGGGCCAAAACCTGATTTAACTTTTAAGATGTTTGATTAGTAACATATTTTGGAAGAGTAAAACAAAACATAAATTGTCAATCTGCATGTAGTGGCAGAAACCCTACTGCAGACACAGAGACAGAGGCTGAGAGGGTGAAATAAAACTGCAATCCCACCTCAACAACCAGACACAGTAAACTGTATGATCTCTAACCACTGTTCTGAACACAAGCCTGACATGAATTACAAAAAAAATGTTGCATACCAGTCATAGGTTAAATGATTGCTGCACATACCTGTAAATTCAATGATACAAATTGGGATTCATTGAAACATAAGAAGCACTGGCAGTTTTGGAGCAGAGGGCAAGAAAACTAAAGGGAGTCAGGGGGCTGAGTATATTAAAATACAGCAGTAAACCAAAACTAAGAACACAAAGGAAAAATTTTGGGGTGGGGGGGGGAGGGCTGGTAGTAGCATTAGATGAAGCTAAGGAGGTGCCAGATGCTGCCCTAATATTGGCACTATTGGCACGGACAGAAGAGCAGAAGGAGTCCTCATAAGAACTCCAAGGGATGAACTGCTGAGTCTGGGTCACCTCCAGGCAGATCCAGTGCTGAGCCCTCCGAGTCAGAAGGTTCAGGTCTGCTCCCACTGAACAGATGACAGCAAACAGCTGAAGTGTACATAGGCATTTACTTGTTACAGGACAAGAGAAGTTTTAAAAATAAAATAATCTAATCTGCTTGCAACTCAGCTGCCAGGATACAATGATTCTGTAACAGAGAAGAAACAAATAAGCCTTGAAAGAGAAAGAAAAAGCAGGCAATCACCACAAAGTGACTAACAGAAACAGTTCTGCTGGAGCTCTGAGTCGTGGCTGTGCTATCAATGAGGAGTGATGTCACTGAGGTACACTGCCACAAGACTTAGACCTGACAAATGAAGAATGGGGAAGATCAATTGAAGGTGTACCATGTAATTGAGAAAATGTTACTTTTCTACCAAGTTTACTCGAACTTTTATTAATTTTAGACATTCTGTAAGTACATTTCCATGTTTATTATAAGTTTATTATAATAAATACAACTGCTTCACAGGTGACCTTAGTGCACATCTGTACTTGAGAGCAGAAACAGTGCTGCTGGTAACCAGGAGAGCACTAGAGAGATAGTTATCCAGGTACTCTGTAGATCACCCAGCCCTTAACTACATAAGAAAATTTAAAGCAAAAAAAGGGAAAAGGGCTGTCAGGTAATTTTTTTTTACAGAGTAGAAACAACTGAGACAGAAACAATATTTGCTCAGATTAGAGTCCTGTCAGTTCTGATACAGCTAAAATCTCCTACAAGACAAGATACTTGGCTCCTGTCCTTCACAAAGACATGAAAAACAGGAACAGGCAACAGCTGAAAAAGGGCTTATTTCTCAATTACTCTTTAGGTGAAGAGCCTATAAACACCATCTCTGCAGGAACTCAGCAGAATACAGCAAATCCTCCCCCACTTCTGATGGGATGATAAGTATTTGTCAGCTGCTCCTATCAAACCAATCTTTCTCCCAATCTTCTGCTGCCCAAAGGTTTGCCAGAACCCCAGCCCTCTCCTCCCAGATCCCAAGAAAGCCACCCTACAGAGGAACGCTCTGTTGTCTGTCAAGTACTACTACATGGCTTTCTGGCCAGCACATATCCATCTAGAAATTTTCTCTGCTCCCCTTGTGGCAGAACCTACCAAGAACTGTACTGGCTTGGGCTTTGCCTGCTGGCAGTATATGGAGCCTTAAATAGCCATTTTCCAACACAGGCTGCAGGCATTTCTTCCTCAGAACAAAGCAGAGAAGCAGCACAGCTTAAGGCTCTGACAAAAGTAAGCCACAGATAATGTGTATGACAAGTTTGAATTTTCTGGAGGTGGAATTGTAAATTTCTCATATCAACAGGAACGAGGACTTCTAGTTAATCATCAGGCCCCTTATTAAACAGATGATTAGTTCTTCGTATCTCAAGCTGCTCCCAGTGGGCGGGCAGTCCTACTGCATCTCATCCCTGCTTTGGGAAATCATAACCAGGCTGCTGGCAGGGGGCGATGGGTATCCAGGAATTTGCTGTCTGCCTCCGTTTAAGATACTAATGCATAGTAAACCTTTTCTTCCTGCACCAAGCCAATGCACGATCAAATGCAGAGAAGAACTAGGTAGTAATGGCCAACTGTTAAGTCCCATCACGTCACTCAAAACTTTAATTCAGGGTCTCCCTTATTAGAAAGGGTCAGAACTTCAAGATTACTTTTGCGTCAGATGCACATTGATACTGTCCACTGAAGCTCAAACCAGGTGCAACCCTTCCTGCCCCACTGACAGGAAGGCAGAAGAAACTGATTCTCATCCTCTCAGTAGGGTTCTTGCCTGGGATATGGAAGAATTAATGACCTGATGAGTATTTCAAATCAAACACCCTCCACAGGAAAAACTGAGGCTCGCTCATGGTGTCACAACTGTGGTTATCACATCCTCTGGGAATGAGAAGGGGATGGGACTGGGTTCTCTGCTCCACCTCAGCCAGGGGAGGGTCTGGTGTCAGAGGAGTACCCCACTAGAAGACAGAGGATGCCCTCTTTTCCTCCTTCCTCACCTTTCTAAGAATTAGCTGCCTAAACGTGATCAGCCTCCAACTCCAAGACCATTCAGAGCTTTAAATCTGAAATTAGGTCCATCACCTGTTTGATGGCCTGTGAAGGTTGAGATATTAAACCCCTCTCCCCTCTCCAGGACCTACTTCTAGCAAGCTGAGCTGGCTGGCAGCCTAATTTGCCCCAGATTACTTTAGATAATTGATCCATTGAAGGAAATTCCAGTTTATGGCAAGGCACCTAGCTGCTGGGTAATTACAGCAGTCAGGACTACAACCTCAACAGCTTCAACAGCATCAGGGGACTCTAGTCTCTTATTTGGAGCAAGGAGTATGCCACCTCGAGGGCCTGACTGAAGCTAGTTGTGCCATTTTGCATTGTTATTGTTTAAGGCCACACAGGACTGAGCAATAGTGGTGGGTTTCTGCTGCCTTTTTATACAGATGGTCTGATAATTACTGCTGTCTTCCTTCACATTCTTGCATTGAACTACACGTGCAAACAGGCCCTTCCTGTGGCTGCTCACTGCAAAACTGGTGGCCCTGGAGCGAATCCAGGTCTCCATTTCTGTACAGTGCCAGCTATTCAAGGCGCCTGGAAGCATGCAAAACTATTACACTGCCTCCCCTCTTCCTCCTCCCTGCTGGCTTCAAATCAAATGGAAGGATAAATCAGCAGCTATATAACTGCCCTAAGCACACACCTGCTGACACTTCATGCAGCTGTAATTGCAATGGAAAGTTAAGTGTACCATCAGGAAAGCCAACTTAATTAACAGCAGTAAACATAACAGGATGTGGAGCACAGACAATAGCTACCATCATGCAACACACCCGGTGTCTGGTTTGGGGTGGTTTCCCAGCCTCTTGTACACATGGTGATGGAAGAAATGCCCTCTGAGCTATCTGAGTAACAGCCAGAGAAAGTAACTTTTTTAATGTTTTCATCTGGGACATTTTGCAGGTCCTTGATAATGCACAGAATTATTATGGACTGACCACAAAGAATAAAAGGATTTATGTTCAAAACCCAGATGAATATGACTGTGTGGTAAATACAACAAAACTTATTTTGCAAAGTAAGAGAAGCATGTGGAAATGCACAAAAAATTTATTTCAAAACCCATGAAAACCACAAACTTAATATATTCTGCATTCTTCTCTACGATAAGAAAAATAACTGACTCTTCCCATGGATGGCAGGAACATGTTTTAAACATGAAGAATATTAGCAAACATTCATTTTTTACATTTCAATTAATGTTCTTAGACTAATTCTAAATGAAAAATTAAACAGATGTCATAACACAAATGTGTACATGTGCAGTTGTCTGCTGGACACAGTGAACTAGTTTCTATGGCAGAAACATATTGGCCTAAAAATACAGCACTTCCACCTGCACATGCTTTCAACATTAATTCAGGTCCTGCTTTGGATAAGAATTAGAAGATGTCACAAGATGGCATTTTACAAGATGGCATTCCTCTCTGTTCATGCTGTTCTTCACATCATTACCAACACCAATTGTTAACATTTCCTTTCAGAGAAAATGTCCATGTTTCTTTCTGGAGGTCTTTCACCAAGCAGCTCACCTTTGACAAGTCAAGATCTACTTAAGACAAGGAACCCAGTGCTGAACTCAGATACAAAAAGCCAGTATTTAGGAGGTAGAATTAGATAAAGGTTATCAAGGAGATATTTAGAAATTAACACATATACAAGCAGGTGTCATGTTAGGAAAGCCAAACCTCACCTACATCTAGTAGCTGGAAGGGACACCAAGTCCAGCAAGAAGAGCTTCTACCACTGCACTGGCAGTGGAAGCTATCTGTTGACAAACCAGAGAGCAGGAGATGTCATTTACCCCAACTTCAGCATGGCTTTCCACACTATCTCCCTCAATATTCTCATAACCAAGTGCAGACCTTACAGTCTGGACAGGCAGGCAGCTAAATGGGTTTAAAAAAACCCAAACAGAAACCCCATGGTGAGGCTCAGAGGGCAGGGGATAATGGGTCCCCCTCCCTATGGGTGACTTCTTCACTGGCCCAGTGACATCAGCCATGGTATAACTACTGCTGTAGATACATGCCTACCACTCATACACAAGAACATTCCTGCTGTTTTATAAATATGCCATGAAGCCTGGCAAGGAGAGGATTAGAAACATGCATCTGGAATTTATCACCTCATTAAAAGCCCCAGTATGATGGTAGCTAACAACTGAAGGAAAAATAAACGGAAAAGACCTGCGGGATTGTTCAGTCATACCAGGAAATATACTTCACCCTGCAGTGAGGGGGACATTCACAATCATTCCAATCAAACTACTACTCATCAGCAAAACGTAAGACAGCCCTCCCTCTCCTAACCATGCCCAATTTAGAAGTGGAAAAACAACTGGAGTATCTTAGGTGCTCCTGGCACCTGCCTACAGGGAAGGTGGTTTTGCAATCTAATGCATGCTCTATGTTACTATTCACATTATTGCCATGGAAGAGAAGTACCTTGACTGTTTCTTCTGCCAGCCATCAGCACATCTAGGATAAGGCTGAGCTGGCTTACTTAAGTGAGAGTGGGATGAGGATCCTTGTAGAGCATCAGAGTCAAGTCTCTTGAGACAGCTTTAATTCTGAATCACTTTCTGTGCATCCACACAAGGAGATGTATGATCTAATTCTTTAAGCAAAGTCAGGAACAATTGGCTCCCTGCTTTTCCAAAGGATAAGAATTAGACTCCAATGACTAATTCCTTTCTCTGCTTTATATTTGCTTACTTATTTTTCTAGGTCATATGAAAAACCATTTCGCTGAAGTAGGAGAAAAGTATCTAACTGACAACAGTATCTGGTGACTCAGGCAACAAGGACATGCAGAAACGGTTGGGTTAGGGAAATAAGTTAAGAGCAGTCTTGAAGGTCTCTGTATTAATGACAGAAGAACAGCGTATGTCTCTCAAATTCTTGGTAAGCTTTCCATGTTCACTCCTGGTCTGAAATAAGCTGTATCTTATTCACACAGGAGAGGGAGAAAAATTTGGAAAATCGTCAATTCCTCAGTCTAGCCTTAAGAAATGGAATTACATTCGGAAGAAACATCCTTGAATTAAACTAAAGCTTACCGATGATATATGAAGGATAGAATAATTATATCCATTGGAAAAATTATTTTTAAAAAATACTAATACCATTAAATATTTGGACAGAAAGATGTATCATTAGTTCTGGAACAGAGATCTCCAATCTTTGCCCTAGCTGTTAAGACAGAAAGCACAACAGACAAGCTTTTAAAAAGTTTTGAACAGTACCTCTAACAGATTTTTCTTTTTAAAATTATTATACTGGAATACAGACTGAATAAAAAAAACTAAAATCTAAAACTCCAAAAGAAGAACAATCATATAATTGCAAGTTTTACATGCCCAAATCTAGCTGAATTTCCAGAACACTTATTTTGGCACACTGTTCCTCTGGCTTAGCCGACACATTCTTATCTGTCTTTGGATGGCTGAAGTAGAGCCTTTACAGGAAAGATTAACTCAGCTATCCTTGCCTTTAAACTTCCGATAAAAGCAAACCACCACCTTATGTGACAGTCCACCAGATTTCTGTTACTCTGGACAATTTAAAGAGAGGAGGATGTGCCTACCCAGAAGTGATAAGGCGTGTAGATGGGCCAGTTCAGGGATACCTCGGTCCCAGCATGCCACACTACCTTTGTGAATAGACACAGGACTTGGCATTTCTGAGGTGACATGCCAACCTTTTCATTATAATACCAACTGTCTCCATGAGAGATGTGACATAGTGCCAGCATGGGACTGAAATCACAGGGAAATCATTAAAAAGGATTGCATTGCTGGGTTTCGTAAGTCTGTAAAGATAGTCTAGAGACCAAAGGAGAGACTACATACGTATATTGTCTGGGTAGCAAAAAGTTCTTTCAAAAAACTAGTGATAGAAACAAATGGAATCTATTGCAAACTCCTTTAAATATAAATCTAAATATATCTGCTTCGTATGGACTGTTGCTACAGAAATTGTAAGATAAAATAAAACCCGTTTCACTACAGCACATCCCAGATCTAGATTTGTACAGAGGAGGCATTCTCAGGACAAAGTTATATATTATGCCTTTAGATGATTTAACATGTAACCATATGCTGATGGAGACGATGCTATTCATGCCTCCTCCCCCACAATATGCAGAATACTCCCTTCCTCCCATTTCACCAGTGTTTGCCAAAAACTATACCAAGCTGATTCAACACTGATTCGAATGTGCTAAAATGAACAACTTTCTGTGGGATTAGCAAATTGAATCAACTCAGTGAAGGGTCAAACAAGTGCTGAAGCAATGGGACTTCGCCCTAAGATACTGATATTGGAGTTGTGCCTCTCCTCCACCATACAGGTATGAAAAGACAGTGCAGGTAGGAAGCAGCTGGGAACCCTAAACAACAGAAACTGAAATTGCTCAAGTAACAAAGTAGAATAGCCCAGGCACAGCAGACATGCACGACCTTCCTATTGCTTTAATGCATGTCCCCATTAACCCCACTGGGCTCCTATGCACCTAAATACCCTCTCCCTACTCCTTCCCATATTCCTTCACTTGTCACACATTATCTATCCTCTGAGCTTTACCATCCCCAAATCCTTATCGTCTTTCCTTAGTGTTTCTTCTTGCCCACTTAAACTTATAATCACAACAACAACATTAGCATTAACGTGACACTCATCACCGTCGGGACAATCGCTGAGCACACACATCCCCTTCCTTTTTCCATTTGCTTGCACTATTCAGGAGACTGGCAGCCACAACACTTCCATGCAATGACTCGGATAACACAGTGCTGCAGTAACTACCACAAACACACACCATGACTACTGACAGTCTTCTGATTGACCTGACAGTGTCAATATACAACAGGATTTTTTTTTGTACCCCTTGCTTTTGCAGGACTCTGTATGTACACAAAGGGTCTGAACCAATACCCCATATCCAAGCAGCCACCCCTTTTTATTGCCAAGGGAGACAAACAGTATCTGTGAAAGCACGTGGGCAGAAACGTAAGCAAAACACCAAGGTGGTGATGAATAACACACTCCTGAATGTCAAGGTACAGTGGGATTTTCATAATTTTGTAACATCTCAGCTTCTTTCCCACATTGCAGCAAAGCAAAATAAAATGTAGGTGGAACCCAAGTCCTGTGTTTATTAGCATGCAAAGAAAATGAAGTTATTTAAATTCCTCCATCTGTTCTGGCCAACCATTTATGAGTAATTCTCAACATTTCAGTCACCTGAAAAAAAGACAGTGAGTTCTAGGCACAGACACTTCCTAAGCAGTTAATATCCAGGATCACAGATGATTAAATCACAGTGTTTTGTTCTTTCTGTGGGCTTTGTTTCGCAACTGGCTTCCTGGCTGCTTTTTGTCTTTAGCATTTGTCTCCTGCTTCTGGCAGATGAAATGGAGGTGGAAAATAAAAGGAGGGAAGTTCTTGGGTAGCACAAGGATTACAGTAATTTCCAATCCTTCAGCAAGACAAAGCTTGCTCAGGGAACAGATAACCTAATGCTCTTCCACCCCATTTTATTTTTATTTTTTTTAAACTTACGTTTACAGTTGTTTGCAATTATAAAGTTATACAACCCACGTACAAAGTTTACTGCATTTATCTCCTTTCTGCCCCGAAATCCACATGGAATGTACCTCCCACTCACGTATTTCTGCCAGTTTTTTGTCATTGTTGTGGGCAATATGAAGCAGAAAACTGCAATTAGAGAGATCCTCAGTCATACACCTACAGGTCATTGACATTTGGCTCATACCCACCCATGATGTGAATGTAGATGCCACTCATCACAAGGACAGTTAGGCCATGGATAACAAATCATCTCGACTCTCTAAATTAAACAACAGTATTAGCACAGGGACAAAGTTACTTTCAAAGCATTCTTGGTATTCTGTCTGATTACCTGTCCTTGTTCAAAACAAAGGGAGAACTGTCTTCACACTGCTCTACTTAGGTTTCCTTTCAGTGTTCTGAAATAAGAGCTGTTCAAGTACTTGAGTTTTGTTTTCAGTTGGAAAGGTCATCTGGGGTGTGTGGCAAAATGAATCGGTACACTTTTTTAAGAAGTAGAAACGGAAAGAGATGAAATCTGAAAAAGTCTCAGAGAAGTTATATAAAAAATTTTAATTAGTGAAAGAATAACAGTCTAAGAGCCTACAGAATCTAATTCTCTTTTGAAAAAGAAAAGCAATGACTACTTACATATAATATGTAGGATATAATCCTTCAAAGTACCAGCAATGCTTTTTGGCCTCTGTACACTACAAAGAAAGAAAAATATGGTATTAATATTTACATAGGATAATGTACGGTTATAAACACAAGCTTAGAGTATTTATAAATACTGTGACTCTGAGCAGTTATGAAAGGTTTATATTCCCAAAGATTTCCCAATCCAGACACACACAGCAAGTGGGAAGTCAGTTCATGTAGATGGCAGCGTGTCCTGCCAGGATTCAGATCCCTCACGCAGGGCTTTGTCTGGAGGGCCCCCACAGCTTCCCACAGTTCCCGAACAAAGTCAGTACATTTGGCGCAGACCCAGGATCCAGCTGCACGTGTTCCCTGGCAGAACTGCTGCCTTAAAAGACCATGGACAACTTAAGAGCCTATGCATGACTGTAGTCCCTTACAAGACCTCCAAGGCACAAGCAATTTGATGATGCTATGCATATGACTACACAGTAAATTCAGCAGTTACAGGGAATTATTCACCCTTCTGGAAGTGTGTGAAATGCGAAGCCAGGCTCAGGAAGGAGCAGAATGGAGAACCACCTATCCTATATCCTCTTTCTGCAGCTTGAAAATGTCTCAAGTGTTCATTATAATTGTGGGGCAAGGAAACTGCTTTCTGCAGCTCAGGGGTATGGTTCTCTTTTGCAGATTGCCAGTGCATCCCTGCTAAAGGATGGCGACAGGCATTTTCTCAGCATGTGTGCGCTGGCGATGTGAGAAGCGCTCATCGTTATTGGCACTGCCAGAGCACAGGCGGCAGCTCGGAACAATAGCGGGCCCTAATAAAGAAAAGCAGATGTCAGGCCCAAACTCCACACAACGCACAAAATACGTCTGCGTATCACACTGACATCACCAGCACAAAATGCCATCTTCACTGCAGACACAGCTCCGGGAGCTCCCCTGCAAGCTGCATTATCCCATCACACACAGGCAGGGCGTTGCAGGACACCTACTGCAGAGCAGTGAGGAGTATCTGGGGTTTTAGCAACAATTCCCTCCGCTGCTCACACCTCACACCTGATGCTGAAGAGCTGTTGGCACACTGCTGGTGTTTGGATCATTCTTCACGCTCACCTGGCAGCTCACCTTTAAATAATAGCTCGTACAAGTTTATTAGCCTTCCCGAATTCCAGAATACTAAATGAATCCAGTTAAGACAAAGACAAAGTGGTTTTAGATCCCTGACTCTCACTCTTCATGAATAAAAAAAGGCTGCAAACTCTTTAATGAGCATCTGATGAGCTAAATCACAGACAGATCAATTACAGCCCATGAAGACAAACTGCTATGGATTAAATAGTTAAGAGTGGTACAGGAGACTGGGGGAGGAGGAGGAGATGCTTTTGATGCATGTGATCAGGCCTTTTTCCAGTAACACAACAGGCTTGCACCAGTCTTCAAGATCCAAAAACTTTAGCTTATGCTGAAAGGACCAGTCCTCTTTCCCTAGCATAAACACAGCAGAAACCTTGTTCCCCTCTCAAATTGATGCCACTGTCCAGGCAGTGTATTCAGAAGGACTCCTTAGCTTCTGCTGAAGCAAGTGGTGTTCAAAGACCAATCTCTGCATTCACCCTATTCCTTCTTTCTTCCCCTCCTTCAAAGTTTCCAACTTTTTAACCCTTTCTTCCAAATATTTTCAACAGCTGGCTGTTTCCTCTTACGCTAAAATTAGAAATATGTCAAGTTTCTCTCCATAACACCGTGCAAACCTACATGCATTGAAAAACCCAGCAGGCATGCTGCCGAGTCACTGAAAAATATTTTGGCTCTTCACCTTTGAAGGCTGTAGATCAGCCGATGCTGTTGGCTAAAATCCCAGTGCCTGCAGGTCAACCCCTTGGGAAGCCTCATTTCAGAGTACAGCTTGGGGTGTGCACTGCCATTAAATGTTTTTCCTGCCTGCTTCTCAGCCAATATGAGTCACCATTTACCTCAACAGCCTTGAAGCCTTTTGTCAGGCTCAAGCATTTTAATTCATGTTTTCCCAGAAATGTTTCTGAGCACTTGGAGCTTGCATACCCTTTACAAGTGTAAAGCAGACATTTATATTCAGCACTCCCCGCCATACTTTAATCTGCCATACAAGTTCTAAAATGAATTGGGAAGATTCCTCCTTCCAGCATCTCCCTAACTGTAGGATTTCTCTTTCTGCCTCTAAATAATTCCCTTTTTCTGACAGCCAATATGCTTACTGCTGTCACAAGAAAGGCTCCAGCCTGGGAAAGTTCCTTCCATCTTACAGGGCTTAGATACCTCCACTAAACATCCTTCGGTGCCCAGATTTACTTTTAAACTGGCCCTGGAAGAGCAGGCACCAATCCCAGTTCTGCCTTTTTTTAATATCACGGTGCTATGAATACTGCATGGCAGTTGTTCAGCTCTCCTACACGGGAATCAGGCAAAAAAAGCAAGTGGACCTCAAATGTGAGCAGCAGAGCCAAATCTGATCCACATGACATGTCAGACAGATTTACACGCACAAGGGCAAACCGCTGAGCTCCCTGCTCAGTTCAACTCCCACCGATCTCCATGGCAACTTTACTCCAGTAAAACCTGACATAAAGCAGGCGGCTACTAACCACCCTCTCTGCTGCTGGTTAGCAGACTTCACAGGAATTCGCTGCTGAGAATAAGTCGAGAATGTCACTGCCTCTAAGGATTTGAGTGTCTTTAGCACTCAGGCACCAGAGAGATGAACGGGGGTCAGGGTACAGATTAGCTTTTTCCCACCCCAAATACATCCTCTGAAGAAGGCTGTGATAATCCGCCTCTCGCCAAAATCCAAATTTTTCTTCTGAGTGGTACTGGCCTCATAGCTAAGCTGGTGGAGAGCCATACAAGAGCAAGAGGAGACATATGCCAGCAGCGTCAGGCTCTCAGCCTTTGGAGAGCAGTGTCCTTGTAGTTGTTTGAGACTATTAAACCCTCAAGAAACCACAGCTGGCGGGAGCTCGCTGCAGCCCACAAACCAGCAAAGGGAAGATTACTCACATTGCTGCAATACAATAGGACCTCACACATCAGCATGGGTGCCCACTCTGCCAGCTCCCATACCAAGACAGGCTGTATCTCAGACTTTCTAACAAGCATTCATTCATGTATTTAAAAAGCCATTTACTCATTCACTAATAGCCAAAAAAAGTGTGTCTACAGTTTTAAAACTAAGATTAGGTACAGCCCTACTGATAATTCCAGCTTTTCTAGGGAAAGAACTCTGCACACTTCTCTTACAAAATTTTCTCTTCTATACCCTTTAAGAATTTGGCACAGCTATAAAATATAAATACAAGAGAACATTCATTTTAAAAATAAATTATGCAGGTCTAATTGGGTGTGCATATGTAATTTTTAGAGAATTAATGGTATGTGCATTAGCCAGATGCTTGAGTACATTCCTTAAGTTTGCAAAGAAAAGAAGAGAAAAACACACAATACTCGTTTTTTTGTTTGTCTGACTTTAAATAAATAAGCATCTATCTTGTAGCCTGTTTTCTATGCAAGACTGTAGCAATGTGAATTGCAAGCTCTCCTTTTCCATGGCCTCTAAATTATTTCAGATTTCCTTTTTAAGAAAGAAAACCTGCCACAGATTGATATTGCAAATGTTACTGCTGCTAGTAAGAACAATGAGAAATAGGAGTACTAAAACATTAGCCAAAGGCTGGTTTTGATCACACCATAAAATACAGAACACAAAATGCACATGTATGCACATGGTGTGGGGGATGCTGGAGCAGGCAGCCTGCTCACTGAATGTCAGGTGGTACTTCACAGATAGGTTTTGCAGGATTTGCAGAAATATTATCTCTAGCAGGAATATCCTCCACATTGCACATCGTTATCTCTCAGTCCACAGGACAACAAAAAGAAAATAGATCTGATCAATTCATTCCCCTTTGTAATCAAGGGATTCACACCCAGTGCCTTCATTTGAGGTTTAGATATTAGTAACAAAAAAGCAAAAGCAAATAAAGCCCCATATGCATATTCCAGTATGAGTACAGTCCATTTTTGTTATGGGTACCAACAAAAAAGGCAGCCTGCTGTGGACAGCTGTGCCTGTGGAGGGTAGACGGAGGGCAATTGCTATCTGTATGCGGAAGGGACATCCAGAGCGAGTTTGTGACATCTGCTCAAAGCCAGACTCTGTCGGAGGGACAGGGCTGCTACCAGTCACAAGGCCAATGAAACCCTATCAGTTACCAGCAACTGAGGGTGAGCCTCTGTCTTTCCCATTATGTAGTACAGTTATCAGGATCCCAGGTAGATTCAGAAGGAAAAAACCCAGGTATTTAACAGTGACCTGCCATACTGATATGATGGAAGTGGCTCCTGGTATTCTGGGATGACCTGCTTAGTGGCTGTAACCTCCCACTTAGCTGGGTATATGCTGTACATTAGTAGGGTGCAAGACAATCCATGTGCCAGTCTTGTGGCTACAACCTCTGAGGCTCTGCTCGGATTAGATGAACAGGGAGACAGAGTTAAAAGTATCTAAGACATGGAACAAGATCTTATTGTTTCTGAGCATCACACGATCTTTTTCCAACACAGAGCCAGAACTCCATACTGCTGGATCAAACTAGGAACTGAGAAAAAGGGAAGGACAACACTTTTCTCACCACGTGGCTCCACAGCATCTGAGGAACAACTGTCTATACCTGCTGCCTCTGGTACAGAAGGCCGCTTGCAAAATTCACATCTTTCCTGGTTTTACTGGTCATCGTACCTGGCAAATACTTGAGGAAGCCCAAACAAAATGAAGAGAAAGTCTACAGTGCAACTTCAGACTAAATAAGCAGTTCCAGAAGGCACATTATTGGCTACGAATCACAATGTTTAACAGGATCTGACCTTTAAAATTGCATCAGTTTTCAGAACACTATCCCTTTCAGTGCCTAGACAAGAGCTGGAAGCATTAGCAGATACAAGCTGGGCTGTATCAGAAGGACCTCTGTATGCTGAAAGTTTCAAAGACTGGATTTGCAGACAAAAGAATATGAGGCATCCTGTTCTTCCATAGCCAAGAAAAGGGCAAAATAACCATTAAGTAAGAGACAGCATATACTGAAACTGGAAAGTGCAGCCTAAGGGTGAAAACTATTTGCTAGAGAAAACACATTTTGTTTTAGCCTTGCCCGAATCCATCAAAATTTGCCCCTACTTCTACCCTGGTGATGCTAAAAGCTCAGGATGAAAGCAGCCCATCTGCAAAACTATTCTAAGATACTAAGCTCACAAGCCATGTTACCAGTGATTTCAACATATACCCTTGTTACAAAAGACAGGTAAAAGCCAGGATTATGTTCAGGTATTTTTATTTACTGAAGTAGTGAGGAAACAGCAGAAAGTACTTGTATAAAAGGATGTCAATCTTTTATCAAGCTTTGCCTCCCATTTAACAGTAAACAGAACAAGTACTATTTCGTTTATACAACTCTTTCATCAACACCAAGATTACAAAGTCATATTACTCATAGTATAAAGAACGATTTTCATATATGTCCTTAGGAGTTGGTTTTGGTTAGACTTTTTGTCTGTTCTCTAAGAAAGAATGAAATATTTCTCGTATAGGATTCTTAAAAGAAACAACTTTTCCACCTTGAATTAATCAGTGTGTGTTTTGCAACAGTAAAAAATTTCAGCACAAGCATCTAATTCTTGTGCTGTTCAGAGCACATATATTAATCATCATGTTTTTATTTAGAATTAATGTGGGTTTAGCATTAGATGGCTTCCCATCACAAAGCATTACTTTACACTTAGATCTATTAACCTTTCCCACAGAAGAAATACAAATATCCCTTGTGTGCCATTTCATTTCAGGAACCTGACTCATTTATTTGTTTAAAAAAAAAAATTTTTTTTTTTTTGGCCATTATGCAGCAAATTGCAAATGCACTTCAGCCCCAGAACGATACAATTTCAATTGAATATAACGCCTTCATCCATCTCCAAGGGAGGAAAACAGGAGGAAATACAAGGCAAAGCAAGGCCCCCGTGTTTTCCAGAGCGCAGGAGCGGGAGGGCGCGGGGCCGGCGCTCAGCACCGCGGACAGCGCCCTCCCTCCCCGCAGCGCCCCGGCGCTGCTGCGCCTCGCCCGCAGCCCGACCGGGCAACAAATCGTCTACACAAAACCTCACCCACACACGTACCCCCGCCCAGCTCTCAGCTCTCCCTCCCTTCTCAGCAGCCACACCTACTAATTAGCTCTTCGCATGTGTGAGCACTAATATGAGAAATTAATAAGCACAACTCTCATAGAATCACAGAATATCACAACTTGAAAGGGCCCCGTAAGAATCATTCAGACTAAGTCCCTGTTCCTCACAGGACTACCAAAGACTAAACCTTAAGGCTTAGAGCATCCTCCAGATGCTCCTTGAGCTCTGACAGGCTTGGTGCCATGACCACTTCCCTGGGAAGCTGTTCCAGTGACCTTCTCAGTAAAGAACCTTTTCCTAATGTGCAGTATGAACTTCCCCTGATGCAGCTTCATTCCATCCCCTCATCTCTTACTGCTGGTCGCCAGAGAGAGATCAGCACCTCCCCATCCACTACTCCTCTTGAGGAAGTTTTAGACTTCAGTGAGATCACCCCTGAGTATTCTTTTCCCCAGGCTCCACAAAACAAGTGATCCCACTTGTCTCTCATTAAGTCTTGCCCTCCACCTCAGTCACCCTCCCCTTGACACATGCTAATAATTTTATGTTCTTCTAATATTGTGGCACCCAAAACTGCACACAGGACTCCAGGCGGAGCCACATGAATGCAGTCTAGGGCAGGACAGTAACTTCCCTGGCCAGCTGGCAATGCTATGCTTGATGCATCCAGGATACAGTTGGCCCTTTCAGCCTCCAGGGCATACTGTTGACTCATATTCAACTTGACATCAACCCAAACCACCATCAGACTGCCTTGGATGGAACAACTGTACTCAATCTTTTTCAAATTGTTTGGAAAGCATAGTTATGGTAGTTGTCATAGTTATGTGAAATACCCAGCTCAGTTCTACATGAGAATGTCAAACCAGATGCTTACAAATGTGCCAAGAGATCCTCAGTATCAGGGAAGTTTAGGACTTGTTTTACCTTCTTATTTCTACACCTATGAATGCAGCAATAATTGCAGAAACATAAAAGCTGGAGAGTGGGGGTGTTAAAACCTTACTGGTGGAATTGACCTTACACTGAAAGTTCTCATGTCAGACCTGCAAGAAAGCATGAGCCATGCCACATACTGAAGGCATTTTCATCCAAGAAAAGCAAAAAAGACTCAACATTCCACTGGAGTCTCTGCAGCTTCAAGGGGGTAGTGGCAAGCTTTTTTGTTCCAACTGCAAGCAAACAGATGTAACATTTTTCCAACTCCACTTGCAGAGGTTGATCCATTCCAAATGGTACTGGGCAGGTTCCACAGCTTCAAAACTGCTTAGCTTCTGCAATTACTCTGTTTACTTTGCATGAGAAATAAAACCAAGGGTATTATGATTTGCATTCTTTAACTATAGAACAAGTCACACCATAAAACAACCCATAAAATAGGGTGCATGGGAGGAAGGGATCACTTGTCAGGAATTGAAAGGAAGACAATGCCAAGAGTGAGGACATCCACTACTTCCACCCCCAGTCTCTTTAAAAATAAAACAAACCTAAATGAAATTTTTCATATAAAATGATTTGGTGATACAATATTTTTACTTTTATGCCTCTAATGAACACCATGAACACAGAGGACAAACTAGCTTTCCTTTGACTAAGAATTGCAAGCTTTGTTCATCTCCAGCCTCAACTCTGAGTGGGCACTTTCTGCTGGCAGGAACTGATGCTATTTAGGGTAGTACTAAGGGTAAAGTCTGGTTTTAAGTTCCCCCATTTTTATCTAAAACAACGCCAGTCCATGCTGAACTGGCAAATTTTCCTGTTTCCTACATTCATTTCATTCTTCCACTTTACCATCCCAAGAACAAAAACAGCCTTTAAATTACCTAGTACATTAATTTCATTCTTCCACTTTACCATCCCAAGAATAAAAACAGCCTTTAAATTGACTAGTACTTAAATCCTCAGGGGCTGTCTTTCATCTACCAAACTAATAAAACCAAAGCAAAGAAAGACTAAGCAAAAGATGAATTCAGACTCAATTTTCTTAGTCATGTGCAGTGCAGACAAGATTAAGGCACTTAACAGCACTGCACTACAGACGCTGATTAGTTAAGTTATGACAGCCCTTCAAAGGCTGCAGGAAAATAGATTTCTTGGATGGTCCCTAGGACTTAGGATGGTTGCTCTGGGAGTTGCCAGGCTCTGTTCTGTTGATGTTACGCACCCCCCACGCACTCATTTGTTCCATAGAGAGAGACAGTGTGAGCTGAGAAGACAGAGCGCAGCTGCATAATCATGGCAACTCTTGCTCCCCTCCCTAATACCCTTATTTTTCATTCTTGACATTTAATCCAGGGATGCACACATTCCTCAGATCCTTCTCGTGAGGCGTTATTAGAAAACAAAATATTTTTTTATTCAACTAAGACTTTTCTCTTTTCACTGTTCTGAGATATTTATTCCAAAACTGCAAATACAGGATCAAAATCCTTTGTGCTCAGAAGTCCTGAAAACATCTGTAACACTGAAGGTATCAAATCCTCAGTCTCAAAAAAAAAAAAAGATGCAGAGTCCATGACCAATCACACACCAGTGGTGCAGGGAACAAAAGAAATCAATAATAATGAAATATTAGCTAAGTGCTGTTCCCCTGGAAGGTAAGAAATGCCAAGGCAAGTTCTCACCTTGAATAGGTTATTCTAGAAACCCATCACGTTCAGTGTTAGATTGTTTTTAGGAGCATCTGTTAATTTTAAATCAGATTACACACGTCATGTGTATATTAAATTAGTAAGCATCTGAACACAGTGGAAATTAAAGAGGTTACCTTGGAAACATTCTGATATTTGAAAACCAATTTCTAAAAATCCAGGCAAGTCAGAATCCAGGTACTTCTTTGAGGAGAAGTATCTACTTGAATGCTTTGCTGGGGGAAGCTTCACACTTGGTCATCTCTCACCTGCTTAATAGTGAAGTCAATTATTACCTACACACTTACATTAACAACCATCATTACCGTGTCCTTCACATCCTCACAAGGCCACTCAGTCTCTCAAGGGAAAAGCACTGATGTGTAATTTATGGTACAGGTCCAACCTGGTTTAATAACCATACTGGGACTGGAGAAACAGTTCTAAAGGAAACTTTAGTTCATTTGTTACAGCTACAAAAGACTAATTACGTTGAAGAAAATGCTGAAACTCAGTAACACAGCAAAGGCAAAGCCTGGTCTGGTCTGGCTCATCGAATAGGGCTGTCATGCAATTATCTCCATGTCACAGTCCAGAGACCCATTTGCTCTGGGACTCGGTTACTGGAACACTGTTTGGGGTTTGGGTTCATCCAGGCTAATAATCACATTTTTCTATTCTTGCACACAGTCTATTAAAGTTCCTACTGATTGGCAGCAAACACGGCTCTTTCTCAAATCAAAACTCTCCTCAGAGAAAGAAACAGCAGAAGAGTTGACTGAATGGTATTTGTATTTGTTTAACAAGTCAATTCAAGCTTTCAGGAAGATGCTCTGTTGTGGCTTTTAGGCAGATACTCACCAGGTAGACTGAAACATCAATGCCTTTTAATTTAAACTAAGAACCTGAACTGACTCCTATTCAGACAGTCCAATACACTGTCATAGCAACAGCATATGATTATTAAATTCCAGTGAGACAAATCTAACAGCTGTACCTCACAACTACTTATTTGAGCAGGAAGAAATACTAAGCATTTGTCCTTGGAGTATTTCCTGTTAAAGGACTAGAATAGCAAATAAATAGACAACCCTTTCAGGCAAGTAACAATGCCTACTGATGGCAAAGCATTTTTCCAAAGGAAGTAACCTCCTACATAAGACCTTAATATTTGCTTTTCTTTTATTAGGAGGCTGAATGTACCCTAACAATAACCTGCAATGTCCCAGATTGTCCAATTTCAACATAAACCACTAAGAATGTGACAAATCTTTTCATTTAAATCAAAAGCACATGAGTTTTGGCATTTTTCTAAAAGCATAATCTCCCTGCTTTGAGTTATCACCTGAGTTTTTCCACATTCAAAATAGCTTCCTGGAAGGAAAAGAAGAAGAAAAAATGGTCCTAAAGATGACTGTTTAGATAGAGATACTGGATACACATAACCAGACAAATTCACACAACCTCTTTGGTTAGGTATAGAAGCCACAACTTGGCTCACACCTCCTTTCACCCCTCAAACCACTCACTTCACAACATGATGAAGGACATGCAGGATGTGGGTAGCTTTTTACGTGTCTGCTCTCACTGTTAATCAGTGCATGCCCCTTGTTCAAACATCTGTCCATATACAGGGATTTTTCTGGGACACCATCAAGCCTTCAGCTTCCATTAATAACAGTTTAAATGCAAATGTCCTAGTTATCACTGCTGGACCTCTCACTATCACCCTTGTGGTCTGTGGTTCATCTGATGCTCTGTTTTTCTTTTTTCCAGCTTGCAGATGATAGATCATATTTGTGTGTTGGGAAGTTACTTGAAAACATATAAAAAAATTTCAGGATGCTGCAGTGAACTCTGCCCTTTCCTTTGACACAGACAGCACAGACATCAAAAATCTTCTTACTAAGGTTATTTCCTCACAAGAAGTATCTGAGGTTACCTCAGGGATGTTCTGCAACTGAGAAGTGCAAGAGTGAGATGAGGCATAAATGAAACATTCGCTCTTCTTTAACACATGGTCTACACTCCAAAAAAGCTCAAGAACCTTGCCTGGAGGTATTGCTATGGATGGATAATAGCATGAGATATGGCCATAAATGTTTAATTTATAAACCTAGCAGCTAGAAAATTATTCAACTAGACTGAAAGCGCTGAAGATTTTAATAGTGCCTGCCCACACTAAGAGATGGAAATAGCACCAAGAGCTCAGAGACGAGCACAGACACACTTGCATATTTTGGTCGCTGTTGATAATGTTGCATAAACTGAACTTTCGGAGAAAATTTAATCCCTGTGCATGTAGTGGGCAATTGCAGAGATTTCAAGGGCATTCCTTCTGCTTTCATAGGATACAGCTTGGCTTGCTGCCCCTCTCTTCATAGGCCTGCCAGCTGCTCTTCCAAGTGCTGGGTTCATCTCAGAGGGGAAACAACACTGCAGTACAAAAGCACTAAAGCTCCTACATTTCTCCAGGGCAGTTCTGTTCAGGCAAAGGACACTTTATACTGTAACTACAAATGCAAACTCATGGATGAGGAAAAAAAAGAATAGGAGCAGCAGGGCAGACAAGCAAGGAAGACAATGACATGCCTAAGACAACTGGAAAAATATGAAATGGAATAAAACCTAGGGTTACCTGCAATAAATGGCACTGACTCCGAGCCACAGCCGAGGCTTCTTCCCAGCATGTTTCTGAACAGGCTTTGGAGGAGAGAAACCAACAGCGTGGCAGCCAAACGAATCACAGAGGTAGTCTCTGAATTACTGGCCACCATATAGGAATGACAGCATCTTGCAAGGGTACTGATGAAGGGACAAGTCCACTGGCTCTGTCATTTTTATACTGCAGACAGATAACTGGTGCACCTCTCCTCCATGCAAGGCAGCAGTTCCAATTTTTCACCTACAGCCAAGTTTGGAACCTTGAGCCCTTTCTGACACAAAAGCATGACACCATGAATTAGCTACAGCTCCTCATGCCAGCGCAGGGCAGAAATCTCTTTATCATCTTCCCACGGTACAAGGCAAAAAAATAAATCCTTTTTTCGTGTAGTGTGCTTAGCCTCTAATTTGGGAAAGGAAAAGCCGGGCACCTCACCATTGAGAGGTTGCTTGCCTTTGGCTCACGCTTGCTACTGTTGTTTTTCAACGACAAGCTGAAAACTTCTAATAGCTTAATTGCAAGGGTGCTAACCCATGTCAATAAAGCCACACTCACTTAAGGCAGTAGAAATTTTCACCCCAGTTTAGAGACTCCCAAATCAGACACCAGATACTGAATAAAGTCTCAGTCCTTCAAATATGTGAATAGGGCTCCATATACAAAGAAGTCTCTTCTTACTATTCACAGTGCACCCGTGTTAGGGGGAACAGGTTTAGCTTAGCCCTTAAAGTTTTAAGTTACTGAATACAAACAGTAAACCATCGTCTGTATTCATTTCCACTCAAATCCAGAAATATACCAACTCATGTTCAACATCTTTAAAGGAATGGCTGTAAATTCACATAGTGGTATGCGGTATTCTAAAATGATGTCCAGCCTAAGGAAAAGATCACTGGCCATGAGTTAGGTCACATAACAAGACAAAAGAATTGGACCACCTGTCTCTTCAGGTAAAGGGAAGAAATACATTCTTGCTAAATTGCTTTTCAAATAAAGAAACAATGCACTTATGTCTGGTTCCTACAGTTGCTCTTAGGAGCATCTTCTTGAACTTTCAGAAAGGATAAGGCTCTGCCTTGTCATTCCTGACACATGATCATGAGACTTATGGGAAGAAATTCAAGCCACTGGACTCTTTAAGGATACTTAAGAAATCCTGTTTAAAAATCATCCTCTAAAGCTTTTCTAGCTTGACTTTAGGGCCTCATCCAAAGACCACGGAATGGAGTGGCTGTCAGGGATTGAGGCTTATATCTCTGGCTAGGAGCATAAAATATTAATAAAACAGAAATTTTTTTGCTGCTAGCAATCTTTACAAAAGGCTAAGACAGATGCTATTAGTAGTAGGACTTTTAAAAGAGAGGGCTGACTATTGAAAGTCAGCCAATTATCTCACTACATAGTAAGGTGCCACTAAAATCCTCAGAAATTCATACCAGCAACCACACTAAGGGGCCCACAAAACACCAAGTAAACTGCTAGGCGACCCTTGGTACTATTTGTTTTATGGATCGTGTCGTAGGCAGGGCCTTTTTTTAATTAAAAACAAAAAATCAGCCTCTTGGGGGATCTATTTTCCTTTCCTCTTCTGACTTCAGCACAAACACACTAGAAAAATTAGAGCCACAGTACAAATAAAAATAGCTGAAGAACTTGCAGCTGTTGTTAATTTCCCAAGTATTCAACGTTGCCCGTTTAATGATGGAACAATATGCTCCAGTTTCAGTCCTGGCACAAGGCTATCTGAGCAGCAGGCAGATATTTTAGCTCATGTGAATGCCAAAGGCAAGTCAACGACTATAGCAAGTAGAGAAATGGACAGAGGACAACATGATGTAAACCACTGGGTGTCCACACCAAGCATTTTCTCCAGCTTTTTGTTTCTCATTTAATGCTATTAGTTGACTCCCCAGCTGAAGAGACCAGGCTTGTAAACTTACTAGCATGCTTACAAGGAAAAAAATGTGCTTAATAAAAATTCATGAACTGGAGAACATTTTTACAGCTGAAGAGCTGATTTTTCTATTTTAAGTATAGGGTGTTTCTAGTGCAAAATGATTTACACAGGGAGGTTTTGCTCAGTTATCTCCCTGAATAAACCAACTTGTCCATAGTCTGCATGAGTGGATTCCCCAAATTTCATACAGAACAAAGCAATAAAGGACTTGGTATTTGTAGAAAAAGAGAAATGAAACAAAACATGTCTCTTAAGCTTGGCAAGGAGAATCTAAATTATAAACCCACTTTTGAACATTGAAGTCAGATGCAGCAGAAATGCTTTCTTAGTTAAACCTCTTGAAGCTCTGCCTTCAGTTGCTAAGCATCTTCTCATGCATACCCACTCACGAACCAGACCGAGCAGAATTAGCAAAGATACAATGCCTATAAATTCACAACAGCCATAAGGAGCAATGAAGTACAAAAGAAAAATTAATACTTTATGTAGAGGAGTAAAATTCAAAGGCTAAGAAGTGACAAGGAAATTGGGAAACAGTTGATTATTACTAAAAGTACAGTGTTTCTATCTTTGTTGGGCTTCAATTGCCTCATTCCCATGCATAAAGGCACACTTAGACGTCATAAAGCCAGAGCATTTAGGAGTTAACATCTAATAAATAAAAAAAAATTATTCTCTTCTTGTTAAGGGCCCACTCACAGAGCAAAATTTAAAACATGGTGAGTAACAGTTTTGAAGAGGGGAAAAATAGAAATTTTAAAGGAAGTCAAAGCTTGTAACATTGCCAAGAGCCCTCTATTATGCTCAAATACAGTTTTAATCTACTTAAGCGAGGAAAACAAAAGGCCCAAACAATCCAGCCTTGGCCCAACAATCACAAAAGCAAAGGCTCAATCCAACACTCAAAAGATCAAAGACTCTGGTTCAGATAGCTCTACATAAACTGCCCGGCAAATGTGACTGAAGTGGGGAAGAAAATGGCCTGGTTGGGTTGAAAAGCAGACATAAATAATAGTTTCACACATAGCCCCGTGCCTTCCTGCAGGTGAAGAAGGGGATTAGCTTAAATCCCGTTTGAAAAGGCAATTGACAGCGCAGATGTGGCAAAGCCATCACTGCTGAGCGCCTACAGGCAGGCGGAGCAGGCACCCAGGGCCAACAAGCACTGTGCTCCTGCCCTCAGCCCAAGGGTGGGGAAGAGTAACCAGCTGGACTTGGTGGAATCTTCTGCAAAGGGACAAATCAACGGTGAGAGCTGTGGAGAGCCTGCTGGAGGGAGCTTGGTGTCCAGCTGTTCCTCAGGCTTTTGGGCTCTCCCTGACTTCATCCTGCACATAGGTGTCGTTCCTGATCCCTTCCCCCAGCTGTTTAACAGAGCAAAGCCATATCCCTCTGGTGTCTACAGAGACAGCAGAAACACTGCTGGACTCGTTATTCACATTAGATATTTGTTCTGGCTGTCCCCAGCTCGGTCCCTGCACGTATGGCTGCTCCTGTGACAGACAATATTGCACGTAATAGGTCACATCACAGGACAGTAAATGTACCAGGGCATACAGGCACCCATCCAGCCAGGTACAGACCTGCCAGGATATAGTCCCCTGTCATAAAAGACTTCATTGTTTGAACCAGGAGTGGCTGCTACTCAGCAGTCTCTGATAGGGATCATTCACTGTATATTCTCTGAGAAGGTATCAGCTTCCCGACATATTTCATTTTCTCTGTAAAGAAAGAAACTGGATCACAGAAATTATTTTATTCAGCTTTTAAATCTAGTATTAGAGCTACCAATAGTGTGAGCAACTACCTGGCCACAGAGCAATTTCAAAAGTAGATATAATTAGAGAAACAAGGGAAACTGAGGAAACCTCCAGAAACACTGTATATTTCGCAGGAAAAAGCCAAAATGAAACCCTACCTCCAGAATGACTACATCTGTGAGATGGTTCAATGACTTATTCCAGGCACATCCCCATGGACTGCTCTTAGAACAGTACAAGGTCCATTTAAACACAAAGAAAAGAAAGAAAATATCATCAGGATAAATCCCTCACTTTGAACCTGAAATTAGCAGGGCTTTGCAGTGATATACTGTTGAAATTCTTCACATGTTTTTGTGTTGACTTTTTATAACTCTGTTCAAAGAGAATGAAATATCAAACTTTTTTGTCTGCAGCCACCAGACTACAAAGCTCCCTGCTCCTTCGTTACAGCAATCATAACCCCTTGACTCTAGCAGCTGATCTTGGCAGTGGAAAGGAAGATCACCAATGTCAGACTGACAACTAAATGGCAAAGATTATTAAAAATAATAAACCCACAATGCACCAGGAGACTAAGGATGATCATTTGGAAATTACTGTCCTATTTCAGATCAACTCTGCAAATTCAAGTCTAGCTACCACAGTAAAGGCATTCTTAATAGGTTAGAAACATTTGCTTTAGAACAGCTATCTGGAGACTGAAAACAACAGGATGAACATTCTTCAAAGGTTTGTAACTACAAAGATCAGTCAAAGGAAGCAAGAAGAGAAGCACATGATGCCAGCACACCAGATTGTGAACTCTCAGATTGCTGCCAATGACACTGATGAACACAAATGAATCAAAGGATAATTAAATTTTAAAAATGTATACATGCAACTATATCTACCTAGATGACTGGAAGATGTGCTGCAGGGACAGTGAAACAAATCCTAAGAGAGAAAAAGTATCTGGAGAAGCAGGAAAGGTGATGATGCTGTGCTGTTCACCCACTTCTGCAAAAGCAAAGAGATGGAAAGGAAAAGTCCTTCATACAAACTTAGTAAATGCTCCTCCAGGTTACAGGGGCACAGAAAGAAGCCTCAGTTCCCTTACTAGACTTAACACACAACTACCAGAACACAGCACGTAACAGAGATATATTAATCTTTTCCAAGCTCTGTTTTAGGAAAATTTAATCCTCTCTTCAATCCCCTCACTGACCCTGAGGTCAGCTACATCCCTCTTCCAGCATCTGTCTTATTCGAGCTGATACTGTATTTTAAAATAGCTTCAGCTGACCACACATTTTGGGGAGTACCCCTACTCAGTGTACACCTTAGGAAAGTTTGAAGCTGAAAGCTTTTCCTGGAAAAGAATGATCATGACATCTTTAAATTCAGCAAGTAAAATTGTGAGGGGTTTTTTTTCAGATTGGAAGAAGGAAAACAAAGGAAGAGACAGAGAAGAGGGAACCAAAGCTCTCAGAATCTTGCAGTGCTTTTGCAGAGGTCTCAGGCAAAGCCTAAACATACAGCACCCAAAAAAAAAATTGGTGTCAGCAGAGCAGCAGTCTTCTGACCAGCCCAGCCGGGAGTTTTACCATTCAACAGAAAGTACCAAAGTGCAGCCACCCTCACAGGCAGCCATATCTGAAACCAGACCACTGTCTGTCCATGCAGGTACCCAAACGTGAGCAGTGCTTTTGTTTACCTAACACAGCAAAACACTAGAGGATAATATATAAGCAGATGGTACTAGTTTGTATCTGTTCAGGGTTGGTAGGTAGTTTTACAGTTTCTGCATACTTTGAAATACACAGTACAACAACTGTATAGGCATCCTTCAAGGCGCATTTAACAAACCTCAGGTAAATAAAAGGCTCACAGGATTTTGTTGATGATGTTGTTGCTCAGTACAGAAGCCTCCATGTGTTGGGTCCCATAAGATGCTTCTTCTCCCAGCCCCCACAACCAGTGAGGTAACCACAGACATTCTAGTAGAGACATCCTGAGGCTCCTTTGGGCCTTGTGGGGAGACTCTTGCTCTGCAAAGCCAACACACTGTACCTGGCACATGAGGCATAGTGCTGCAAATACATTAGCTGCTAGCATTGCAGGGTGAGAGCATAGCAGGCGGCCAGATGAACCAGTCTCATGCATAAAATGCAAAACCCATCAGATCTCTGTGCATGCAAGCTAACTGGGAAAGCTCCTCTAGTGCCTAGGCAGCTGCCAGCATTGCTGGAAACACTGCAAAGGATATTTACAGAAGACAAAGCCAGAATGTAAAACAAATTATGAGAAAGTGCCGACTTCTCAACCTCAAACAAAGAGCTCACAGCAGCCAGCGCGCATGAGTGGGTCTCTGGATTCACTGACTTCTTTTCAGAGCAAATTCTTGGATCTGTCACTGCCGTTTTCCTTTGTCAAGAGCCAGTAATATTGTTTTGTTAATGGTTTATGCAGGACCACTGGAGCCAGCAGCTTGCACACTGGTTGCTTTTATTGGTCTATTAAAATGAAATGAAGCTGATACTAAAGCTTTTATAATCATTTAGGTTATTTCATTATGAGTTCAGGGCAGAAAAGCAACCAATGATGTGTTACACAACTGAGCAGGCAAAGCACATCTGCCCCTTACTCCAAAGGAGAAATCCATATGGACTGAAGGAAAAATCAACAGTGGGAAAGTTGGTTCTCCAGAGTTTCTGCTGGTAGACAGCTGCTTGCTGTACATAGCACCACAGAAGAAAAATAAATGGGGAAATAAATTCACCAGAAGTAGAGTTTGACAGAAAGTATGCCAGGATGACTGCTATTGCACATTTATCATTGGCTGCATCCAGAAGCCCCTATCAGGAACCAGAACATGGCTGCACAATCACTACACAAAAAGGGAATAGGGACTATCAAAGTATAAAACAAAAGATACAACAGAAAGTAAGATGTAAAGAGAGAGCAAAAGCAAACAATGAAGCAATTATTTCTTGTCCTGACAGCAACTGGTCTCAATACAGCCATTTAACTCCTGCCACGTTTTGCATTCATGGCATAGAGTCCATGGCAGGACCCACAGATAAACAAGGGAGGCAACTGCAGGTGTTTACTGAAAGCCTTTCCCAATGTTTGGGAAAAAAGCAGGACAAAGGAGGCTTATCAAGAACTTCACAGATTTATTTGAAGGCTAGGTTGGATTTAGGAAGAAAACACTAGGAGCAGGACAATAGTACAGGGATGCAAAAAGTCTTATTTGGACTACCTATTTAGGTTTTCATCCAAGCAGAAGCAAAGCAAGACCATCTTGCAGCATCATGAACGTCAAGGAAACCATCAGATGCATCAAGGAATCTCATACCAGTTTCTTTTGCAAACAACCAAACTAAACATTACTGTTCATGTCCCTGTGTTTCTGCAAGTCTTCCTTGGAGTGTCCAGTCAAGAAATACCATGTACCCACAGTAATTGCATTAGCCTTGCAAGCCTACAAATATTTGTATTTGGGATTTAGTTCTCAACAAGTCACTGCTTGCATTCCTACAAGAACAGCAAATTTTATTTTTAAATTTTTTAAATTTTTTTTTCCATTCCATCTACACTGACAAGTTTGCTACTTGATTTTCTGGCTCCACATAAACTGAACTTTTTTTTAGCATTAGGCCATCATATAATAATTTCTCCTCTTCTTTTTTTTAAGCTCCATCAAGTAACATTCTTGAATTTGCAGAAAAATTTTGAAGAGACCTAGGAAATAAGAAAAGGGTTGGTTGTATAATACTATTTTCAATTCATAACAAAACAAAATGAGTAAGCATACCCACGGTTCAAATTCTCAGAAGAATTTAGACCTGTGACTGAACCCAGATTACTGTGCTTGAATTTCACACAACATTCATTCAACTAGCTCAGGTCTAAGGCACAGCATAAACCATTCTTCATTTACATGACACAGAAAGCACAGATCACTGACTCTAAGTATCAGATGTGCTTAAAAATGCCCTTCTCAAAAAAAAAACATGACTAGCCATACATCAGCAAAATGTAGACACACTAAAATGTACAAAGACCTATGTGATCCAGGCTGCATGGATTTGAATTCAAAAAGAATGGGCAAATTAGAGAAACAACATGTCTCGGAGAAAGTGGCACCCAAAGTACTTGTGGTTTTCCATGAGGAACATTAAAATCACGGGCATATGATTTATCAAAAAACCTCAGTGTTGATGAACAAACTTACAGTTACTATAGGCCCACACCTGGAGCTCACCTGAGAAAATAAAGCAACCAACCCACCAGGTAAGATCCCTAGCAGCTGAACTTTGATTTGCAGTATTTAACATAAGACACATTCAAGCATTAGTTGTTAACTGCCCAGCTATGTAATCTGACTGCTGCAACACAGATCAAAGCATACAACCCAGTTCCTTCACCAGCAGTTTGAGTCCAGACAACCAAACTGAGGTTCAAAAGGATCAATTTTCTTTATTTACAGCCACACTGAAGTGAATGAAGATGACATGGAATCGAATGCTAACAATCTGCAGATAATTTTCAGTTCCCCCGGCATCTCACCACTGTGACCACAGTGGCACTACTGTGATGACAGGGTTAGATAAGGAAGGCAAAATGCAGAGTAGAATGTGTATCGAGGATTTTCCATTAATCTTTGACTCTCCATATACATCCACAAGTGGTCAAATTTACCTACAGGTAACCCAGTTTCAAGGACAGAGCGCAGTTAAGAGACCCCAACAACCTGGAAGACCCAACTTCATGTCGTGGTCTATGTCTTGGCATGGGTGCCTTTGCCACCTCTCAGTCCAGCTGTGGCACGAACAGATGTTTGTGATATACCATAAAGGCATCAGTGCCTCAGAAAATCCAGCAGGCACCAAGTATCAAATTGCTCTCCCTCAACAACACAGGCTAAAAGATAGGAAAGAAGACCAACCATCCTGACTCCCCCCAAACTCACACAAATGCACCTCACCTCAAACGTAACAAAACAAATTCTACTGTCTCTCCAATGTCTACAACAAAGTTTCATACGATATGAAACTGAGCCTCTAATCTGAAAAACTAGTCAGCTCACTGGAGGAGGACCCAGCACAGATGTTGGCCACGCTGTTTGGTACACCACTGGAAGACACCACCACAGCAGTGGCAGGACAGCTACATGAAACAAAACTTAATCTTACATAACAGTGTGAGCTACAAACCACATAATAAAACTTCCATTATGTAATAAAGCTCTGAAGAGCCAGTTGTGAGAGAGCAGCCTTTATGCTCATGCTGCAGAAGGAGCTGAGCGTTGGCTGCAGAAGCAGGACGTGTATTCCAACTGTCTTCTGACAGCTGCACTTA
This sequence comes from Daphoenositta chrysoptera, assembly GCA_013397915.1. Lineage (NCBI taxonomy): Eukaryota > Metazoa > Chordata > Aves > Passeriformes > Daphoenositta > Daphoenositta chrysoptera. The sequence goes on from VZRO01005473.1 coordinate 394,410, forward strand.
TCCACACTCCTTCAGGCTAAAATCTGTCCATCTCCTCCTACAGGTACACTCCAGAAAGCCTCTGAGCACTGAATTTTGAAAATTCAGCTAGACTAGTTTCTCTCAGAAGAGGCAAGCACATACTAATTTCCCCCTTGGCCAGCCCCATCAAAAGCAGTGAAGCTTCAGGAGGCATGAGTCAATATGTGCTTTTCAGGTAGGTTTCATGCTCTTTAGCTCTCTGCATTGAAAAGTCCTTTACTTCACTAATAACCTCTTGCAGAGTAAGGGCAACTAAAAGTCAGTAACACTACTGGAATCCAACTCAAACCAAAGAGTTATTTTATTACAGGTCCTTAAAAGTTAGTAATTAAAATTACCTGTATTTTAAAGATCAGTTTGAGCTCTTTTTCCATACAGGAGGCAAATCCCAAATTTTCAACAGATACTAGTGACCAATTTCTCCTGTTGGAATTTAAAGTGCACCTCTAAGTCCTTACTTCTGCTTTCCAAGAAGTGCTTGTAGCTAGAAATCAGAATTACAGGGAGGGAAAACTACAATGAATAATCAGATGGAGCAGCTGCCTTTCAAGAAGGATCTAAAACGTTTTGGAGCCTTCAACTTGGAAAACAGATGCCTGGGTGATGAGGAAGAGCAAGGTTGAATGCACAGCTGAATGAGGCCAAGTACAGAACTATTATTTGCCAAGCCCTGTAACAATAGTTTCAATGAGTGTCCCTTTTCCTAGCAGGAAATTAATGTAAGAAGTACTTTTTTACACAGCACACAGACAAAATCTGAGATCTGTTGCCACAGGAGACTGCAGAAGATGACAAATTCAAAAAGGACTAGACAAATCCATGGAAGACAAATCCAAACCAGTAATTAAACGGAATAAAAAGGGAGCTACATCCTAGTATCTCTGATCCAAGTGGTCCATACATTGGGGAGGCATGAAGGGAATAGACCTCAGACAGTGGGCAGGCTTGTGGCCCTTCCTGGCACAGCACCTGCCACCATCTGAGACAGAGTACAGACACAGACACTTACCTCACCCATCTGATTTATCTCAGTCTTGCAGACACACATATTTCTGCATGTACAATTACCAGGAGCTCAGTTAATAAATGGTGTGAACAGAACACTACTTTGGTCTGTATCTGAAGATGAACAAGGCAAAAGCTTTTATAAAGGTGCAAGAAACATCCTTACATAGCAAGACAACAAAATGCATCTTAAAAAGTCCTCAAAGAAATACTTGCATTCTTCCAGCAGAATAAAATCAGGACACTAAAGAGATTTTCAATCTTGCTAATCTTGACAAAGTTTTTTGAAATAAAACCAGCATGGCAGCAATTTTTTTTTCCTATTTCATATTAAATAAATAAAATATTCATCATTTTGTATAATCACCACTTAATTGAGTTTTAACCACTACCACATATCTAGGGGCAAGCATGAAATATTAACTACCTAAAACCCACACAAGATGTATAAAACATTTCAGACACATGATCTCTGACCCTACAGAGTTTGAGAAGCAAACCAACCAATCCATCAAAACACCTTCTCCAAGTTCATACATGGAAAGGTTATGCAGTATTCAATACTCCATTAAATATTCAGACTTCCTCTGTATAGCTGCAGCCAAAGAATACAAATACCATTATTCTGCAGATTTATAAATCCAGAAACAACCGCAAAGACGATCTTATGCCTCCAAGACAGACCATCCAATTAGACACAAAACCACTGCAAGTAGCAGGAGCATCTCCTCTCACCCCTGCAAAGGTCCCACTGAACTTTATGGCCTGAGAGCTGGCTAGATGAGGATTCAGAAACATGTTCCATTTTGACCAACACTGCCCAAACAGCAACATAACACATGGATGGGTCTGTGGGGTAGCTTATTGAGGGTGCTTTCTGTGAAAGCATCATGACGAAATGTGCTGAGTTTGGCTGGAGTAGAGTTAATTTTCTTCGCAGTAGCTGGTTTGGGATTTGTGCTGGAAACAGTGTTGATAACACAGGAACACTTTAGTTATTGCTGAGCTGTGCTTACACAGTCTCAAGGCCTTTTCTGCCTCTTGTGCCCCCATGCCAGAGAGGAAGGCTGGGGGTGCACAAAAAGTTGGGAAGATACAGTCAGGACAGCTGATCCTAACTGTCCAAAGGGATAGTCCGTATCATACAGCATCATGATGAGCACATAAAGCTGAGGGAAGAAGAAGGAAAGGGGGATGTTCAGAGTGACATTTGTCTTCCCAAGTAACCACCATGTGTGACAGAGCCCTGATTTCCTGGGGACGCCAGCCCACAGGAAGCAGTGAATGTACTCCTTGCTTTGCTCTGTTTGTGTGTGCAACTTTTGCTTTACCTGTTTGGCTGCCTTTACCTCAATCCAAGCTTTTTTCTGACTTCTACCACTCTGGTTCCCTTCCCCATTCCACTGGGTGAGAGTGAGGGAAACTGTGTTGTGCCTTGCTGCTGGCTGGAGTTAAACCACAACCATCCTCTTTGGGTGCCAGCATGGGGTTTGAACATTTGGAGGTAACAACAAGTTAGATTGGAAGAGGCTAGATGGAATTCATAGCTGTTATTGCTGTTTGGCTATTCATCAGCAGGCTCCTGTGCCTGCAAGGCTTGCTTGCCTCACTGTCTGTCAGAGTCTGGTGCTTATTACTGGCTGCTTTTTGCTTTGACTGCTTCCTGTACTGCTGTGCTGCTTATCATCTTACTCTGCTATGCCTGGGAACATTTTGATAACAGCCATGGCAATGGGCCTGGGCTGGCAGATGACCAGAGCATCGCTGCTGTGCTGGACAGGCTGGAATTCCAATGTGAACTCAAGTCAAAGGGACTGTCACCTGTGGATGAGTCCCCACGGAGCAGAACACTCCAGAGCGCCTGTGGCTGTAGATAAGCCCATGCCAGAGCAGGTACTGTGGCCGTGTTTATGTCTGTGCTGCAGCAGATGTACCTCCAAAGGGATTGTGGCCAATGGATGAAAGGCCACGTTGGAACAGGTGCATCTCAGAGCAACTCCGCCCATGGATAAGTCCATGCCACAGCAGGTATATCCCTGAAGAACCTGTGGCTCATAGATAGGGCTCCACTTGGAGCAAGTACAACCCTAAGGAACTGCAGTCTGTGGATAAATCCAAGCTGCAGCAGGGTCAAGTTCGTTACATTAATAAACCCTAAGGTCTGGTCCAAAGGGAAAAGGGGTGGAGATTGTAATGGAAATACCTTTAAATTGCCATAACCCAGGATTTGAATTGCTTGTTATGGGAATTACTACAGCAGAAACCACCTGAACCAACAGAGGACAAGCCTTACAAGAAGCAGTGCAAGTGCAGCAGTGACCTGACCTGGTTGTGGGGCCCAATAATTCCACACAAGTAACTCCACACCATCTCTCCTGTCCTGAGTGCTCCTTATAAGAGATGGAACCCCTAAGTCATGGACTAAATGATCCCAATGTTCCTTGACTAAGGGAATGACATCTGCATGTTATACCAGAGGATGTGGGTGAAGGGTGGTGGGGGTTAATGAGGATGTACTGGATCGTGTGGGACCTGAGCGTGGTGTAAATGGGATGGAATCAGCCGTACAGAATGCGCTGGTTTTGGCTGGGGTAGCGTTAATTTGATTCACATTAGCTAGTATGGGGCTGTGTTTGGGATCTGAGCTGAAAAAACTGTTGATAACACAGGGATATTTTAGTTACTCCTGAGCTGTGCTTGCTCAGAGCCAAGGCCTTTTCTGTGTCTCACACTGCATCACCAGGGAGGACACTGGGGGTGCACAAGAAGCTGGGAGGGGACATAGCCAGGACAGCTGCCTTCAAGTGACCAAAGGCATATTCCATACTGTATGGTGTCATGCTCAGAATATCAGGTGTGGGAAGAAGGAGGAAGGGAAGATATCCAGAGTGATGGCATTTGTCTTCCCAAGTAACTGTTATGTGTGATGGAGCCTGGGGATGGCTAAACGCCCGCCTGCCCAGGGGAAGCAGTGAATTCCTCACTTTGCTTTCCCTATTAAGCTGTCTTTATCTCAACCCGTGAGTTTACTAGCTTTTACCCTTCTGATTCTCTTCCCCATCCCACCAGGAGAGGGTGAGCAAGCACCTGTGTGGTGTTTAGTTGCCAGCAAGGGTGGAACCATGACATGAAACACAAAATACTTTTTGTGGCTTTCAGACAAATAAAAACCTCTGGAAGATGTTTCTCATTCATAACATTTTTCTGACAAACTTAAGCAAGCATCTGGAAAACCATGGTGAATCCATAATTTCTAGATAACACTGGGAGTGAACTTTGCTTGGAATTACAATTCATTTGAAGACAAATCTCAGATCAAAGCTGCATGGATTTAAATAGAATTAACTTATTTCTTGCAAAATTACGTACCCAGGTTCCAGAATCAATGTGCAGGAGGAACAGGATAGCCCTGCTCTGGCAAATGATGGAGGAGAGATTACCACTATGGGATGGCAATGCCTGTGGCTCCTTAAGGTACAATGTCAACTGTTTCACAAGTCAAGCACTGCCTAAGGCTTTTCAGGCCAAGAGGAAAGTAGATGTGATCAAGGCCATTAAACAAAAATTATTCTTTCTCAATAGAGGGAATGAAACTGACATCCAGGTCTTTTTACTTTTTTAAAAACAAGGTTTTATTAAGTGCCTTTAAATTCATTAGATAAAAAACAACCCCTCCTAACTGGGAAACAGTACAGACTGAAAGAGGACTCCCAGCCCACAGTCAGAGTGAGCATTGTTTGATGTGAGCACCAACATGTTACATAGCAAGAGATAATGCTGCAGTAGTTGGTCATCCTCCTAAGTACTCAGTAAAAGGATATCAGAGATCCCTCTTCCTCACCTCTGTTAATGGTAGGAGATCTGCTCAATTCAATCTATTGAAACCTATCTATCTTTCCTACGGCTTTTCATCCATGGCTTTCATCCACGGCTTACAAGACTAGCTATGAATAGAAATTATAATTCCTTAAACTAAAAGAATATGGGACAAAAATCACAAAGAAATGTGCCCATGCCTGACAGCAGAGCCAACAGCAGAACCCCACATTCCGAAGTGACACTTCAGCCATGGGGCCATACTTTCATATTGCTTCCTATAGAGTATAGTAGAACACACAAAAACACTGGATAGAAAAATATCTTCAGATATATGAAGACATGAATGAGGAAACTGATTATTTCTAATGTAAGACAAGCTCTAAAGAAGTAACTTTTTTTTCCAACAGCAGTTAAAACTGGGTTCCACTGCACCAAACAGAAAGTCATCCCCATCACCAGGATTCATTATCAACTTTGCTAACAGCCTCATCTGAGAGGCAGAGCTCTGAGGAGGTGGGGAGCTTGGGCTGTGTATCCACCCACAGATGTATTCCCTCCAGGTCAGGTTTGAGGCTTATTTGCAAGGCACACATGTAGGCAGCTTGTTTCAAGACTGCCTGATAGTAGAACAGAGAATTCTTGGGGGACATTGTAAAATCCAGCACTATTTATGCGCATAAAATTGTGATCACAGGCTCAAGGTGCAGGGTTTCCTCCTAGCTTAAATCCACAGTGTGCAACAAGAAACCCAGAGTGCCAATTCCACACAGTGGTACAAGGAACTGTAGGATTGATGCTGCTGATATGTATGCTTTTATTTGAAAACTCTTCATCTCTCTTCTTTTAGTTTCATGGCATAGAGCACTTGGATGGTCTCTCTTACCAACAGAGGTGGTGAGTGTTTAATCAATCCTGCTTTACGAGGCCTGCCACCAGCCATAGAAACATAAAATTGGAAAACTGGACTAGTCCAGAAAAAATGTAAATCATTGGATTATTTTAAAATATTCAGGAAAAAACCCCAAACAAAGCCTATTAGAGCAGCAACCATAAGAGAGACTTAGACAGGAACACAGAAACTGACCACTTAATGTAGCAAACATCCAGTTCCATGGGCATTTCATCAGTTCATAGAGATAAAATTTGAAATAAGGATCTAAGACCGCTTTAAGATATTCATTAAAGGAAAAGGACAGCACCAAAACCAGCCTCAGCATGAATTCCCTAACCTAGTCCCTATCAGACAGGAGGGAGCTGAGGAAGGTACCATGAACTGGCAAAACAATGTCAGGAATACAACAGCCCTGCAAAAAAATCTGGTGCTTAGAAAAGATACTACCAATACTCTCAGCATAAATGCTACATGGGTCTGTTTTACAACAGCCTGTAAAGTTGGAGAAGGTATACTAGGCATTACCCTCTCTGCAGCCTCCACTGTACCACCTTCCCATCTCCCTAGTTACTGGAGAGGAACAATGATTATTTGAAACATATCTCTCCAGTACTGCCACAGTCCTTCCCTGGATGTGCAACACTCACAACACTGCCATGAGATGCTCTCAATATAAAAAGGAGGGAAGACAGATTTTTATGAGCTATTTATTAAACATAAATATTTCATGTCATCATATGAATTAAATATGCAGCAGCAGGTAAACTCCAGATAGTGCCACCTTGACAGGAAACTTTAGGAGAAATCTTCTGAGAAACCCACTCATATTAGGCAGTTGGGCACATAACTGTATTTTTTAGATCTGGAAACAGTGCTTCCTGTATGCCTAAAGAAAAAAAAAAAAAAAAAAAAAAAAAAAACCAACAANAAAAAACACAAAAAAAAACCCACCAAAAAATGTTCCTTTGGGTTTTTCTGCATCTGTTAGGTGTCCAAAAGGACACATCTGCAGAACAGAGAGGTGTAAGGGGAAGAGAGCAGTAGCAATTGCAGTCAAGATCCACCCAACCCAGCTAATGTAGTCTGCCAGGATATGGCAAGTCTGTGTTCCTATCTCCCACCCAGAAGGACTCAAGCCTCTCTCGCTCTCCTGGAAGTGAACAAAATTTAACTTCAGGCAATTGAAGGAGATAGAGCCTCAAACTTTTGTGCTGGCAGTATTTCTTTTCAACATTATGCATACATTTATGCATTCTATGCATTTGCACGAAGTGCATAAATATAGGTGCAAAGACCTATTTTCACCAGCATTCTATCTCTATCAGGAGATAGTAGCAAAAATTTTGGACATGGTGTAAAAAAGCAGCAAGGACAGAATTATCTCTTTCTCCAAAACACACAAGCAGATTCCTCAAATTCCCCATGTAAACACTTCCCAAGACAAAGCCAAGCTGTTTAATTGCATCCAACAGACCTAATGTCTCACCCTTTTCTGTCCTTCAATTTCTATGTTCAGTCTCTGAAGGGGTATAATTGGAATAAACACTGCAAACACAGGTCTCTCTCTTCAAAGAGCATCTAAACCACTGAGCCATAGTGTAGCTTTCCACCTAGCTTAGCAACATTTCCTTTGTACTTTATGAGTGGAAAAGAGGGATAATGTCAACAATTGACATAAATCGATTCTAGTATACCCTATTCTAGGGTAGGAACTCTTTCAGGACTCATCCAGATGACACAAAGGAGACAAAACTGACCTCCCACACCCTGGGCAAATGCCAAGCTTTTCAGAAAAGTACCAGTCTCATCACACATTGTAAACCTGGACTTTCAATTCCCTAGTTTTTGGAAGTGCTTAAACAAAAAACAGCCTTTGAAAGTTTGAAACTGTTTTGATGTGCTGCTATTTCTATTTTGACCGAATCTACTCAGTGGCATTGACCCAATTTTGCAAAATTTTAGACTGTCTTAGGACTGCATGTTCAATGAATGCTTAAAAGCAAAAAGAAAAAAAAAGGGAAAACAAAGAACCTCAGACAAGCTTTAGTTCCTGTGGTATTTCAGAGTGCAGCACTACAAAGACAACAATAAATTAAACAGATTTAGTCAGCTATCCAAAGGGGTGAGATGCAGGTGGACACTTCTGTTAATTCATATTCTACACAAATAAATATTGGCATCACTAACAGACTGAGGTTAATTAGATCATCAGAAAGTCATTAAGTCTAGTATGCAATCCCAATACAAGTACAGTTGAGTGGTAAATGTGCAAATGCATAAATCGAAAGACTAGGGAGAAGAATCTGGAGGCATCTATTGATCTCAGATTCACTACTAACAGGACACACTGAACAAACATTATGGTTACAATTTGATAATTTCACATGGAGAAGAGTCCAATCCAAGAAATTCTCCTCCAGACCACTCATATGCCTGCAGAGATTCATTCCATTGATAAGATGCCTTGTTCAGAACTTCAAAAAAAAAATGCCCATGTTTGTAACTTCATGAAAATGAAGGGCTTGTTGTAAAGTGTTTATAGTGAAGTCAAAGCAGTTCCCTTATACTGAACTGGAGTAGGAAATTTGGAGTCAGAAATCTTAAATTTCTAATTCTGATACAAACACTCTGCATGGCACTTTTCATACTTTCTGCCCAGTTACCCATCTGTACAAGGCTATGCATCTGGACTGGATGTGACTGAAACATGCTATGACATATTTAATATTGCTTAAGCACTATGAAATCCTTCTGTGAGAGATGCCAGACAAGCTTATTTTTTGTCATTACAATCCACTGCAAAATTATGGTTTCCCATAAAAATCTAAATACTGGCAAGGACTTCTGAAGCCTAACAGCATGAATTGTTCTTTATTTGATTACTTGTGTTTGAATAAAGCATGAAATACCATAAACGTACAAATAGATTTAATCTAATTTGGAAGATGAATAGTTGGAGAAGCTGTCACCATGAATACAGCACATATATCAAAGTCTAGGACATCATTAAGAAAGAATTTCTCCTCCAGAACAACATAAAGCACTGAAAAAGATGGATGATTTTTTTCAGCAGTTGAAGAGCCAGGTATTGAAGTCAGGCACATGATGTAGTTTTGCCACCTTGTGTCTTGGGATGACTTTATGATGTGTATCCCCTATCACCACTCTATGCCCAGAAGATGAATCCTGTGCCTTTAAGACTGGGTGCAAGAAAAAAAAAAGACTGAGCGAACTTTCAAAACAATTTCTCAAGGACACACGCAGCTCTCTCTGGGCTCGGCGGCGGAGTGAGGAGGGCAGCGACTTTGCTCTTCAGACAGCTCTCAGCTCCCTTTCTCCAGAGAGAGAGAGTTTTCCTGAGACCTTTTTTGGATTTCTTTCTTCTTCTTCTTCTTTTTGGGACTGTTCTACAACATCGGACCACACCAGGGGAGAACTCCTTTTCCAAGGCCTCCTGGAAGGGGCCCATCGACCCACCTCTGAGGAGGGAAGAGGCCAAAGAGGACTCTGAATTTTTCCAGGTTTCTCTCCACAGTGAGAGATTTTTTTTGTTTTGTTTTGTTTTGTTATTTAGTTTTGTTATCCTTTCTGTGTGTTTGTTTAATAAATAGTGTTTCTCTCTTTCACTTTCCTTCGAGGAATTTTTTTCTTTCCCGAACCTAGGTTTGGGGGAGGGGTGGTGGTAATCTGCCTTCCCTCAGAGGATATTTCTCCTCTAATTTGGCCGACCCGGCACACCTTGAGCCCATGTTCTAGGAACAGGCAGCCGAGTGTGAGCAGCTCTGTCCCCGCCGGTGCAGGCGGGGCTGGCCGGCAGGAGCTGTACCTGGCTCAGCGGCAGGACGCCCGCCCTGCCGGCTGTCACCATCGTGCTGGCACCACGGGCACAAACGCGGCACCTGCCACCGACTGGCTGCAAACACACCTGCCAGGCTGAGGGAGGGTCGGGTCCAGACACAGCTGGCAAGCCTGCATAGACGTGAGATCGATCCCCTTGGAAGAGTCACTTGTTCCTGCAGATGGCTTCGGAGTCAGACCTCAGTCCTCCCTCAAGAGCCGGGTGTTTACAACCCTCGCACGTGAGGCAGTCACCTGCAGGGAGATGTCCAGGGAGTCACCAGCAGGGCTAGAGTAACACTTGCAAATACTGACAGTGAGATTACAAGTGCCATCCCTACCACAGTGAAAAAGGCTGCCAAGCTTTCTCTAGGCAGTATCAGGAAAACCAGTACTAATTGTCCCTTCATAACCTTGCTTCACATCATGTCTAAATGTTCTTGCTTGAAGGGAACACATTTTACAAAGGGTTCCTGCTTTCAAGCCTCTCTAGATCTTTTTTAAAAGCTTGCTGCAGGAACATTTCAGAAGCAAACTTCTTAAAGTTATTAATTTGGCTCCATCAGGCACTTACAGACAGCAGGATATTTGCAGACACTGCTAATTTTTTTTCATCCCTTGGACTTGCTTTTGGAAATCTATTTAACTGAATCTATTTAACTGAACTTCAACCTTCATAAGAAATTTAATATCTTTACAGTCTATTTTCTACGACGAGAACAGATGACCAATTAGGATTGGAGTTCGGACTCCAAAACATGGAGCCCATTATGCTCCTTCCCACCAGTGAGAGTTCTGCCATCACATCCAGTACAACTGCTATGCTCCAGCTGAGCCCCAGGGTTTCTGTGGCAGACTAGCAACCCACATGGTCAAAGCCTGCATCTGGAGGTTTCAGAACAAGAAGGTAACACTCCTACCAAAGTCAGATTATACATGCCGCATGTGGCACTGGCAAGGCAGACAAAAGTAAAGCAAAATCTTGTATGGTGTCTCTGCACCAAATGTAAAAATTGCCTTCATACCTTTTTATATCATATTTACACACCTTGAACTGTCTTATCCACATGAAACTAAGAATTAATGTTTTTCTTTGATCCTAGGCAGGGGTTTAAAATCGATGCAAATGAGATACCATTTCAGTTTCACTGGTTTTAAAAAGTTAACGTAGTACATGAATTTTGGCTTCCTTCTCTTTTCACTACTTCACACTTGCCTATCAGTCCAGATAGGATTATTCTTAATGTATCTGTACAGTTGCAAATTAAAGAGTTTTCACATTACAGAAGCTCCCAGAACAGCTCTAACTCATCCTTACATGCTTTTGCACAAAAATTCTCAACTTTACTCACATCTTTTTCAATATGTGTAATTTGAGACTGAAAAATTAAGCCATTAAGCATCTGAGAATTTACATGGCATCAAAATAATTTCATATTATCCATGGACTGTGCCTGCCCCTGTCCTCTACAGTTCACAGAGTGCTGTGCATGCAGTCTCCTCTGCCTACTTTCCATCTACCTTATGCAACAACCATATGTTTATTAAAAACATTCCCCTAACACTCCTTTGCCCTGACAGCAACGGCAGCATATTCCAAGGTTGATACCCTTCTAAAAGGAGGGGCATAAATACAAAGGAGAAAGGGTCTATGCACAAGGCAGCCAACTGTAACAAGGAGTCACCCATTCTGCAAAGGGAATTCTTGGGTGAAGCTGCGAGCTGAATTCTCACATCTGTAGTCTAACATACAAAAAGGAGAAAATGCATGCTAGGCAACAGATATTCAGGCAAAAGGGACAGGATGGAAATCTTTATTTCTTTCAAGGAAAAAGGATTTTAAATTATATTTTTTTAGATCTGTATCCAACACCCAGCTGCAATACATGGGAAATGGATTTAAAAGGCATTTTTAAGGGCAGATGGTACAGCCTTTGCTTCTGCAAGTAGGGAAAAGTAAAGAAATGATGGGAAAGGCAAAACCCATGTGGGAAGTGGTTGTGCCAGGGCTGAATCATAGATGGAACTGAAGAAAGCCTAGAAAAGAAATAAAAGAGGAAAGTGCAGAAAAAAAAACATTTTAAAAAGAGAACGGGGACCCAGCAGCCAAGGAAGTGGAAACTATTGCAAGTCATGAAATCAATAACGCAGAAAAAAGACAAGAAAGCCATCCTAAGCCAAGAAGGGTGGAACAACAGTTCAGAGCAAGGCTGGGAGGAGGAGAAGGAAACCAGGTCAGACCCTGAGGTGGAGAGAGGATTATGTGGCAGCTTGAAGATAAGACGTTAAACAGATTGAGCTTCAGGCAGCAAGAGATGAGGAGCTGAAAAAGCAATTCAAGGTAGAGAAGACATTGTAGCTGTAGCAACAAGAAAAGGTGCCAAACTGTACCTTCAGGACAGTGAATGGGAGGGAAAATTAAAACCACACAGAAGAAAAATTTAAAAACCCAACCCGTACAAAAAACCAGCAGCCACCCAGACACCAGAAGCTGAGCTGAAACATTTTCAGAGCCAGGAATGATGTTCCCAAATGAACCACTGGCACTTAGAGAGTTTCTTTTGCTCGCTTCCTCTCTCTGCCACAGCCTTTCATCCAAGTTATCCTGAGCTCACCCCTGCACAGCCTTCTCAGGGCTAAGAGACTACAAGGAACAGCACCCATCTCCTCCACAGTTTCTCTCTTGACTGCAATTAGCATTACAGAGCTCTCACTGGCTTTGGCAGCATCTGATTATTTTCATGAGTCACCTTCCCTTCTGCTAGCGAAGAATAAACCCACGAACAGAGATGGGAGTGGGGTGAAGCACACATGGTCTTCTCAGTTGTCTCAAAGCAGCCCATGAGCCTCCTTGCTCCTCATCAGGATCCTGGAAATTGCCTAGCACCTCCCAGACACTTCTCGGGGCAGGGTGGGGGGAAGAGGTACTGGCAACTTCAGCACAAAAAACAGATACTCTAGGAAGCAAGAAAAAGCGAAAATGGCCCCAATTCATGGAGAAGCAACATGTGTCCCCTCCTCCATCATCTGCTCTGCCTGTGCAGAGCATCCTCATAAGGATGCTACAGGCAGGTGGCACAGGCTTATCAAGAGCATTTGGTACCTTCACCACACCTGTGGAGCAGGTCACACCGCACTGTGGGGCAGGGGGAACAGAAGCTCATGTGTCTCACCAGAGCAGCACAGGAGCAACGGAGCTGCGGAGGCTCTGCAAACACACAGCAAGCACAAGTATTTCCCCCTGTGCCACTGCCCAGCACCCACTTTTTCCAGTGCTTTATCACTATGGATGGCTATCACAGAAATAAATGCATATTCACAAGCTATTCTTAGCGTTCACCAGAGAGGCGATTACCAAATTACCCAGTTACATAATCTCTTTTATATAATCACTACGATGCTTTTCTCCTTATGCAACATGGACAGTGACCGTGGCCGGCTGGAGTAGCTCCTGGCAGTTCCAAGGGTGGAAGTGCTGCCTAGTGCAGGTGCACAGATGAGCGACAGCAAGAGCTGCTTCAAGGCGACCAAACTTTTCAGTGTAAGTGTGTGCCTTCAGCCTGGGGAAAACACCACCATCCCTGCCCACAGGGCTCCAAAAGCTGCACAGAGCAAAGGTCACCTGCACCTCAAGCTGGTTGAGACACCAAAACCAAAGGCACCCAGCACCCTCCAGGCAGCCTGTCCCAGCACTCACTGGAACTAAGTGAGATGTCTCCACTGACTTTTAATGGCTTTTGGATGGAGCCCAGGATTAGGGCTTTAATAAAAATAGGAAGTCAAGATTACTACAGAATTAAAACAAGCTTAATCCAAAATCCCCCTGGCTTTGTGCCACAGCTATGCTCATGGTTTTTGTCCACAGGAAAAGCCAGGTGAAGCTGCAACCTAAATGTGTTCCCACAGGATCCCCCTGTGACAGGCATACCTGCTCACAGAGCCAGCAGTGTGGGTCAGCACAGCCACACCAGCAAGTTTCACCAGCCAGGTTTTGGGCATATTTCAATGTGTCTCCTACAGCATTTTCGGGATTCCACCCAATGCCTTCTAGGAACACTGCAGATACATTTCCAGACAATTGGCACATACAGGGCATAGTGAGACCCAACTTGTTAACAATATTCACCCACAGCACGTGAGATAACAAATCTAAGGCCTGGATTTCAGAAAACAGAAGTCCAAGATCCACAGATCACCTGCAGATTCTGAAACACTTTTCCATCACCATGCTGCAAGTTCAGCATTAAGTTCAGCTGGCTGCATGGTGCTGGCATTATACGAAAGCCCCAAACTGCCTTAGGTTTTCCTCAGCATTATGCAACTTGTAGTATCTGGCTATTATTAGGCACTTCTGCCTCCCCTGCTCCCTAGCTTCCCTAGAAATACAGGTCATCCTAAGAAATATGCAGGCAAACACCAGCCTTAGTGTAGCACTATAATATACTTTATGCAGGGACGCATGCACACAAGTTTAGGAACAGAGACCACTATCATTTCAGCTACAGAAAAAAAAATGAAGCAGCCTAATGTTATCTTACACTATCTCAAACTACAGGATGACCCAGTTCTGAAGAGTTTTAACCCAATCCCATACGCTATTAGTACTTTTGTATCACAGCCAGGAGATGTGAGTTGCTTTAGTCAAAAAGCAGATCAGAGCAGAACTGATGCAAAACCCCACTGCACATGTTGGGGCCCATCATGACAGCACTGCTTGATAGTTCAGGACCAGCAGGCATCCTCTGCACCATTGCTACTCAAAACATTGAAAATCATGGTTATCATTACTGATACATGTTTGGGATAGGCAAGACAGCACTCAAGATAGGAATATCTTATGTCAGCCTGAAAAAAAAAAGCAGACCATGCAAAAGTAGATTCAAAACTTCTTACGAACCCATCCTTCCCCTTTGTTTTTTTTAGGCTGGACAATTGTCTGACCATTTGAAAGCAGCGTGTTCAGAGATGATGTGTCCTCTTTTTTGGACTGAGATTCTGCCAAACTTAGTGGCACTTGAACAAATGAAGGTGGACTTTTATACCCATTACCCTTTCTGTAATGGGTTAAACCCCTGCTCTAAATGCAGCAGGGAAATAGGGCCCTGAGCTCGGAACTCACACGGTAAGAGAGCCAGCAGTGAATTCCTGGATCTCACTTATACCAGTATTGAGATAATTATCTATAGCGATGAGCAATGCATTCTTCCCCCCCGAGGAGCAGAAATGAAAGAAAACACTTGCTTGACTCATCCTTGCCTGTTTTTTGCATCAAAAGCTGAAGCACTTACAGTCACCCACCAACCACAGTGAGGAAGCGTCTGCTTACACATTTACAGATATCATGAGGAAAGCAGAAAGGAATTCACTAAGTTAACAGGTTTTCTATCCACTTTAGTGAAGAAATTTAATAGAACTGGGAGAAACAAAACACTGAGCAACACCTGAGCCATTCCCCAGGTAGAGACCCTTACACTGTCTGTTGTCATATCACCATCTCTGAACAGTGCTGCACAGTTGGATATCAATCTACTGTGTTGACACCAAAGGGACTGTGCTAAAACCAGCAAGGTATAAACACCTGGCCTCCTCTGGTTAGACAAGGAGCATCTTCTGTTCAGAAAGGGAGAAATACAGACTCTGACCAGGACACACAGAAGATTTTTTTTGGTTTACCTACAGCCATCAGACATGCATGCAGAAAGACACAACTGTGCCAGCAAAAAAGAACCAAGTTTGCAGCAACTCAAAAGAAGCCCATCTTTGCTACTACAGTCATTGATTTTATTTTTCTTTGCTAGTATAAGTTCCCTGACAGAGCTCCTTACTTATTGACAACTAAACCCTCTGGATCACAGGCACACTACCTGCTCTTAAGCCCACAGCAGCACAAGCCAGTCACTGTAACTACACTGCTGGCAAGACCAAGCTAAGCAGAGTAGGTCTACAAAAGCATCATCCTCCCTCGGGTTTCCATGCCACTGACTGAGGCCCAAGAAGATGAACATGTGCAACAAAATGCTCCTCTCACATCAAGTATAACACGTGCTACCCATCGTCTTCAGTCTGCCGGCAGTGAGATCCCTGCCACCTTCCCAAAGGCTCATGTTCCTCTCATAATAATTTCATTTCAGGGTTCTCCACTTCTTCATACTCTCAGGGAAGATCCAAACAGACTGGAATGCATGTAACTAGAAAGGCGTAAGAAAACATTAAATGTAATTACCTTAGAAGGACAAATCTTTAGAGGTATTGGCTACATTCCTGGGGTCCACGGCCCTCACATCTTATTCCAGCAGCACAAGACCCGGGAAGGAAGGATCCATCCTCAAAACTATTGCCAGCTCTTTAGTTGCCTGATGCCTATCAATGTCTGAGGTGGGAGACCAAGCCAGCTGGCATAGCATCATTCCTACTCCAGCTGGAAAGGGTGAGCTGCTTACAGAGGGCAAGTGTGCAGACAGGACTGGAGTCTGGGTACACTCCCACCAACCCGCTTCATCACCCTTCACAAACGGCCACTTCCCACCGCCTCTGGACTTTGAAACTAAAGCCCAGATCACCTCACAGTCACTTTCAATGGAAGTCCAAGGTTTTGGGGTTTTTTTAGACCTCCAAATGAGAGAGGTGGAGCGAAGGGTGCAGCAGAGGAGTGCTGTGTTTGTAGTTACCTTTGGCTGGACCTGAGGACAACACTCCCTCCCATGCTGCAACTGATGCTGGACCTTCCCCAGAAGTACAGGCTCCATCCATGACCCGCTCCTGCCCCGCAGATGGGAAAGGCTGCAGAGGCCATTAGTTCCTGGTAGAGCACTTCTGCTCTGAGAGACATGTGACAGGTGATTTGGGAAAATGATAAGACTGACTTTTCCAGATAGTATCTAATGGCATCTTTCAGGGAAAGGAAAAAAAAATCAGACTCTGCTGGTTTTTCCTTCTAGCAGAGCATGGAAAAGGTCTGTATGATTGCCTTCCACTCCAGAACAAATGCAGTATCATCTAGGGACACAGTTTAGCGGTGGATGTGGCTGTGTTAAGTTTACTATTGGACTCAATTACTTTAAAGGTCTTTTCCAACCAAAAGGATGTTATGATTCCCATTAGGAAACACCTAATGTACTGAAACAAGGAGTGTGCTACTGAAAAGAGCAGCCCTGCTCCAAACCATACATTCTCCCTCCTCCCTTGCAGCAAGTTTCATGATGCTATACCACGGCAAAAACATCTGCTGAACCAGTGGAAAACTACTCCCTCTCACTTTTTTTCCCCAGCCCCTATTTTGTGGCTTAGTCATTCATGGCATCACTGGGTTGATATGATCCTTTCGTGGTCCCAGGGTCACTAGACCTGCGAGAGCTGGCAAAACCAGGCATTAGAGACCACCCTTGCCAGTAGCAACCCACATCTTCATTGCATGAGATCCAGATTAGAAACTGCTTCTTGCTAGTTCCTTTCCTTTTAAAAATTTACCAGACTGAAAGCTGAGTCATTGAGAAAGAGGAAGAGATTTTCAGTTGAGCTATTTAAAACACAGGTGTAGCTAACACCTATTTAGCACAAAGTTGAAGACACACTTCTGAAGAAAGACATTTTTAACTCAGCAGTGATAACTCTTCCATTTAGTATGTGAGAAATCTGTTAAGATACATTGTTCTCAGAAAAAAAAAAAAAAAAGAAAAAAGCATTCAACAAACCCAGATTCCTCTCTCAAACTCTTCTGAAGTACCAGTCATGGCATTTCGTCTCATATCTTACTGTTCTGATATCGGGAAAGTGATAACATCCACTATTTAAGACCTTAGCTTTCCCTTGTCTTGAAACTGCTATTTAATGCCCAAGATCCCAGGCTGCGTCCCCAGAATTCTGACAGACCTAAGATTCATTTTCCAAAAAAAGCACTATTCAAGCAAACAAAAAAACGCTTTTAGAAAGGCTTTGCCTCTTGCTAGTCCAAAGAGAGTTTATATTTGCCATAACAAACTCTAACAGGATTTCAACAAAACCTGCAGCAAAACAAAATCAGCTGCATTGCTGAGGACACAAAGCAAAATAGCATCATCAAAAATTAGACACAAAAAGTAAAATATGCTAGCTTTATGTGATGGTTTTTCATATGGATTTTACTTTATATCACAAAAAATTTGAAGTAAATTGGTAGCAAACTTGCCCCAGCAAGATATATTTTTTTTATTTTAAATTCTGTAGCATAAGCTCAAGCTTATTAATCTGTTTTTGCCTGTAAACTCGGCCTACACTGATGACCAGAGCAAGCCTCTATATGGGCATAGTCATTGCAGTTTTTCTAAGCCTCTTCTCAGTGGAGTAAACCAAAATGAATTTGTATTAAACCAAAGAGTTTCAACTGACCCGTTTTTTCACTGATTTTACCTAAATCCATTTTAAAAGAGCACCTGAAGTCTAAGGGCTTGCTTTGGTCAGGTTTAACACATCCTTCCAGCCACCTGCATTAGCTGAGTGGAAAGTATCAAGAGAAAAGAGAGTCAGAGGACTTCCCTTTTATGAAGAATGCATAACAGAAAGTGTTAAATATTTCTGACTGCCATAAGAAAATACAGATTTTATAGATGCTACTTCTAATTTAAACAAAAAAAAAAAAAACAAACCCAAACCAACCAAGCCCAAAAAACCCTGTTTGCACCTCCTCTTAGAGGATGCAAATGGCAGTCGGCCACCCATTCCCTTCCCACAACCAACACGAATCTGTCTCCTCCTCAGCAGGAGCAAAGTGAGACAAGTGTGTGAGCTCAGTCCTCCCGCCTGGAAATCACAGCCCATCTCGCTGCTCTCAAGAGGCAGGGAAGGCTTGCCAGCACCAGTTGGATCCCCAAACTATAAATCGTAAGTAAGCTCTTTCCTGCCTTCACTCAGCAATGCAATAGCTTCTTCGCAACCAGCTGCAGGAGGGTAAGGAAAAAATCCCACCAGAAATTGTTTAAGCTGTTAAGTCCATTATGTAACCAAAACTAAAAAGCAGGAGAGGGTTAGTGGACACATCTACACTAACAACTCTCTTGCAGGTTTTTTGGGATAGACTTTTCCCCTTATTCCCCCCAACCCACACTGAAAGAACAAGAGTTAAAACATCACTAGGGCAGTATCAGTGGGCTTCCACAGAGAGGGACATCACAGAGACAACAACACTGGTGTGCATGCACATTTGTACATTCAAGGGTACAAACACTCTTAGGGTACTTTATATAAAGGAAAACCTGACCACTAATGGATAGAAAAAAAATACCAGAAACGGGAGGGAGAGGAGGATGGAGTGGTCCCCATAATCCTCACGAATTTTTGAACTCTCTCTGTGCCTACCATGATCAAAATGTGTAGGTTTTTTCTTTAAGACTGGTGGGTTTGCTTAGTTTCATGTTCTTGTTCCTATAAAGATTAAAAAAAAAAAACAAAAAAAACCCAAAAAACCCACAAACAATCAAAGAAAAACCACAAACAAATCTCTTCAAGAAGGACAGAAATTTTCAGTTTCTCTGGTTTGATAAAATCTCTCCTGTTGAAGCCTACTGACAAAAATAATACTAAAAGAGCTCAACACAGCAGTTAACCAACTGAGGAGCACCAGCCAACTTTGCTCTTACTTAAACAAATCTTGTATGACAGACTGTCGGGAGTGTTTGAATTTTCTTTCAAGATAATACATTTTGCTGTTCCTATGACGTCCATTTTCTTGTTCTTTTTAAAAAAGGCGCTTGACTCTTATGTAGTGTCTTTCATCTGACAAATTAACAAGAGGACTACACTGATCACTTTTTTCAGCCATCCAATTATCAGTGTTTCTATCAGCATCCACATTATAACTCTCAGTAATGAGAAACTCAGTGTGTAGAAATATCAACACTAGTATTTCCAGAAGTGAGGTTCTCAATTTTTTACAGCCATGTGGAAACCTTTGTAGAGGGATTCTCAAAAACAGCTCACACCACCTACAGCAACTACTGCAGGCCTCGCTCACCTTAACTAAGAAGCTTAACTTAAATATTCAGACACTTGTGTTTGCTCCTAGATTCTCCTGGATACAACATATGGGCCAACCAGAGGCTTAGGCACCTAAAATTATTTGACAGTTTTGAAAGTTGAGGCTACCCAGCAAGGTTCTCTGCAGCAGTAACAATAAAACACCTTTATTACCACTGCAGCACAGACAGGGTCCTCTATTGGCCTGAAACAGCTCTGTTCAGCTTCCCCATCCTTGAGCTGAGCTTCAGCTAGTGAGCTCTCCTCCATCCAGAACTTCTACAGCTTTTGAGAGAGAAAGCAAGCACTCAGTCTGAGAAGTAAGCCCCACAGAGACAGTGGTGCCCTCATTCAGGCTGAAAATAAGCTTGCTTCACTGGGGCAGGGTGGGGGAACTGCCTGTTTAGTTTTATTTTTTCCCCATTCCAAAGACATCACTATTCATTAAAGTCACATTTAAGTTCAGACAGCCAAAGCCCTTAGGATCACTGATAAAACAGAAGCAGAAAATCTTAATATATATGCCCCAAACAGGCATCACTTCAAGGACCTCCTCAAATCTTTCCATAAAACTGAGAGCCAACTGAGACAAAATACAGTCCTATTGACAGAAGTACAAGCCAAGCTAGCAAGCAAGACCACTGGTTATTTGTGACTGCAGAAATCACACACCCCAGTACTATGGGTATACCAGACATTCAGGCTCCTGGTGAAAAAAGGCATTTCAAGCAACTGCAGTTAATGACACACTGCTATCTCCAAGTAGCCAAATTAATTTGAAAAAGACAGATAAAGATTCAACAGTCTTCATTTCTTCCTGCAAGAACCAAAATTACCTGTCAAATTGTCCACCTCATTTTACCTTACTTGTTAAACTGTTCAACTGCAATTAAATCATGAGCAAATCACATGGCATCTTTGGCTTTTCTCTCCTAATAGCAAGGTCTTCTCAGAACAGAGCTTTCTGGGTCCTAGGGTTTGAGATTTTTCTTCCACCGCGGTCTTTGTGGTTGCCGTGAAAAACCCTCGTCAAACAAGAAAACTCAAAATTAATTCCCCTCTCCCAGCATCACAGTGCTCTGGGTGTTTCTGTAAGCAGTGCATCTCAGGCTTGTCTAGAACAAGGACTGGCATTTTAGCATCAAGAGCCAGCAAATTCTTACGTATAAGTCCTGCTTCGATGGTGATGCCTTTAGTCGCCTCCATGAAACCACCCACCAGCACATGGAAGCTCCTTCCCCTGCCCCTCAGCCCCTCTTCTGCATCTTCTGCCTTTACATCAGGAACAGCAAACCACCACTTTCTCGTGCCAGCTACTCACTAGGCTTCAACCTGAAAGCCACAAACACACACACTCCCCACATCCAAACTCACACGCACCATGAAGAACTTGATGTATACTTCATTGTGAAGGAGTTCATTCCTTTCATCAATATAACCAGAAAGAGTGGTTTTGCAATACATTAACATTTTCAACAAGTACTTTGGGTAACCTACCCAAGGAAAACTTGGTTAGAATCAGTAAACTACTACATAGCATTCTGATGGACTAAATGGGCTCCTTCCCACAGTTTCTGGGTAACAGTCAGAGCCTTTCGCAAAATGATGAATGAAAACCGTATTTCTCAGTTCATGCTCTGTTCAATAATAACCAAGCTGCAAACAGATTTAAAACAATTGCAGCAATGCTATTTTAGATAATATCCAGTACAGAACTTTGTGCAGAAGACAGAGAGAGTTTCATGTATCAAAAACCTTCAAAACAACCAGATGTCTCCGATTAAGTTATTTAAACCCCCAGCACTCTGTTTCTGGGCCTGTAGAATACAACCTTATTTACACAGCATCTCATTTTAATAGGTAACCTAAGCATTTCCAAAAAAGAAAAAAAAATCCACAAAACCAGATGGCAAAACAAACATTCTAGATTAAAAGAAAAAGGGGGAAAAAAACTTCACAATTAAAACAGTACAAAAGCTTAAATAACAGCAACACTGGCTAGATCCAATGAGGACTTATGCAAATTACTTTTTTCAGGCACAAATGATCTTTTTCAGCAGCATACACGTTAAGAGAGCAGAGACATCTAATCAAAGAGATCCTGGAGGGGCGAAACCTTTCAGTCTCAGATGAACAAAATCCCTCAGGGAAATGTCGGTGTTTGTTTCATTTAATCGACATTTTGCTATTCCTGCTTTCTGAAGAGCTGCTGCGGAGTCAAGAGCAATTGAGGGCCAGGATCAGGGCCAGGTTTACAGCCAGGGTAAGGAGACGCAGACCAATTAACTTGTAAAGAGTTACATCTATTTACATTAAGCAGTGATTTTGATCTGAGTGTTTTAATGGGATGATGTTGGATGGCATAGTGGGCAACACACCAGAAATCATTCATCTACGTAGGTGGCATAAACATGTAGTAAACATCATTTTCATGAATTATATCCATTACCAAAAGCAGTAATTACACAGCCAGCACTCTGGTTTCCATGTATGGGTTCGGTGGCATGCCGTTTTTAAAATAAAAATTCATTCATTTTCTGTCTAAACTGCTCCATCACAGAGGCAGCACAGGTCTTTCACCTCTCTGACACTTCCAGCTACATTGCCTGTGGGCTTTGTGAATGTACAGCCGTAGCTAAGACAAGCCCAGGGGTGTTTCCGAAGTCACCCCGGCACGCTGCCACCGCACGCGTCCCGGCGGTGACTCCAGCGCGCCGGCAAACCCGCCACCGGGAGCTGCCCACGGCAGCGTGCCCGCACGGGTCTGTCCCAGGCGGCTGCTGACGCCCCCCTGCCTGCCCCCAGCCCCAGGGTTCAACCACTGACCGAGAGACAGCTGGCACCAGAAAACACCTACCGATCCTCCCGCCGAAAAGAAAGAGCTGGTTTCCCAACCCCCTGATCCAGTGTCATCCCAGCCCATGCGAGGGGGGCTGAACCTAGATGATCTTTAAGGTGTCTTCCAACCCAAACTCTTCCATGATTCTATAACTGCGTGGCACACATCCCCCTTCCAATTAATGAGAGCTCCTAATTCACTGTTTGTTTGCTTGTTTGATTGTTATAAGTAGGAAGGCTGCGCTATCCAGGCTTTCCCAGAAGTTTAACCACGCTGCTCGGTGCCGCCACGGCTCCTCGTGAGCCGATGCCGCCGCAGCTCTACCTACCTCGCAATGGACACTTTGTCCACGAAAGGCCACTTAAAATGAAAACAAGAGATGCACCTTCCGTTTAACCCTTACTGACGGGCGCACGCTTTGCGTCCCCTGCAGAGTCTGCCAGGAATGGGCAGCTTCCAGCAGCTTGTGCCCCTGCCTACAGGTCCTGTCTTACTGTGCTCCATCACACCGCGGAAAGTCTTCCCCTGCTCTTGCAGTAAGACCCCGGACACCCGGCGAGCCCGGCCGCCTCGAACGCCCGTGACCACCGCACCCGCAGCCGCGCCGGGTCTGGCCCAGCCCGGTCCCGCAGCTCCCCCGCACCCCTGACAGCGCACTGCCTGTGGAGCCAAGCCCGTTCCGGCAGAGACATTAACCCCAAACTAAATCACCCTCCCTCACGCCCCCCAGCTGGGTGCGGGCTGCAGCTCCCCTCCGCCGGCCGCGCAGTTCCAGGTCGCGACCGATGGCGGACCCCGCGGGGTGAACCCGGGGCCGCCGCAGGCGCCGCGGGGCAGCGCTCCCCCCACGGCCCACCTCACCTCCCACAGCAGCGAGAGCAGCAGCGCGACCCCAGGCTGGAAGCGCTTCATCTCTCCTCCTCCTCCTTTTCCTCCTCCTCCCGCGGCGGCGGCGGGCTCGCCCCTCCGCCTCAAGCGCGCACGGGCGCTGCCAACCACGCCATCCCCGACGGCGGGGGAGCTCCGGGCGGCGGCTCGCACGGCGGGCTCACGGGCAGCCCGGGGAGGCGGCGGCGAGTGGCCCGCACCGGGGGCACAGGGACGAGGCGG
>VZRO01005473.1:418003-502824 GCA_013397915.1 Daphoenositta chrysoptera
TGCCCCCACATCTACCCCTGCCCCGCATCTGCCCCTGTCCCTGCCCCTGTCCCTGTCCCTGCCCCTGCCCCTGCCCCTGCCTCTGTCCCGGCCCGAGGGGACAGTAACGGGCTCCTCCTTGCAGCCGCTCGGTCCGCGGGTCGCCCGTGGCCACGGCACCCCTTCCGCGGAAGAGCGACCTGCTGGAATGAGTCTAGAGGAGGCCACAAAGATGCCCAGAGGGCTGGAGAATCTCTCCTACGACCACTAAAAGAGTTGGAACTCTTCAGCCTGGAGAAAGGAAGGTTCTGGGGACACTTTAAAGCAGCCTTCCAGTACCTAAAGGGGAGTTATAAGACAGATGTGGATGGATTTTTTACCTGTAGCGACAGACCAATGGGCAATGCTTTGAAACAAAGAGAGTCGATTTAGATTGGACATGGAAGAAATTTTTTACAGTGAGGTTGGTGAGACACTGGGACCAGATTGCCCAGAAAGTTGTGGATGCCCTACCTCTGGAAGTGTTCAAGGCTGGCTTGGATGAGGCTTTGAGTAACCTGGTCTTGTGGAAGGTGTCCCTGCTCATGAAATAATCTTTGAGAGTCCTTTCCAACCCGAATAATTCTGTGGTTCTGTGATTCTATGAGGTGCTTCCTCTGCCAGCCTGGTGGGTGGGAACAGGAGCTGTGTGTCTAGGCTTAGCTCCCCTTGCCTAGGAGGTAACCTTTGGCATTTCGGAGAGGAGGCCTGGTCCTTTATTTCCTCAGCATGCTTAGTAGCAGTCCTGGGACATCTACTTGTAAAGGTCTCAGGACAAATCCTAGACTGGAGTGGAGGGGCCAACTCCAGTACTGAGCTCTTATCTCCAGGTGGCTGGTGTAGTTAGGCCTTGGGTGTGTCCTTCACCACAACCATCTTGTCCTGGTCCTTTCTGCCTCCTTTTTCAAGCCCTTTGCACCCTTACCACAGCTGGATGTTGTATGCAGTTGGAGGGAGGCACAGCTCTTCTCTGAGTTTAGGAGGGTTAGAGGTCTCTTGTGCTTGCTTTGCAGGTAAACTAGAGACTTATTCCTCAGGGGAAAATCAAAATAGATAAGGGGGAGAACCGCCCCATTTCCCTCTGAATGGCAGACCTTTCCCAGTGGCATTTCTGAAGAAGATACACCTCCCACTGTCCTTTTGCGGGCTACCTATTAAAAAACTTCTAGCACATCCTCACAACTCACAGCTCTTTCATTCACCACTTCCCTTTCGTCATAGTATTCAAGCAAGAAACTTGCCATCTCCTGATGCCACATTGCAGCAAAACGTCATCAGGTAGTTATTTTTCCATACGGTGAACTTTGGGTGAGTTTACGAGCGTCTTCCAGCTGGCACCATTAATCAAACGTGCTCTCAGGCCCGGGTCACATGCTTTATGTAAGAAGTAACTGTATCCAGGTTCCGGCACACTGTATGACACTGCGTACTCAGCCTGCACCAGTCCTTCTTGAGGGATCACTCATCTTGGTATTTATTTTTGTCTCTGTTTGATGCCAACCAATCTGAAGCTGTGAGATGAGTTTTTCAGATGAATGCTTACATCTCTAGTTGTATTTGCTAGAAGGTGCCTAAGGAAATGTCACGGCCATCGCTTTGTCCGACAGTGAAGTCTGAATGAGGCAATTACACACAGGTCTCTATATAATCTGAGTTGAAAAGTTACACTTTCTTACGTCTGGCATATTGAGAAAGACACATTGTACACTGTATCACCTTAGAGGGATCAGCTTATATTGTCTCAACATAAAAATTCGAAGTCAGGCATCACTTCAAAAAGGCTCCAATTTACAGAAGTTTGAAGAGGATGGTTTTCAGAGCTCTGTCCTGATGTATGGCTAACCCTAAACTCCCTTCCCATTCCTAATTTCTGTGTTGCATGACCTAGGAGACAGCGTTTTGGAGCCACAATGACTCTTCATAGAGAAGATGAAGAAGAGCATAGAAGATATTTAGGGACATCAAATGAATCTGAGTGTCAGAGCTGAGCACAAGTGCTCTGTGCCATTGTTGTGTTTCCCAGCAAGGGTGCTCTGGCAGCCCAGAAGACAGGGAGAAATCCTGACAACACACTTTCTGGGAGAACTGAGAAAGTACTAGGGCATAAATAAAACTTAGGAAAGAAGTCTGGAGTCTTGTAGCCTAAGACACTAACACCCTTGAAGGCTGACCTTGCCAAAACTTTCAGCTTTTGGCCCAGTATCAAATGTGCCAGGGCAAAAGCAAGCTCTAAAATACATTTCAGTTAGTTATTAACACATACATCACAACCGACTTTAGCTTGAGAACTAATAAAGTGTTAGATTTTTTTTTCTCAAAAAAAGATTTCAGCTAAGGCAAGAAAGGCTAAAATAATTAACAATTTTTAATCAATGGACAGATTAGCAAGAGTGATGTTGAAGCAGCAGTGGGCTGAAGGAAGAGGACAATGCCCAGTCTGGAAGCCTGTGCTTTCCAGTGCACAGTTTATTATCCAGCCTAGATAAAGATATGGATATCCTGTGCTATAAAATTCTTTCCAGGCCAACATAAGATGAAAAAGGAAAAACATCTCCTGACCAAGGAATAACAGTTTCACATTCTGTTTCAGCTATATCTCAGCTCCCCTAAATGATGTCTTCTTTCATTTCCACCTAGCTTCAAGAAACCATCTCCATCCCCAGGGAAAGCCCATTAGCTTTAATGGAGTTCAAGCACAAATGAACTTGGCTCAGCATGTGGCATTTTCTCAGCGAGTTGCAGCAGAGCCCCTCAGAGCTTGTCTAGGCGAGAAATGAACACTTTCCCTGCACCGCGCTGCAGCTTGATGGCGAGGCAGCTTGACACAACAGAGAAACAAGATAAGGCTTTTGTGGGAGGCAAAGTCCCCAGCTAAAAAAACCAGCCCCTTCCTTCACATCCTGATTCTAGTCTCTCTTCAGTTACTGTGTTCTAAGAGCTTAAAACTCCAGAGCTTCCAGAATCTGTGTATAGAAACAAATATATATATTTTAAAATAAAATAAGATGGTTTCAGAAGCAGCAGCAGCAGTAACAAAGCTTTATTTTATCTGATTGAGGCTTGCACTGCAGCTGAAATATTCATAATATGCTGTTTCTCTGTGGAATCTTAGGTGTTCCTCAATAATATTACTATAATTGTCTCAGCAGAGACTGCCAATATTAACATAGTTCTTTTACTCAGCTCCCTCTCTTTCCTGAAATGTAAAAGCATACATTATTTTTGAGACTGCCACTCCTTTGTCAATTTTTCTTTTTCAAACTGAGTAACAGGTATAAAAATTCCTAGGGGGCACTCACAGTGCATATAGATGCATGTATTTTGTAGACCTTATTTATTTTGAACACTTGAATATTTTTGAATAAATAAAAATTTAACTGATTGTATTGAACGCTTCCTTGTTTATGTTGAAACAGTTGTGTTGTTTCTAATACTCTAATACTTTCTAATTGAGAAATACTCAATTCCACAAGGGCTGTGTGTGAAGCAGGTAACCACTTTATTATGAACAAACAAATCCATTAGTTTAATTTGCTTTCCTTCATGAACTGTAAATAATTATGTACCTCAACAATTTTGTATTTAAAATACTCCACTACCTTCTTCACAGGTGCTATTAAAAATTAGCCAAATCCTTAATTGTTTTCCAAGTTCTCTATTTTAAGAGTAACATCACCTCAAATATATTTTGAGGGTTTGGGTTTTTTATAATTATGTAAATGGCAATAGCCTTTGTCAGTAAGTTAAAGAAAGCCCTTTTAAAGTGCATAAAATATTCAGTAAATATCTACAGCCTTCCAAAATCGTCACTGCTATCTGTTGAGAACCTACACTAGCATTATTCATTTAAAAACAGGTAGGAAAAATATTCATTAATGCAGCAATAGCCAGCCAAGACAAACACAATGTTGTATTCCTGCCGCTTCCGTATCTTGTTCAAAGCAATTTGTTTATCCAGGGTGTGTTTACAGAAAAAAAAATCCCACCATTTTTTTTCTAACTATCTAGCAGTTTACACAAAGGTGTAGTGTCTTGGCAGAATAACAGTTAAATTATAGTCCAACTTCCCAGAATAAAGGCTAAATTTTTTTCATCACTTGCACCAGTAAGTACTCATTGTGATTGACTTTAAATGAAATTTTAAAGGGAATATGACTAAGGACTTGCTGAAGTTTCAACAAATTACTCCAAATTCAGTAGCATATTGACACCAGTGCCTCTATTTTCAATAATTGTATTTCAGTAAGAGTCTGTGGAGGTTTAGAGAGATGATCCAGATGTAGTAGCCCTCTTTCCAATGGTAATGTAAGAGTTTATACCTCCTACAACTTATTTTTTGTATGGAAGGATATTACTGAGCTAAGCGGCACTGCTTATAAAATGTGCCCAATTCAATTTTAGTATTCTAACACATCTATCAATCTTCATTAATATCTGAGAACTGCACAAAGAAGTCACTTTTCCATAACTACTGACATTAAGTAAACCTCACTGAACTGAAACAGAACAACTACTTACTGGATTATCCTTTGAGACCTCCAAATAAAAAGTCCACGATAGCCATAGTCACTATATACTACTACACTGGAAGTCTGTGTCCACTTGAAAGAAAATATAACATGTTTAACAGATGTGCTAAGAAATGAAGGGTGGAGTGGTTCTCTATAAGCTATTCCACCTGGGCTCCCAAAGATCAGCCCCACTGTCACACTCTGTGACTTTCAGGCTTTCTTGATGGAGTCAGATATTTGTCCATCATACTAAACAAATAATTCTATAGCAAACAGTATTTCGAGAAGCAGCAACTACAAGATAAACATTAGTATTCTGAAGGGCAAAGCTTATTGATTAAACATACTACCCAATTCAACCAGAATAGCTGTGTCAATCAGATCAAATGGTTTTTTGTTCAGTTTTCTCAATCAAGAATGAAGTTTTATCCCCTCAGCAAAGGTATTAATGCTTTGTGTTAGAGAACTCAGGAGCTGAGAAGGATTATGTTTTTCCTGGACGATGGATCATTTGTAAGTGCAAACTCTTTGCAGTCCACGGTGAAAGGACAAACGTGTGCTTGCTGGAAGGATTAAGGAAGGTTAAGTTCATTCAGGATATCGTTACAGGACCAAAGCTCATCGCCAGTGAAACATTTAGACTTTGAATTCCTAATTGGGCTCCTGTTATTGATTTTGGTGCATAGTTGGAAGTCTAAACACATGCTCTTGAATCTAGGTGTAGTGTGCACTGCCTCAGACCTGAGCACGGTGAGTACCAAATCCTGTCAAATTAAAGCAGTTGCTTTCCAACCTGCCTGCAGATGGTTTGTAAGGAGACTGAAGAAAAAGGTCTTCTGGGCAGATGATCAAATCTGCCAGGGGAGGAGGATGGGCCTGAATAGCACATATAGGAGACAGGGAGATCAGATGAAGCAACCTGTCTTTGGCCAGGCAGAACCAGAGACAGAAAACAAGTAAGATTTTGTCAGGAGGATCTGAAAGTCACAGGAGGATGAGACAGAGCAGGGTGGGACTCTGAAGAGGAATACACGGCACAACAGAGCATGGTGAACAGAAGCAGAATGGTGCACAAGGGTGGAAATGGACTGAGACAGAGATTCCTAGTGGTGATATGTGTACCACTGATGGCCTCCAAGCCACAGAGAAGTAGTGGTGTGGGGCAGATAAATGCAGTTTGTGTCCTCCCTTGGGAATGTGAGAGCCTGCTCTGGAGGCAGAGTAGGGGAAGAGGAGGTAGTGCTGCTCCCATTATGGCCAAGCACAGAACCAAGAGCTGCTGCCTGCCATCACTGAGGTGGAGCCAGCCAGCTGTAGTTTATATATAAATATGTAATACACCGAGCTGCTTTTTGTTCCAGAGTCTTTATTAGGCTGCACAGTAAACTGCAAGTGGAAAAAAGGATGGTCTGGCTGAATGTCTATGTGTCCCCATCAGTGCTTCCTTGCTCCCTGCATTGCTCACCACTAATTTCTTCCGCAGAGAACCTACTTGATTTCAAAACACAGTTATTCTCCGAGTGGTAAAATAAAAGGGATGAGGAGATGAAAGGGATGTTGGCAGAGACTAAGAACAAGAACTGATCACTGTCAGGAGTATGTTGAGCATCTGGACACTGTCAGTGAGGTCTCTTAGCAGTCTGGAGAAAAAGCCTCGAAAATGCAATTCCAAGAATATGGTGGCTTAATGGAAATGCAAAGCCATCCCCTGTGGCCTGTGAGGACAAGCCCCCTGGAATGAGATAGCCTGAAGCACTTTATTTTTGCTTTGTCTTATCTCATCTTCCTGTCTGTGCAACAAACAAACTCTCAACTCTTACAGCATCCCCCTAGCTAGAGAATTAAAAGTTCTACCAGGTCACTGGTTACCATCTGGAATAATGAAACCTCAGCCATCCAATTCTTCCCGTACCAGTGTAAATTAGGATTAATTCCACTGAAGTCAGTGAGACAAATAAAATACTAGTGCAAATGAAGAATCAGGTTTTAGATTTCAGCTTTAAGTCAAACAAAAATATGAAGTTGCCTAATAAGGGTTTTCTTTCTTCATTTAAAATAGTAACCATTTCCTGTTGGTTTTTTTCCCCTTCAGTGTGAATTTATCAGTAGCATTTCTCCACTGCTAGAGCCTGGATATTTCAATGTGAAAAATAGCATCCCATTAAATAAAGATGGAAAAATGCATCAATGGTCTGGGAATTACAGGCAATGGGTTTATTAACTGATGTCCCCAAGCAATCTCAATTTTCTCATATTGTAATGAGATAGCAAGAGGATTAAGCTGTTTCTGTACTGAAAAAAAATCAACACTAAATATATTCTAGAAATCACAAGGGATAAAATGCAACTGATGTCAAAATGACAAGAAATCCTAACAACACTAATAGGGCATCTGACCTGTAAAACAAATCATTTTCAATGATGGAAAATAATAGGGCTGTTAAAAGAACTGTGCAATGATGTTGTTCACTTAGTCTGTTGTAGTAACCTCAGAGAGCCTCATGAGGTCCATTATTAAAAGAAAGATTATTTAACCTTTCATCAACCTTCTTGGAGATGTGCTGTCTCCATCCAGTCACACACATACCATGGCTAGTCAGGGAATTCTTGTCTTACTGCTACCCCCAGGGCCATCTCCATCCACCTTCTCCCATGTTTTACTACTGCTAATTCTATCACCTCCACTACCACAGTTGCATACAAAACCAAAAGAGGGGATCAAGCCTATCTCCTGTCTTCCTGAAAATTCCTCGGGGACTTAAACAGAGAACAGAAAGTTGGTGGGCGTAGGTGACTAAGCTTTCCTTCTCATTTGAGTGATGGTCTGCAAGCGTGCCCACAGGGTGACCCTAAGCTCTTCAATAATACAAAGCTTCTAACTACCAACCAAAGTTGTAAAGCAGTCGTGATGACATACCTTAAATAAAAATTTAGGGCAGACAGATCTGCAAAGCTGGCTGGCATAGACAGCATGAGGTATAGCAGAGTCATGACTCATGTTCTTTAAACTCTGTACAGGGTTGTCCACCATATGCTCATGTGAGGTAATGAACTGACAGGCAAGGAAATTTTCAGGAGAGATGATGAGTCAAAGAAGGCAAATGTGGAATACAGGAGGCTGAATGTAGGCTTTGTCCCTTTGGGAGGGTTTTCAAGCACTTGTCTCAGAGTTAAGTTTCATAGTGCTAAACCATTCAAGCACAAAATGCAGCACTGATATGAGTGCTGGCATCTGAATAGGTCTCGCTGTCTAAATGGATCCTGAAAGGCTGTGGACAAGAAAGCTTTGGGTTTGCTGAAATATAAACAGTGAGGTGATTTCTATGTCAAGAGTGAAGAAAGAAGCCCAAAGGATTATAGATTCAATAGGTGTAAGATTTCTTCAGTGGAAATACTAGATAGTAGGATTTTTTCACCCTTAAAAGGAGTAAATAATGCCAACCATCTGCTATAACTTCTTCAGGAACCTTGAGGACCACAGCCAAGAATTTCTCCCTGGCAATAGTGCAAAAGGGAGCGTGTGTGCAGGCACTGAAGCTTGTAAGCCCCGCGTGAGGAAGCTACCTTGGTTTTCTTAAGTGTGCATACTGCTTATCACATAAATCAAGATAATTCCTTCAGCTGAGGAGCACCAGCTCACTAACTCAAGACGCACTCTGGCAGTCTGGTTCACTGTGTAAATCTAAATGTAAGGACTTAGTAAACAGTAAAGTCTGTTGAAGTCAGTGATTTATTTTTCGCTTGGCCTTAACAAGCTGCTAATGCTATTCAGCACGGACAAACATCTCACACCTACCTAAACTCCACTACAGCATTTATTATCTCAGACACTCCTTTCTGGCTGTTCTGAGCCACTGCAGTGTGCTCTGCATTGTTAAATAACTTCAAGCTGTTCTATTTTCACCTATGTCAGATTTTTCACCAGCACAACTTGCCTTATGTTAGCACACATTTGCCTGACCCTCAGTCAATTTCAAGTCCGCTCATTAAAATCTGTATTTGTGCTCCCATACCCATGTCTTGTAATGCTCCCTCTTCCAGCCAGCCCAGATTGAGAAACCCTTCTATGAGCATGCTTTGGGGTGTCTTTCTGTCTTAGGAAAGAAGACTTGGATTTTCTAGGTTTGCTGATATTGAAGAAGAGGAAATTTGTCTTTATCCCTAGAAACCAAGCTCTTTCTGGAGCATAGGGGACAGAACATGGTGGAGGTAAAAGCACTGCTAGGATAGGGGGATGGAAACAAAATGGTCCTACCAAAAGCCAAGGGAAGCTGATAATCTTACCAGCCACTCTGTAGCAACCAGTCTTACAGAATGCTGGATGCTAAGAGGGGCAAATATCTCATTAGTGCTTTTCTCTGATAGTAAGAACTATATGGCATTCACATAGAGATATCCCAGGAGCATAAATTGGTGAGACACTTGAGGCAGAAATCCAAGATGATACAAAATGCACAGAGCAGCAGAAACTTTCTGCTGCAGCCACCCAGAAATTGTACAAACACAAGATTGATTCCTCTAAAAGAAAAAGTGAGCAAAACTGTTTCCCTGTTCATTGTCACAAGTATTTCCATTCTCAGTTATCCCATCCCTTTCTCCCTACTCTCTTTTCAAACTATCAACTGACTATGCACAGGGGAGGGAGACCTGAAGTGTCCCAATATCCCTTTAAGATGACATCTATAACACAGCCATAGCCCCAAAAATAACAAAGTCATTCCACAATCAAGGCAAAAACGAGTCCCAGGTGCATTTTTTGAGCAATAGATTGAATTCTTAGTAACAAACAGCAAAGTATGCAAAAGAGCAGAAAATAGGTTTAAAACAATAACAGTTTACACAGTGAAAAATGGATCCAAAAGAGAGTCTCTTTGGGCTGCATCTGTGTTAAAAATCAGCTTGATAAGAAAGAGTTATGGTCTGATACAGAGTAGTGGGGAATTGCTCCCACATATGGGGAAGTGTTGGCATCCTGCAGCTCAGCATAACAACCACTACACACCCATCCATTAGATATTGGAGCGACAGACAGTTGAATATCAACAAGCCAAAGAGCAATGCAGCTTTTACCAGTGGAGCCAACCACTCAGCTTACCGTGCACACAGCAGAGCCATACACAGCATCAAATGGCAATGTCAACATCAATTATTTACTAATTATTATCTATGCATTATTGTTAATAGGCCTTGCTTTGACATTTGCAGGGATTCTGCCTGCAAAGAGTGATGCAGTTCCCAGGGTGAAGTGCTTCTGGGCTCCATTCAGGATGAATATCCATTATCCTCTTGTCCTTTTTTAGTAGTGATGAGAGGTATTTACAGGAACAATAGGACTGACAGGAGACAATATCCTTCTTTAGGAGACGTTAGTCTGCTTTTCGCTGTACAAAAACCTCCACAGGTTTAAGGGCAAGCATAAGAAGTCTGAGCCAGATGGTATTCCAGCCGGAGCTCAGCATCACAGTATTCGCACTGTGCCTAGAAAGAGTCAGGCTTAAGATGTTTTTGGTGGATGAGGCTGGTAACATTAATCACCCTTCAGATGTCTGCTGTATTCATAGCTCATTGGCAGAGGCCTTGGGCCTGTGCTAAGATACAGTGAGCAAGTTATCCACTTCTTGCAGTCTCCAAAGCTTGAGATAAGATTTTATCTCAGGCTTGAGACCTCCCAGTGTAGACAGTCTTAAGAAGGTAGAAATATCCTTGCTGTCAGTAAGCACTATTACTTTATTACTAGCTAGTTTCATACGCACTTCAAATGAAATACGAAGTCTTCTACCTAAAAATAAAACAAAATTATTCTATTTCTGGTTGAAATAGCTGATAATTTGGTCTTGTTGCATCCTAATAGGATATCATTGGACCTGTAATTATAACAGTGTAAGCCAAGTAGCTCTAATAACTGTCTTTTCATGCAGCCATTCTTACTGAAGGAAATTAAGACAAACACAGCATCTTACAGCACTTTTTCAGACCACTAGACCATCCTAATCTAATTTATGCTGGCAACCTTTAATTTTAACTAGGTCAGTTCACTCTCTGAAACCATGGAGTAAAGTATCCTGACAATGCAAAATTATAAAGTATTGGAAACAGTACAAATCTGAAATTGGATGTAAGAGAAGAGCATTGCTTGAATAAAGGTAGCCAAATTGTGTGAAGCTGCCACAGGAAAAAGAAACTCATTCTAGAAAGAAGAAGGGAATTACTTGCATTGGGTGAGATCCAGCAAGCTATTGAACTCGGCAGGGGATCTTTGTCTTGGTTTCAGCGGGCTTTGGCTTGGAGCCACTGTTTCGCACAGTTCAGAGAATCAATTTGGGTTTTTGACTCTTGAGACTGAATTGAACGAGTAATACTTATTTTGATAATCTGGAAACCCTGTTTGACCGACTCGAGGATGTTGGGAACAACTGTGTGCAGCCCATCTCTACTGCTGGCTCTGCTGATCTTTACTGAGTTGGGATCCCCAAGAATTCCTCGCTCCTTCTGCTACCTACCCCCTGCTCTCTGAGATGCGTGGAAGGGTAAGGTACCTGATGCTGCTTCTTCCAGAAACTCTCTGGAGCTAATACTTATTTCAATATTCCTGACTTTCAGATTTTAATTAAATCAAATGTCAGTGGAATCATATTGTTTTCGGCTGGCTAGATTTTAATGATGTTTTAAACTGATCCTTCACTTTAATTAAATAATTATATAATGCAAGGATGTGTGGTACTATTCATCTGAATTAATAATGTGATCACTTTTTATGCTGTCGTTTGTTGCCAAGGAGGAAGAATATCAAACAGCTTTCTCAGTCTGCAGATGAATGAGGCAGAATTCTCCCTGTTTGTGTTTACTGATATGCACTCTTCCTTACAGACCATGTCTTACCTACCATGACTATTCTCCTTCACACATCTTACACCCAAAACCCATGGAGTCTGTTTTGTTTCTGGCTGAAGAAGACAAGTTAGCATTGTCAGGGCAGGGGACCATTGCCTGACTGCTTGAAGCAATGCAAGCAGAGTACAGAAAGCTTACTCAGTTACAAGGAGAGAAACATTAAAGCTTTCTGTTGCAGGCAGTCAAGAAAAATGAATTTCAAGAAGCTTTGTGAATTAGGAGAGTTGGTTAGGATAAAAAGCTGTTTAAAAGAAGTGGCCATTTAATGCTGATATGAAAGGACAGGTCAACAGGAAAAGGAGATGGCAGCAGTGTTTTACCTGGTGGCATTTTTTCAAGGGCCTCTGTACTTCATTTAGGCTTTCATCCTTCTTTTTCTATAATTATCCTGTATGCAGTGAAGTATTTAGGAAGATGATTGGTGCTCTGGTGAGGCTTTGTAAGGTGTTCAGCTCCTGCAAAAGTACTGTCTCTGTTAGGGGGACACATTCTCCAGAGAAATATGTAGAAACCACATGAGGAGCACCCCAGGGAAAATCTTCCCCTGTCCTGGCAGCCACACACAGTATGTGTCACACTTTAGATTTTCATCTCTAACAAGGAACCAGAGTCATTGAAAAATAGACAGTTTTGCAGTCTGGGTACACACTGTTGCCCCATTTCACCTGAATGTGGTTAGTAACTCCGTGTGGGTGTCACGGGGATGTACCTGAAGGATCAGATTTCTATCTGACACCAAGCAGAAGTATTCTCAATCTAGTCTTCTTACAACACTGTATGCAGAGATTGCTTTCCAGAGCAAAGCAGAAAAAATTGCCTCCTCTAGTGTGCTTGGCCTCACAACTGATTATCACTCCATCAGTGCTGAGATCAAGAAATTCCCTCTACTCCCTCTCGAGGTCACGCCTTCTTTGCCCTTTGTTCTCCATCACACTCACTTGCTGCCAGTCATCCTCAGCCCTAGGCAGTTTGGTTAAGCTGGAATATGTTTTTGGCCCATATTCTCCCAGCCCCTGCTGTTTTTACTGCACGAAGGGACTTGTTTGCTCTGAAAGAGAAACCATTTGGCCTCTGGATCTAAGGTCTCCAACACCACCTCTACCTACAGCACCCCACATTAGCCCCAAAGGAGGCAAATGAAGCTGCAGCTCCTACATGTCAAACATCAGCAGACCCACTGGCAGTCCTTAGGGGTCTGCAGGGTGCATTACCCTCCGAATGAAGGAGCTCTCGAGACAACTCACTCCAGGTTTGGCATGGCTTCATACTTCAACCAGAAGTCATTTATTTATTTGTATGCCATGGTTTATCAATATATTTGGGCTACAACCATTAACCTAAAAGGGATCTCCTGAGTCATGAACCTAGTTTCTTGCTATTTCAAGAATCCCAGTCAGTTCAACCATAAATTTACCAAAAGACATCTTTCCTCTAATCCAATTATGTTGAAAAACAGGGAAGAAATTGTAATTTTAAAGCCCTATACCAACCCATCACTTGCTGTTAGTCTGTTAGGAAAGTCACCTCAGATCTCAATTATCTTTCAAAACAAATATCCTGCAACTTTTTTGGCATTTTACCAGCCTGTGTTTCAGCCAAGGTGGGGATTAATGGGTTGTAGTCCACAGTCCAGAATATACCTGTGGTTAGCACTACCCAGTATGTTACAGTAGTTACATGTAACCTTGCTTCAGATAGCTGAGAAGAGATGTCTTTCTAGGGTTCTTCATCCACATCCACTATTTTCAGGGTTTCTTTCAGGGTTTCTTTCAGGATTCACTGAAAGAATTCCTTATTATCATGCCTCCTTTCAACCCGAGCTGCCATCACTGCATTATCAGTTTTCATTTGCAGGAAGCTGAAACATTTTCTATTCTCTGGAAATGTTTGCGGTCTTGCACTGAGATTTCCCACAGTCTGTTAAGTATTTTTTTCCTAAAATCTTCACCCAGTAGTCTGAAATATGGGTAAGCTAAAATATAAACTTTCTCAAGAGGCTATTTTTTCACTCTGGTAAATTCTTGGTTCCCTTTTTTTATAACCCACCACAATGTTTTTTGCAATATTGGCAAAGGTCCTGTGATAAGATGTGAGCCCTGTGTGTATATGCTGTGAGTATCTGGGTAGCTGGCCCAGTTTGTGCATTTTTGCGTTTTTTTCTAATGGTAAGAAGTCTCTCTTTACTGATCATGTATGATACGCAACTTTTACTGTCCCAACTCTCACATTTCTGACCTCATTTTCAGAAGAACACCACTACCTTTTTTCACCATTTGTAAATATATCTATTTCTACTCCCAGCTGTAGCATGTGCTAGGATATAGGTAGAAAGAAAGCGTTTTGGTTCTGCTGTGGAGCTGTTGGCAATGTCCCCTTAAGGACCATTCTTGTATTTTTAGAAGTGTATCCAAGTGTTGAACTTGGAAGGAAGAACCAAAAGCTTTTCTGGATGCTGTAAAGAAGCAGAGACCCAAGTGAAGTGTCAAAGCATGGGTGAATCAGGATATGGCAGAGAGAAGTGGAGGAACTTGCAAAAGTTTCCTAAGAGGATGGAGAAATGTGGATGAGCAATGAAGCAGGAGGAGGCCATGTTCCAGAAAGCCAAGAGTAGCCCTTGTAAGTGTATTTTGAATGTACTTATTTTTTGGTTCCAGATGCATATAAACATCAAACTCTTGGAGTAGAGGAAAATAAGTGCCAAGAATACTCATTATCTTTATTTCAACTTCTTATTTGACAATCATTTACTCTCTGCTTCTCAGTTTTTCTCTCTCCTACATTTTTCCAGCATTGGTGTGAAAGGAAGAGAACAATCACCCTAAGCAATTTTTATAAACTGACTTGTTCAGTCATTTTCCTTTGGCTAACCAACAAGAAACAGATATATGCTTGCAAATCCAGCTGTAAGAATCTGCAACTGAACTGCGTAACACCTGGGTGGGAAGCTTAGAGGCTTAATAAAGTACTTTGCAGTTACATACATTTCAAGAAGTTCTAACATCAGTCAAAAAAGTGTCTAAAATTAAATCCTATTCTTTCTCTTTCAGTTCCTGGTGTACAGGAGTGGTGAGTAGCTACACAGATAATACAGACATCTATCTGATACACTTTTGATTGAGCAGCATTGTTCTTAATTCAGCAAGTTTTATGCCCTTAGATTTTGGGAAAGAAGAAAGAGAGGAAAAAAGCATGACTTTAATGGTTCAGTAAGAACCAGTATTAGAACTGGTATGACACATTTCTGTCCTTAGCAGAGCATTATGAAGTACCACTCACTTCAATCTGTATTCTGGAGTTAGCCTAACATGGCCTCTTGACGGGGTCTTTCCCCCTTTTAAAGGCTGCAATATTCCTTTTCCTCCTAATGCCTTACATCTGGTTGCATGAAGACAGGAATTCATCATGTGGGCAACAGGATACCATTTCCCACGTGGTGTAAAAAAATTAATGATTTGAAGGTGCTAGAGGGCTTGCCCCCTCCCCCCACCCAATTAATTTTTTGAGTCACCCATAAATTATTTCTTAAGAAATTAAATGCCACTATCCATCATCCCTGGGAGATAATCCATAGCTGATCTGGACAGAGAAGCAAAGGAGAAAGATCAAGAGTCATCTGTCTGTATCAAAATCATATCTTAACAACTTCCTTGTGTTTGAATTCATTGGAATTTCAACTATAATTCATTCGAGACACCTCCAAGATACTTTGTCTCCTATTGTTGTTGTAGAAGATGATTAATGATTCTCGGCTTGTTACGTAGAAGTGAATAAAGCATTTGTTTCC
Organism: Daphoenositta chrysoptera; assembly: GCA_013397915.1. Classification (NCBI taxonomy): domain Eukaryota; kingdom Metazoa; phylum Chordata; class Aves; order Passeriformes; genus Daphoenositta; species Daphoenositta chrysoptera. The sequence goes on from VZRO01005473.1 coordinate 433,208, forward strand.
TGATTTATGTAAGGAGCAAGGGAGCTATCATAACTTGCCACAAACCATATGGTTCTGAAGTGCATTTCTATCTTGTACATTTTTCACTTTTAATGAAGACCAGATCAACTGTTTTTCTGTCAAATGTTCTTGCACACTTGACACAGGCCTACAGTTCTAGTGCAATTTCCTTTTTTTTAAGCAGACTCAAAATCCCCAGCCACTCTTTCCCCTTGCAGATAAATAGGTTGTTTGTTTCTGGTTCTCTCAGTATCATCACATTAATCTATGTGTATAAGTAAGACTCCAGAACTCCTGTGCATTTCATGGCTCCAAGTTCTAGCCAGGTTGCTATCAAGTTTGTTAGCTACTTCAGCTTAAGCAAGACCTTACTTTCTGTCTCTGTCCCATTTTCCACATTATTTTGAAGGACTTTTCCCTCAGTGCTTGTGATGCTTATTCCAGGATTACTTTATATTTCAAGCAATCCTCCTGACTGTGACTAATTTTGTCACAGTAGAAGCATTTACCTCAATTTCTTCTTTCTGCTTTTTCTGAGTGCCAGCTTCCTGGTTTTAACCAATTTTAACACTTCTTTCCAGCCGCCTCAAGCCCCATAAAACAAATGAGAATCTCTCTTTTCCACCCAGCTTGGCACAGCCCTGTGCTTACAGCGTTGGCTGTAATGGGGTCCCATACTCCTTACTTTTACAGGAGTTTCCTCTTCTCTTGCCAGTGCAAATACTGTGATGAATATCCCAGGCTTCCAAAACCAAACTTGTCCTGACTCCCACACTGAGCTCTACAGCCTGTCTCCAGCTACATTTGCCTGCTGAACTGCACTCAATCCCTCTGTCACTCCCGAGACTGGTACACCTCAGGCTGGCCTGGAACTGGCCCACTGCTCCCTGTACAGAAAAGACCCAGCCACGTCCCACTGTAAGAAGTACTGCTAAAGGCAGGGTCAAACACTCAAACAGGTCCCCTCAGAGGCCAAGCCCCCCGGGCACCTCTCCCTGACCGTGCACTTGGCACTGTTGGACACATGCGCTGCTGCTCAATCAAGCCTTGCAAGCAGCATGCCCTGAACCTGAGCTGGCTCCTCATGAATCAGAAAAAATGTGCTGCTGATGCTCAAATCCAGCTGAGCATTTATTAATTGGTCCAGTCTGAGAGGCCCAACATAGATATATATTTGGGCACATGAAGGGTGCAGGGCTGCTCCCATGCCCCTTTGTTACCGGGGGTCACTTCTCCCTGTTCTAGCACACTGAAGTTGCTCAGCATCGCAGGGTAACCAACCTATCCCACCTTTGATGGTCAATGTGAACACATGTAAATAGGCAAACACTTTCAAAGAATGAAAAGGAAGTGGCTTTGATTTTCTAATCAAGCATCGATTGCCTAGTGTCACTAACATTGAACACAAGGGTGATTTTTCAGCCTTAGAGTGTTCTTTCTTTTTTCAAGCAGGCAGCTCTAGTCAAAAGGTGAACAAACAAGGAATGAAAAGTTTTTACCAGGAACAAAATAAAAGACCATAACATGCAGAGTCTGGTAAAAAAGACTTTATTTTTTCCTCTATGAGTGGGAATTCTACTTGAAAAATATTTTAGAATTTGTGCCTGTATGAAATAGAATTAACTTATTTACCCACAGAGCCCTTTCCACACAGGGTCAAATAACTAACAACATAATTTCTCTTTTCTTTGATCAAAGTTTAATCAAACAGTAACCATGGGGATGTGAGGATGTAAAGGCAGAAAAATCAAACACCATGAATAATACCTCTTAATAGAGGTTCAGCAACCATGAAAAAAAATAAATAGACTGTCACTGTTTCTAGGTTCCTTGATCCAACCAGAAGAAAACACAAGATTTTACTTGCATTGTTAATGTCACAAGATTGCAACTAGAAGAATATCTGGACATTTGATGTTCTATAGAAATTATTATTTTTGCCTAGTTGCTGTGTTTTTCTGGAGGAGTGAAAGGTGATTCCCATTTTTTATTTCCTGCCCCATGTCTGTCAAAAATAAATATAATCCTGTATTAGAGACAGAGAGGTTTGAGTAACACACTGAAAGACCAAATCCTGCAGTCCTTTTTCGAAGGAAAATATTTCCTTACTGCATTGGGAGCTGAATCTGACAAGCTGGTCTCACTTTTGCCACATGAACACATGTAGAAACACAGAAATCCTCAAGCTTTGTCCTGAACACTGAACCGCAGACTCAGCAAACAAGCAGCACATAATTATTTGCTCAATTACTCTCAGAGCACAACATCCCATTACCCTTGAGCTGGCAGGGGAAGGACGGTGCTCAGTTCTGATTTTTTTAAATACCTTTTTCCATAGTTTTATAATATTGCTGAGTCTTGGCAGATCACCATGGGACAGCACATATTGCCTTCCGACTTCAATGCATTTTAAAATTTTAAATCTTAGCATGGGCAAAAGAATGTATGTTCCCCAGGTAATGCCGCAAAAAAAAAAAAAAAAAAAAAAAAAAAAAAAAAAAAAAAAAAAAACACAAAAAACCCAACAACCACAATGTCTTGGATATTTTCCAAACTTACTCGGTCTCAGCCAAGGATCTGGTGTGGAAAATTACAGTCCAAATGGTTAAGAATTGCTAGAAGCAATTGAAAACAGCTTTTGCCAAAGGAAAATGTTGGGCAACCTTACTGATAAGGAACCTTACAAGTTCTGCATGAAATAATAATAAAAAAAGGAATACCGAGTAAATAATGCTTTTGTTTACATTGGTCCCATCTTCTCCTGAGATGATGAGTGTTAACTGTTTGATGGCTTGCTACCACTACTCAAATAATAAATAAAAACCGGTGGCTTTCCCTTAGAGTCAGTTGTGAGATTTCGTTGTCCACACTGATGCACCCACACTCTGTCACTTCACCCTCCTCCAGCACAGCAGAGGGGACACGGTGCAGCTCAGTCTCATTAGCAGCCACATCCTGACAGTAATTTATACTCTGGCTTTTTGAGGCAGGGGGGAGGATAAGAGAGCAGGCAGTTTAGTTTAATTGCAGCGGGCAGGCAGAGGAGCTGCACCCTCCTGCCCCCGCTCGTCCTGCCCTGCTCCAGAAAGGGGCTGCTGCCCTGTGCCGGTCTGACACGCGTCACCCCCAGCCGGCTCTTTGCCTTTTATTCTGCTATTTATTAACTGATGCCCGCAGATAATTCCAATGTACTCTGGCCTCATTATGAGAAGGCAGACTCTCAGTTCAGTAATCTCCCAGGATAAAAGAAAACAAGGAAAAAAGAGGAGAAAGTGATTTATGTACTTCAGGAACTGTGGCACGGCTTGAGAAAGATGGGCTGCTTTCTCAGCTTCTACAAGAGGCATCCATGGACAGGAAGATGACTGGCCGTGGTCAAGATGTGCCTCAGCCTGCCTTGGTTAATGCCTTTGTGGTAGCAAACCAATAGTGTTCATTGTTTCCTTCCAGGCTGGGCACCGTCTCTGTTGTGCTTGGCCATCCCACTGCTATAAAGAGATGGTTTAGCACAACAGTGACACCCTCAATTATAAAGAAATGGGATTATTATTGATTTCAAAGCCAGGATTTTACTTTCGCCTGATCTTTCTGTTGTTTACTGTATAAGCCTTGAGCCCAGCCTCCCCCAGGCAGCTGCCCAGAGGGTCAGAATGCAGAAAGCCATCACCTTCTACTGCTACAATGGCCTCCCTGAACGAAGGAAAGAAAGAAGGAAGGAAGGGAGGGAGGGAGGGAGGGAGGAAGGAAGGAAGGAAGGAAGGAAAAAGGAATTTACCTTTTACCAACCTAAAAGTCTTAAAAAATAAAAGAGGGGGTACTTTTCCTGGAAAAGCAGCAACCTTAAACAGCTACCTTTTCCAGTTCAAATCCAGAACAATAAGTTGTAAAAGTAAAAGCCCTGGAGCAGAGTGAAAGCTGCCATGTTTGCAGAAGCTGAGCTCACAGCAGAGGCTAAAACCCAGGCCCCATAGCCCCACTTGAGGCAGCTGAGACCATACCCTGCTCTGCAGCATGCTTCCCGCCCACATGTGCCTTCCTGACTTGGTCAAGCTCTCCTGTTAAGCATGAATAATGAACTGATTTGGGTTAAAAATAACTTTATTTTTCCCCTCAGCTACGTTTTTTTTTTTTTTTTTAAACCAGATCATCCTCACAAATCCAGTCCACAAAGCTGCTCTGCAAATCATTCATCTAGCAGAATGACTGCTGCCAAAATGCAAGGGCAGAGCAAGTCGTCCTGGGCTTAACACAGCATTTGCTGGTGATCCTCTCTCAAGTAAACATTACTGCCTGCAAAACCCCCCAGGTTAGCTGTACAGAACTACTGTGGGGCACTTGGTCAGAGGAGAAACAGCTCTTTCACTGCTTCTTACTGCCTTTTTATTGAGGCCGTTATTCTCAAGTATCCCTCTCTTCATCTAGTTCTGCATCTAAAATGAAAGATAGACTCACAATGTCTGTGTTCAAATACTCCTTGCATCCACATTATGTGAACACAGCTGCAGCTTTTGGGGAATGCCAGGTCTCACAGCCTAGGAAGGGCCCAAGCCCACTTCCTCCTGCATGGCACTGCCTGGCAGAGTGGCTGGCCGTATTTCCCCTTTCAAGACACCCATCTGCATCCCACCTGCACTTCCATACACTGCAAGGCCTTCCCTAGGAAGGAGAGGGGATGTATTTCCAACCAGAGCCCTGCCTGCCCAATGTGCCTGTGCTAAGCATAGAAATCTGTGGAGCTGTGCTGGGAGATGTGACAAGCACGAGGCTGCTTTCTCTGGCTCCTGTGATGATTACAAACATTCCTTCTCATCTCTTCATGCATATTACTTCCCAGTGCCATGTCCTGGTTCCCTCTTGCAGCTTATGAAAGCTTGTGACCATTTTTCAATAACATCAGTGTGAATGTTCTGTAACTATCCTCTGGTTTTATCTGTAGGCAATTACTAAACTGCCTCTTTCTTATCTCTCCTTTCCTCCACTTCTAAATATGTCACCCATCCCAATATCTGTTCTACCATACTGGCCTACTACCTTTTTCTCCTCCTTTCAGTCTTGTATCAGCACTATCTGCTCTATGCAGCAAAACAAGGGGAGGTCCAGACTATGAGTCTTTTTTTTTCTTCTTTGCTATTTGCCATTTTCACCTTGAGTCCTTTGCTAAGTCTACTTGCAGTAAATCAAACCCTTTCCCCCTGTACAAGAATCTCCTTGCTGGAATAGTCTCTGGGACTGATGGATTCCCTATTGCCTTTGTATAATGCCCTTCTCAGAGGCTGTACAAAGTGCTTTGTTACCCGATGTGAGGCCAATTTAGATATCCCTTGCTGTACAAATATCTGTCACACTTCAAAGGTACTTTGTAGACCTTCATGCAAAAGCGACTGTGCTGGCAACCCATAACTGATACTGCTTCAGCTAATTTTACAGGACAACTTCCTTTATAATATGTGCCATTTCTGGCCAGAAAGAATATCCAACATCGAGCACCTGGTACAATTGCTTATTCTTCCCTGCAACAGCACTGCTTCTTCAAACATCATATTTTCCTTTCCTATCCACACACACTTTATATTTTCCTGAGGTGAAGCAAAACGAAGGGCTTCCATCTCAATTTTATAAAAGTCACGCTCCTTCTTTACTCCTATGCCATAAAACACCAGGCAGCAGTGTTATACTGGAAGTCCTGAATCCATTACTCTTAGATATGAGCAAATGCACTGACTATGCTACAGGGTAATTGCTCACACTGAAATAGTCTCTCATGTACGTTCACTGTTAGAATTGTATTCAGTTCTAGTTCCAATCCTTACTCCGAAGACGCACAGAGTGAGCAGAGTTTAGTAAGCTCTGCCCAGGCACCAAATTCTGCAAATGAATGGATTTAGGAAGAAAATACTGATTCATTTTCAGCTGGGATTTGCAGCGGCTTTATTGCACCCGCAGCAGCTTAAGCCGCCATCACTCTTCGGAGTACCTGCAGTCAGTGCAGCCCTTTTCATAAATGCCACAGATGAAATTATGCTCTGCTTTTACAATCTATCCAAATGCTTTTTGCCAGACTTTTGCAGCACATATACCTCAAACTCAGATTTGAGGAACTCAGAAATGAGTTTATCTGTATGTGGCTGCACTAAATACAGCTCAACATTTTTCTTTTCAGCGTTCCTCATGTCCAGCATATTTGTTTGAATCCAATTTCTATCTCATTACCTTTACCTCTAAATATCTTTGGACAATTTTCCCTAACAGGAAGGCTGCTTCAGCTTTGCTTTTTGCTCTGATGTTGTAAAATCATGCTCATTTACTTTAAGCTTGACCTAGGACCTTTGCCCACTGCCTTCTGGATCCTTGAAAGTCAAGAGCTTTGCTGCTCCTACATCTGCCTCCATGTTCAACACCATACTATGAATCCTTGTGTTAATGACACATAGGCATATTGTCCCTCTTTATACACATATGGCTCCAGGGAGCAGTGCTGTACCTTTTTAGCAAAGAAACACTTTTCTGTCAAGCATCTCTATTTTCGTATCTTGGCTGAGTAGTAAACAGGGTCAATCCCAAACTTGGACCAGCTGCTCTACACTGGAGCTTTTCTTAGAAGTGCTACCAAAGCTCCTAAGTGTGAAGCTCTAACTCCTAAATAACGTGACTTACCCCATTCTTCTGGAGCCCTTAGAATATCCTGACTCATATCCTAACTATATTTTTTTTTCAATTTGAAAGCCTCTTGCTGAGCCCTTCAGGAAGGCAGTGACATTTCAGTGTTGAAGCCTTCTGTGTGTAGCCTCAGTCAGAGCCATCTCCCCACCTTCTGTCAGTGACAGCTTCCTTTTCAATACAGGACATTTAATTGTCTCTCAATTCCAAGTATTTTAGTCCAAACTCCAAATGTCATCTTCCTTAAAAAAACCCAATAAAATAATAAAAAAACCCACCTGGTTGCTGGCAGGCAGTTTGGTAAGCTTGTCAGAACTAATTCCAGTTTCATATTGTTTGAGACATTAATCTTGGGTTACTCTGCTAAAAGCTGTAGCAGGCACATCAAATATTATACTTCATTATTATACTTCGTTCCACTCCAAACTCACTGTTGTAGACAAAAACATGTCTGTAGCTTGAGAAACCTACATTTTCCACTCCAAATAGCAGCTCTTTCTTTGTCTTCATCTTCTGTAAGAGGGTTTTCCTCCATCTGTATGCCAGGTCCACACTCACAGCTTTTAATCAATCAGTTATAATTACACGACATTCAATCAATAGATATCTGCCTCTCTCTAACCCCAAATATCGAGTATTCCCACCTCACCTCCTATCCTTCCAGCTTCTCCCACTGCAATACAAGCCCTACCTACATTACATATATAGTTTCTTATCCTCTTCATTCTCCTTGTCTTCCTGTTTAAAATTTCATGAGTGTTTGTATAAGATGCTAAAAGAATTTGACAGGTGTTTTGCATGCATTAAAAGGGAAAGTATTTCTGGTAACCAATCCTATTATTACATTATGCCTAGTGGGATAATCATATAAGCATTTCAACCTTTTAAGCAATGTTTTTTTCCTTTTCTTTTTTTCTTTTAATCATCTTTTTTACTGAATAAAAGCAGGTGAAGTAAAGCCCTCAGTTTCTATACTGACAATATGTGATGTCAGATGAACTTTTCAAAACTCTGCTCCCTCCCCATTCTGCCAGATGTAACTTCAAAAGGACCAATGCCAATCAATCCAAATGCTTGGAAGATCAATTATCTAGGATTTCTACCTGAATTGTTTAATAAAAAATGTTGTGTTTTCTTTTAGGAACCATAAGGAACAAACAACTTTAGATAATTTCATAAATGGTGACACAAAGTTCCATATTTATTATGTTAGCAATTTCTCCATTTACAACTAACATGTTTCCTTTGGCTGCCAGCATAACAAGAGCAACCTGACTCTTGGTGATTCTTTTGTCAATAAGATAAAAATGTAGCAGATCAGACTCTGCTTCCAAATGAACTTGTGCACGAGGGAGCTTACTTTCATCCTGCAATTGGCTGTTAATTAGGTATGTTATACTAAGGAGACCATAAGGCTGAAAGAAAATCTTACAAAATTTTTGCAATTAATAAAAAAGTATATTTAAGTCCACAGCTTGAATTAAAATACACACAAGAGAAGGAAAACCTTTCTTTGATAACTTTCACACTACTAAGGTAAGTATTTGAATGATTAAGATCTGGGTTTACATTTAGGGGCATAGATCCATCATTATTACAACCTTCGGTAATTTCTAAATGGTTCAAAAATATTTTTGCTACTATTACATGATGCGACAAGCCTGAAATAATATCAAAACAGCATGCTGTTACCAAGTGAAAATACTATACAAGGTAAAACATCTTCAGAGAACATGGCAAGTGTCTCCAGCACAGTAACAGAGGTGGGTATTGGGCTCTTAACAGTACCTTCCCTGAGGGTTGAGTAGCTTCTCATTGCTGCTTTCTACTGCAGGTCTCAAATGGGAACACTGTGTGAAATGTGACTTAATTTTTTATCATCTAAAATAGAGAAAGGGTCAAATCTCTTCTGGAAGTTGTGAGAGAAAGCACACTAGAAGGAAAGTACCTGCAAAGTATGGAGAGGCAAAAATAAAGCAAGAATTAAAGAAAACGGATAAGACAGAGAGGAAAGCAGCATAGGGAGTCAAGAACCTTGAAATAAAAAGCATTCATATATTTTTAGTACGTAAATATGTTCAACTCACAGGCACAATTCAGTTGTAGTTCCAGTGCAAAATAGGAGGAGCATTATGGTTTCTGTCAAGGTCTTCATAGTGCAAGTGTTTTGTTTATATGTGCCAGCTGAGCAGATGGAAGCAGAGTGCCCTGTATCATTTCCCATGCCGTGCTCCCCAGCAGTGAGGTCCCTCTGCCATTGCTGAGATGCACTCTCACTGGCTTGAGCGTGCTTGCACAGGGGCACACATGATGCCAAAGCAGCAGTAAACACCACCTCTCCAGCACAAACTTACCCCTGGCCTGAACCAATGTTTTCAAGGTTAGGATAAAATCTTTAAAGAGGGTTATTTTTGAGGAAAAAATTCTCATTAGTGTAGCATATAGGTAGCAGACATAATAGAAAGTAATTTCAACAACACAGAAGTTTCTATTTGTAAATGTGACAGCCCCCCACCAACACAATACAACACAAATACTGTATAGAGTTCTATCTTCAGGATATTGAGTATTGCACACATTGCTCCTTTCTTTGTTGTGGTCTTCAGAGCTCTATTTTCCAGGGTGGCACTGAAGATTTAGCTGGCATGCTTACATGATCTATAACCCCATGCTTTACCTGTCATATGGGTGGCTCAGAGTTAACTATCCAAGGGAGAGGTTTAGCAAAGTTTTTTCCTACCACAGGGCTCTGATGCCTGCCAGAAGCCAGGCCTAAGCTGGTGATTTTCAGCTTATGAACACTTTACATTGCTGACCCCTTCCAGCACTAGCAAAGCTTGGTGTCCATGTTTTCATGTCTGCCTCTGCAGCCTCCTCACCCCTGGCAGCAGCTCCCTCCTGACTGCTGGGAAGGCCTGGGATTTATTCCCAGACAGGAAAGCTGAGGTAGTGACTGGAGAATTAAGTATTTCCTTTTATTCTAACTTTAGGAGAAATGTTTGGATATCTGCATCCTGTAAACTGATCATTTCTATATGCCTCTTATCTCTGCCTGCCTTGTATTTATCATCTGGTCAATGCACCTCAAACTTCTCCTCAGGTGACCTCCAACAGAAAGAATTGTAGGCACTGATCCTCAAAGTCCCAGGGGACTTACAAGCACTCTTGTCTATAAAAAGCACTATCACTAAAACCAATTTTCTGCTTCAGTCAAATCATATGAAGGCCACCATCTTCTGTCTCAGCCCCTTTAAGCAGAATTTCTCCTCTGGTTTTAAATGAGTTCACTGTATGTCAGCAGCATATAAGTGATGTGGCCAAATTCCCTTTTCCTTTGCTGCAGCCAGGTGCCAGGCTGCTAGAGAAGCCAGGACTGTGTCAGGCTACTATTTAAAACTGCAGCCCCCTACTTCACAGCTGGATCCTAAAACCCAACCTGAAGAAGCTGAGCACCACTGTGCTAACCCTCTGTGAGATAAAGTCTTTGCTGTTCCCATCAGAGCAATACAGTCCCTTTCTTCTGCTCCAAAATCTGCAGGTGTTCCTCACACCTGAGGCCACAGAAGGACCCAGCAGCCCTGTCACTGCCCATGGCATTGGCAGCTGCACAGTTTCTCCAAGAAACCCTTCAGTATTCACAAATAGAAGAAATGAAAGGGCAGCTGCTTGTGCTTCCTCAAACGAAGAGCTCCTGGCAAGTCTTCCTAAAAGCATCAAACCCCAGAAAAATAAATTCAAAACATGTTAATTCTCTCTAGCTTAAAATTTCCTAAACCCTAAATTATCCAGTAGATTCATTTTTCCTTCTTATTTTTGTTATTTCCAGTCAGCTGGTATTTTTCCCAAATTAACATATTGCCCATGTTTTTAGTTGAATTTAAAACTTGGATCTTCTTAATACTGAAACTCACATCTGCTAAAATCATGAGAGCAGCTTTAACACTGCACATAGTTTTAATTCTGTATTAGGAAAAAAAAAACAAATCTGAGACGACAAGTATGTCATCCTATGTCATCCTTGCTGATGTGAATGAAAACACACACTGTTATTCAGGACATAAATAATTGGTCATCAGGCAAATGCCAGGGCATACCCAGCTCTCTGCCCCAAGCAGAATACATCTCAGGTGGTGCCAGGAGAGCACTTTGCACCAACAGTAGTGCTAATTTGATAAGGAACGTGCTAGTCTGGGGATGATGTCTGGGGATGAGCTGCTGCCTAGTGTTTCCTGGCAACCCCAATGCTTTTGGAGGCCATTGACCCATTTCAATCACATTTGAAAAGGAGAGGAAATCGCTTCATACCTATCTGGAGTCCTACAAGTTTTGTAGAAAAGCAGTGGGCTAGAGAAACTGAAGAACACAGCAAACTTGGTTTCTCCTGTGGGAAGCATTTTACAATGAACTCTCCATGCAGAAAAGGGAATTAAGGAACCAAAGGCACAAACATTGGGGCAAAGCAGGCTTCATTAACTCTGCTGCTCATAGAACAACTTGTATTTGACACTGGGCAATTATCCAGCCAACAATGACACCTTCAGCTCAGCAAAGAGTCTTAGATGAAGACAGGGGAGATTTAGAGGCTGTTCAGTTACATGTTATACAACAGGTAAAATCATGCTCTACAACAATTTTGATTATTTGTATATTTTTATCTTGCTGTTATATAGAAGAATCCAAAAGATAGTTTAGGTAAGGAAATCAACTGCGAAAGTCAAGAAAATAATTGCCTTTCAAAGGGTCTGAAAGAGAAAAATAGTGCAGTTTTAGCAGTTTGTATCGATCAGGCGAGTTGGTACTTTACTTTCTCTCTTCTTTTTCCTGTAAAGAATACTCACAGAATATGCAATAAAGTAAATGCTATTTCTCACAACTTTCTTCATTTTAGGCCTCAACACTATTTTGTTTGCTGGCTTGTTTTTAAAGTTGATGGAAATAATTGAGGAGGCCCTTAAAAGACTTCTGTTGTTCTTGGTTGATTTCATCCTTAGGTTTGTGTTGACAAAAACCAAAACCGATACTTGTTTAAACATAATAAAGGCATTAGGGTTTTTTTTTCTGAAAAGATGATAAAAAACCACCGAGGGAACAATCTTTTGTGATGGTTCTTGGAGGTCAGTGAAGTCTTGCAAGAGTGCTGCCACGTGAATTGCCAGGCTGCTTTGCAGCATGGTCCTCCTCTTGCTGTGTGCACACTGCTCTTCTGTCAAGCCTCCTAATATGAGACAGGGGAAAGCCAGGTGCAACCACGAGCAACTTCCGTGCATGAGCTCTGGCAGAAACATTGTTTACAATGAATTTGTGTGTTGAATCCATATGGAGCCTGTCCCAATGCCCCAAAGCAAGAAATGTCATTTATATTCATATCCCAGAAAAGAGGAGGAAATGATTCTAAAAGAATTAAAGGCTGCTGAGTGTGGAAGAATGCCAGCCTTCAAACAAAATCTACGTTGCTGAGCGTAGGCATGAGACATGTAATGTTCCTCTTCTCAAAGACACTTGTTTCTACACGGATTCCATTTGTCATCAATACCATCAGGTTTCTGGATGCTGCACACCCATAGTATTATAACATTTTCCTGTAGGATAAGCCATCACAACGAGGTGCTGTGGTGCATGAGAGGAGGAAAAACAACTGGTATGCTATTGGCTTTTCCTCACTACATCCCTAAGCAATGGCCTTTGTCCTCAGAGATTGTTCTGGATCCTCAGGTGTATTTCTGGGATGGTGCATCCACCAGTTCTCCCCAGCTGCCTGCTGTGTCCTGGAGAGATCTGATGCAGGGCTAGGTCAGGCTCAGCAAGCCTGCTGCTCTTTCAATCTTCCTGTGGTCTCAACAGAGATATTCTTATGTGTTCTTCAAAGATTACCACACCAGATCTGTTCTTTTGGCCTAAATAATTTATGATTTGCATTATGCATGTCCCTCCCTCCTCTGAGTTACACTGTTTTCCTGCAGAAACCTTGAATAACTGAAATTAAGGGCTATCCTGCTGATAGGGTCAAGAGTATTTCATTTCAAACCTGCAGAAATACACCTCACCACTGTAAAGGGTCCGGGATCACCTTAACTAATACCAGGAAAGGGTACAGGTTGAGACAGACAGAAGCAAATCTCCAGCTGCACAGACTAGTGAAGGCTTCACATGCTGATCTGAGATTGTCCAAATGATGCTTTACTCAGCTGAGAGTTCAAGACTTGTGCTTTGGCTTTCTCTCAGATGAACACAGAGAGATGCCACTGAGAGCAGCACTACCCTGCCTGGCATCTTTGGAAGTGCAAAGAAAGCTATGGACCCTTACACGATTCCCCAGCATTAAGGATGGTGTTCTGATTCTCTCCTCAGCCCAGTATTAGCCTCACAGATTTTCTAGACCACTGCTGATTTCAAAACACTTTGCCACACTTTGAAATACAGCATTACATAGGTGAAAGCAAGAAAATACCTCAGCACTTCTTTGCATACAGTTGGCTTTTCAGAAATGTTTTCTGACTTCTTCAGAGACTTAGCTGTTCAACACATTGAGAGAAGAAAAAATGCACCTGTGAAATGTTGCATGTGATAGGAAAGAGGAAAAGCTGCTGGTTTTCCTGCATTGTGCAGTTCCCCTGATTCCCCTTCCCTTCTCCCTAGAAAAAAAATGGAAAAGAACAATCAAAGTGGGGCAAGAGCATAATTTAAGTAGCATCTGAAGTCAGCACCAATCCAAGGAGCAGTCTGCTCCGTGTGTACACACAATGTCTGGCTGAAACAACTAACAGAGCAGAACTGGTCACTAGTTTTTAGTAGTAATGAAAAGATTTGCATTAATCTCAGCTGTAAATTGCAGTGAGATGGAGCCAGCTGGGCTCCCACACTGCAGCACCTTTGTTTTCTGTGTCAATTCAATAAAGGTCATCTGCCAACCCTAAAATTGATTTATTATGGGGTTTTATGCATCAGGATCTGAATTCCCGCAGGCTTAAGAGGAGATCCAGAGCCGTGCTGGCCCATAGTCTAAACTGAGGATGCAAAGCTTAAGGCAGTGAGGGCTGTTCTGTCTGAAGCCTGCTAGTACACTTGGCATTGAATGACAAAATTCTACCATTCCACAGGCCAAAATTTTGGGGTTTGTTAAAATGGTCATTGCCGATCTTTGCAAAGTCAAGCTGCTGCTACTATCATCAGCCCAGGATTTGTGCTCCATGGGATCTGCTAGATAACATGCCCCTGATGAATCATTTTCTTTCTACAGTGGTACCAAGCTGGTAAATTAAGCCCCAAGGGGAGAAAAATATCAAAAATTTCCAGGTTTGCCTTTCATCTGATTTTACCCATAAAAGCAGCCTCTGTGTTGTCCTTCATTCCCTATTCCCTACCCTTTCAGTGTCCCCTGACTCTGGGCCTTTACCCCTCCAGCTTATTTTAAACCTCACTGATGCAGAATACCAGTCAGAAGGAGAAGGGTTGGTTGCTTGGGGAAAAAAGAGCCCAAGAGGACGTTTTCATCTTTTTCACAGGGACTGATGAGTGGAAGGGTGAGTTCACAGTGGCTCTTGCAGCAATGTTCCTTTGTTCTGCCTCTGTTAAAACAGACATTAAGAAATAAACATCATAATTTGAATTGCTTGCCTATCTAAATCTTCCTCCTACTACTTCAAACTCCTTTCTTACAGACAACAGAGTCAAATTTACACCCATTGAGCAAAAACTGCCCCTGATAAATTTTTTACTCTTCTGTGTTTTTCTATATTTTTTGGATAGATAAACAAGAGCAGCAGTTTCTTGAGATCAGAAAAGAACCTGGGCACTGACATAGAACAAAACTGCTGTTTTATTCAAACTGCTTTCTGTGGGAAAAAGAAACTGGCTACTGGAGCTACTTCTAAGCAACCAGAGCGTCATGAGAGTCAGAAATACATATCTGGGGAAAATATGTATCCCAAGCACAGCTGAATAGTAGAGGTCCAGATGTCATTCTTTTTCCATTCCAGGAAAGGGGAAAGGTTTCCTACAAAAACATTTTTTTTCCCTGTCTCAGGAAAAGCTGTATTAATAAATAAGCATCACAGTATGAATCTCTGCCCTGGCTCCATCTGTTAAGCTACTACAGGACTCCAGAGAGAGTCTTCACACAAATAACATTAAATAGAAATGAGGAGTGGCCTGGAATTTATTTCTCAGAGCCATAAAATCAGGAAAAGCAGATAAGTCCATGGTGGCAGGGACCATGGCTATAACCCTGAACCCTGTTATATTTGCCTTGGTTCCTTCGCTGGTACCTGCTAGTGTACAAACAGAACTTACTGAGCTTTGGTCAGGTTTTTGGCTGACCAGGTCATGTTTTTTCCATTAATGGGTGAACCACCAAGGAGTCACAAAGCAGTTTCTGCTTCTCCCAGAGGAGCAAAGAGGTTATCTTGAGGCACTCTTCCCCCTTGGAACGTGTGAGACAGACAGCATGGAGGAGACCCAAGGCTGATGAAGCCTTTTTATGTAAATTTCTCTCCAAATGCTCTCCCAGCAGTGTTTTCTGTAGCACTGTCCTGATGCACTGAGGTGTGGATGTTGCAGTTACAGGACAGGAGGGTGCTGAGGCAAAATAAGTGCATACTGCCCTGCTGAGCTTCTTTGGAGGTGAAACAGCCAGCTGCAACTGGAGGACAAACTTGGGTGAACTTGGCCTGAGAAAAGAAACTATGCTTTGGCAAGACTGCAGGTTGCTATTTCAAGAGCAGGAAGAACAGTTTTTGGAATAAAGTTCACTGTGTAAATGAGTTATGGGTAACATTTTAATCGATTAGGTAAAGTAACCCAAAAATACAAGATGACAGCAGGAGCACAGTGCTCTGGGATCAGTCCCAGGGATTCCCTCTGTAATCAATATCTCCTTAACATTCCAGCCTGCTATAGTAACAATACCTCCTTTCTTTAAAGCCCTAATTTCCCTACTTTTTCTGTTCTTTTTGTTAATTAAAAATCCTTGCTAGTTTGCATCAGTCTTCAGCTAATTTTCCAAGTGTTCCTCCTGAGTTCTCTATCTTTTCTGCATCCCCACCTCTACGATCCACTTTCTCTCTGTACATCAGTCTTCTGAAACCTTGCTAATATTTATTCATGTTTCTTCATAACTGTCCAACAAGCTCTCATAATAATGCTCAGTGTTTTGGAACTTCCAAATCCTTTCAGGGGATTAAGGTGTCTGCTTTCCATACATTTTCTCAAGATTTCTTCTAAGCCTTCAGCTTTGTGCATGAGAATGACCAACAATATTATGATGTCATTTTATTACAAAAAGCTCACTAAGTGACTGCACACAGTAGATACTCTGAACAGGTATGGGGTAGCTCTAAACAAGCAGAATTTCCTAGCATATCTGCATCTCTGTGGAGATGTAGACTCCTTAGGCTATCAAGTGCTTTAGCTATCTGCTCATTAAATTATCATATCCTACCAGAGAGGAGGGAGAGCTCAGTTCTGCCGACCTGCAGCTTCCAGAGCAGCAATAGCAAAAGGTCAACAGCTGAACACTGTGGGCCTTGTGACCAAGGGCTCTGTCTGCCACCTGTGTTACTTGTTTGATTGCTCAACAAAACCCCCAGCAGCCATGTCAGCAGGCTTATGCCACACATTGGACATGCTCTGCACCACAGGGTACCTGGTTCTTGCCTTCTCCAACCCCTGTAGCCCAGACATCACCCTGCCTCCAGCAGATGCTGCTGGGGCCTCTTCACCAAGGAAAATCACTTGCTGGCAATGCTCTCTCCAGCACCTTAGAGTACCATGGCCAGGTACCACCCCTCTCTGGGTACAAGGTATCCAGGGCTTCCCAAACTCCACGGTGCATTTCCGCTCCTATCTGTGGAGGACACAGCCTGTACAACACAGCCTGACTCCCTTCCCCAGCGTCCTCAAACATGCAGAGCATCCGGCACTGCCACAGGCATGGTGATGAGTCCTTGGGCCCACCTTCCTCCTGGATAGGGGGGACCACCAGGGACTCCTTTTCCCTCCCTCAATTCATGTTAATTGTTTCATCTGGTTTCACCATCCTGTGGTTTATGGACCCAAATGCTTTCCTCCCTCCCCATCTCCATGCTGGGCTTCTCTGTATCCTGCTCGTAACCATGGGACTGAGTTATGTAGTGGATAATGTGCAGGAACATGTTCACATGTATTGGCCTGGCACACAATGCTCCTAGCAGCTGTTTAATTCTTCTTGACTGGATGTCTTGTTGCTCCCATTCTGAACAGCTTTTAAGCCTTCTTCTATGTCCTCCCACTGAGAACTATTAATGTCCACCCATAACCTCTGCTTCTGGGCTCTTGCTTGCTGCTTCTCCTCTCACCAGCCCCTCCAGCACAGAGCCCCCAGGCTGACATCCTCTCTAGCATCCCAAATCTCTCTCTTTCCCTTCACTTTGTAACATTTTCCCTTTTGGGTTGCCAAATTGTCTCCCTGCCCCCAATACCATCTCATCTACTGATTACTTAAAACTCACACATCGCTTCTGTCACCATTTCCATATGAAAGTGTACAATTTCTATGACAAAGCTGTCATGGCAACTTGAAATTTGTCAGGTTTTCACATTATACATAACCTGCAAAACTGCACATTATTAAACATGTTCTGATGCTCCCAATTACTTAAAAAATATTCCATTGCCAAATCCCACTGCTCTATTCAGTCAACATTTGTCATTTGGAAGAGAACTTCCACATCAAGTTGCTGTTGCTTCAGGGCATTGATGAAGGAGTGTGCTCTTCTGTCGTGCCTGCAGCAGACTTGGAGTAGATCAAAGCCTCTAATACCTTTCTGCCTCAGCTGCTGGATGGACTTAAGAGCTGCAGTAGGATGGGCTACTAGGGAACGCAATCACTTCTGTACACATCTTAAAAAATACCTTAAAAATGCCACACAATAGCTGTTGTCAACATTTTTGAAGGGCATTCCTTGTTAACATTCACATTTTGGTCACCTACAGTCAAAAAAACTCAGTCTGATGATAGATCTAGACACAAATCAGACAATCCATAACACCAAACTGAAACTCAGGTAGGTAATAACAATCCCACACTTCCCGCCTTGGAGCACACAGACGTGCTACACAAACTTGGCAGAGCCAGGTATTTCATACACATCTTTGCTGCTGTAGAGACATTTCATTCACCAGTTTCATCTCCCATTTCATTTGACTTACAAACACACCTATTCTGAATCTGGTTCTGCCTCCCATTATTGGCAGATGGATTTTCCTTACTTTTTATTAGGCAATGAGGCTTAGGTGGAGGGAGAACATTTTATTTCCTTTCTGATTTTAACTTCAAGTGTAAGCACATGCAAGCATTTTTCCATCTGTTCCCTGATTTTCTTCTTCACAAGCTTCAGACATTACTGGAACTACTTCATCTTGAAAAAAAGTCTTGCTCTAAGAAAGAATACTGAGGCTGCTGAGGCTTTTCCCTATGGAAAGATAAAAGGTTTAATCAGGTATAATGCATTGACTGATTTCCAATTTTTAAATTCCCCATTTTTTAATTCCCAAGAAATCTTTTTATTTTACAAAACCTATATTAATATATTAATAGTTAATGAATCAATTTTCAAGAATTAAAATTAAAAATTTCCTAATAAATAGCTTAATAAAGTGATACATCAACTTGCTTTTTCTCTTCTATATGTAGAATAACTTCTGGTTTATTCCTTCTTTTGATGAAAAATTGCATTTGCTCTGCATTTTTGGAACAACTGTAGCCATTGTATTTTGTATTGGGACATTCTGGAATAAAAAGCTCATGGGAAGGAAAAATATGTTGAAAAATTTGTACCTGTTGCTAGATTTAGGTCAGGCACTACAACATACATTGCCTTCCCAGAACCATTCAATCTCCACCAAGCTCAGCAGCATCCTGTGGTTCTTCTTTGGCATTATCAAGGAGACATTATTACAGTTTTCTCCATCATTTGTCAGGAGCTGTCATTATTTTGGAGTATCTGCAGGATATCCACTGTGATGTGTTATAAATTCATTCCTGTGTTAGTGGATTCTGAATGCAAGAGTGGCTATGGATAGATTATTTCCCAGACAGGATTGTCTGACCTGAATCCTACCCCTCTAATGAAGTCAGAAAGTCAGTTTTTTCTCTGCACTGTGTTGAAACACTCCAAGGCAAACTCCATGGCCTCATACCCAGTGACAGTACCCATGCCTTCTCTATAAAGTCACATTTGTCCCTCTCTGATTTTACAAAGTGAGCAGGAAAATTGTGGTGGGAGATTTGACTCACTGCTGAAGGAGTTATCACTTTACAAACATCAGTTTCCTGGGTGAATGCCTTTACTCTCTAGGACTTCTACCTTGGAACAACTTCTATGAACTTTCCACCCTCCACATACTCTCCAGTGGCCCCAAATTACCCAGCTCCTTCCTTCATATGTCACAGTGTTTCTCAGCTTTTCCTGACAGGGTATCAGAAGCTGTAGCATGAACCAGCTTTCATTTCTGTGATGTTTTGCTTGAGTTTCTGATTTTCACCTTTGTCTCTTCATGGTGAACTTTTCACATCCTCTTTCAAGGCCTCTTTTGGCTCTGCTGCAGTCATAATAGTCATAATTGGTATCTGTCAAACCCTGAACAATTGAAGCTGTGGTCTTTTCTTGCCAATGTTCTGCTGTTAAAAAAATAACCAATAAAAAAATACCCCAAACCACCAACCCACACTCTCACATACACACACACACACACATACATATACACAAACGATTTAAGGATTTCCAAACCTCTTTCAAATCATTCCATTTCATTTGTATAAAATTTTTTCTGAAAGATTCGATGCCTGGTGCTGCCAAATACTTACCCATGCATCTTCCCAGAAGACCTAGTATCCCACGTCTCTTACCTACTTCTCCTAATAACTCCAGTTCATATTTTCAAATCAGTAAGATGCCAGTCTGAAAACTGGATGCAAATAGCACTGTATTTGTCCCTCTGGGATCATCAGAGTCTTGAAGTCCTTGAGTCCTGCTAACTTTATAAACTCTTGCAAAATCCATTCCTGCATAAACAATAATTATGTTTAACTTTAACCTTTTTAGCATCACAGTAGGTCCCATTAACTTTGGTCAGTTATGATTACTTCGAATTGCAAAAGCTCTTCTAGCAAAAGATGTAGTAGGGTTTTCCAGTGTTAGTGGCATTCTCACTCAGTGATTTGCTTCAGCCTTTCCCCCTTCTTTCATGGTACACAGTTTCCTCTCACTTACTACAATTGCATTCAGATTTATTGATCCTTGTACACAAATGGTCTCTTTTTATTGAACTTCCTAGTGACTGATGAGGTTTCCCCAACACAGAAGGAGTTCCAGCCTCTTTGTAAATGTTGTAAAGAGGCACTGGCAAAAACAATTCAAGAATCCAGCATTGTCTGGAAGAGAAGCACCTGTCTCAAGTGAAGAGGCAGAGACAGTTCCCAGGAAGTTAAACAAAACACTATGGCAAACAGGAAAGCAGAGTGCTTCATCTACAACTTACAAGAAGTCAAAATACCTGCTGAATATTTGTCTAAAATATTCGATGAATTTTAGCTGAGGGCAACATTACACAGGGAAGGTACCTTCTGAACTTCTCCCTCATTAATGAGGATGGAGGGATGGATGGATGGATGGATGGATGGATGGATGGATGAAATGGCAAAAATAGAAACATGGACAGACACTGGAGATAACAAGAAAACAGGTATCAATAGGATGGCAGAAGAGGATAAAAGTTCTATTGAGAAGGAATGTATCCTGTTCTCTCCCCTAAAAACTCATCCTCCTCTGAACTCTGCTACTTTGCTCTTCATTTCATGTCTTTGCTCCTTTCTGCTCCCTAGATTATCCTGTCTCTGCTGCAACATTTGTATTCTGCAAACCCATTTTGCCTCTGAGATAAAAGCCCCTTCCTCCTTAGCCTGTATTGTTTTAATTCCCTAAAACATCATCTCTCATCATCACTTCTGAGCCCATTACATTTCCTATTCTTCCCACAAGACTCTCTCTTCCTTTCTCTGTAAAAATTTCTTTGAGGATTAGGATTTCTTTTGAGGATGACAAATTTGCTTTTTTCCAACCCCCACCAAAACACATATTCTTTCCCATTTTTACCTGATTGCTATTTTTATACAAATCATTCCAGCTTCAGTTTTCCCATCTTAAAATTATTTGCTGTCTTCTTCTATTTCCTGAGTAGAATCGTAGAATAATTTGGGTTGGAAGGGATCTTAAAGATTATCTGGTTCTAATCCCTCACCACAGGCAGGGACATCTTCCATTAGACGAGGTTACTCAAAGATCCATCCAGCCTGGCCTTGAACAATTCCAGGGATGGGGCATCCACAACTTCTCTCTGCAACCTATTCCAGTGTCTCACCACCCTCACACTAAAGAATTTCTTCCTTATGTCTCATCTGAAGCCATTCCCCTTTGTCCTGTTGATGCCTTATCCCTGTTCTTAAAATCAGAACCAAACACGGTTAGAAGGGGAAAAGGGGTTTTTACCTTGGTATTTATTTCAAGGATCCTTGGTGCAGTCCGTCCTTGAGGAACACGCCGAACATGCACATCGAAATGCCCACCCCAAATGCACTCCCACGATAGATGGGGTATAGAATTATAGTCTAAGTGAACCCTCCCCTGGACAGACCTATATTTTAGTTTACAAAATGTGTTCCAGAGAGGACCTTGGTGTCTGAGGCTTCCAAGATGTTTAGTCTCCTAACTCAACAAAACATTAAGTCTAGGAATGTAGGCTAAAAAGAAACACCAAGAATACAAAAGGCCACAAAGGCATACAAAAGAGGTATAAAAGAAAAGGCAAAAAAGTCATTATGGCATTACTGTCACTACAGGGCCTGAAAAGTCTCTCTCCAGGACTCTCGTAGCCCCCTTTAGGTACAGGAAGGCTGCTCTAAGGTCTTCTTGGAGCCTTCTCTTCTCCAGGCTGAACAACCCCAGCTCTCTCAGCCTGTCTTCAAAGGAGAGATGCTCCAGTGCTCTGAGAGTTTTCTGGCCCCACTTTGGATGTGCTCCAGCAGGTCCATGTCCTTCTCATGCTGGGGACCCCAGAGCTGGATGCAGCGTTCAAGGTGGGGTCTCACAAGAGCAGAGGAACAGAATCCCCTCCCTGGCCTTGCTGGCCACACTGCTTTGGATGCAGCCCAGGACATGGTTGGATTTCTGGGCTGCAAGTCAACATTGCTGGGTCATGTCAAGCTTCTCTTCAGCCAACACCCCCAACTCCTTCTCCCCAGGACTGCTCTCAATGCATTTTCTGCCCCGCCAATTTGTGCTTGGGATTTCCCAAGCCAGGTGCAGGACCTGGCATTTGGCCTTGTTGTACTCTGTAAGGTTCCCACAGGTCCACCTCTCAAGCCTGCCAACGTCCCTCTGGATGGCATCCCTCTCCTCCAACCTGCCGACTGCAGCACAGAGCTCAGTGACATCAGCAAACTTGCTGAGGGGGTGCTTGATCCCACTGCCCACATCACTGACAAAGGTGTTAAACAGTCCCAGTACAGGTCCCTGAGGAACACCACTCATCACTGCTCTCCACATGTTATTTCGCTCTCCTGCCCAACCATCTTGCCCACAAGTTCCCTCTCTCAGGTTCCCTCTCCTCTTCTAAATCCAGCCCTAGATTCTCCTTTTTAAAGGCTCCATTCTCCTTTCTTCTCTGAGATCTCCTCCAAGGCTTGCTTTCACTAGCTTTTCTCCCAGATGTTTTCCTCTCTGTCAAAACCCTAAATCCATCTGCAAATCTCATCTTCCATTTAGTTCACTGAGCATTTCCTCACTCACGCTCAGCTCTTTTCAAGCCTTTTGCTGCAGCAAGGACAGCCAGGATATCCAGCAGCTCATATTGAGAAGCATCCACTTCATCAGTCTCAAAAGGATGTTGACAATAGTTTCTCAAAGGCTAAGTGAGTCACTGTTTCACTGACACTCTTTTATCCCTGCCCATTCTTGGACAGCTCATTTAACAAACAAATGATCATACCAGGGGATTTGCTCTACTGACACCAACAGCAAGCAGTTGGGCACAATCGACAGAAGAAGAAGAAATTTTGATGGTAATATCAGCTAATACAGCATTTTGCAGCTCCTTTCCTTTTGATTTAGAAACCCCATATGTTCTAATAGCACTGAATGTTTCATGTGTTTTGTTTCATCTCTAAGTCCCTCCAGCAAACTGTAAACTTTGTGCTTCAACAAACACTAAGTGGGATACTAAAAGTCAGTCCAACTTGAATTTACATATTGCTGCAGCAATTATAAAGGATCTTGCACAAAATGAGTAAACAGACTCTGAAATTTATTGTAAGACAAAGATAACAAGGAAAAAGACACCAGCAAGAGGAGGCAGTATGCCAGTTTAAAATATGAAGGACGTTTGGAGGACACACCATCTATATTCAAAAGAAACTGGATTCACAAGTTTAAAAAAATCTGGTAAAAATAAACCATATTCAGTGGATTAAACCAGACTACTCTGTTCTACTAGCATTCCTAGGTTGTCTCCATTCAACAAAGAGGTTTAATCCAGCTGTGCTCCGTGTGTGTAAAAGATACAGTATTACCTGTTTGAAGTGACAGAGCAGAATCTGGTGCCACAGCACTTAACACTAGCACTTACTATATGAAACTCAGGATGATTCCTGGATTTACATATAACTTGAAATAGGATCAATAATTTCAGATTTACACACTGCAGGGGAGGTGTTCTGGACTGCAAGAAAAACTTTCTTTTCATGTGACAAGTACAACAAATTGAGTTTGCCAATCCATGATGTTCTTATTTTGCATGGAGCTTTGAGATGTCACCTTTACAGCCAGTCAGGGTCAAGGTGAACCATGACTGTGTCTCTGAGGGTGGAAGTTCAGTCTGTGGGCTGCATTCCCAATAAGGCTGATAAATTAAGTAGGTGGGCAGGAAACAGCTGCCATACCTAAATCCTGACATTGCCTAAGGCCAAAATAGTACAGCTCAGGAGGTGAGGAGGATTTAGTAACATTGAACACATCTCTTCTCCCAAGAAAAGTAACTTATCACCATCCAGGTTTACCTAGCTTTGGACAGTGATCTTCTTGATAATGATTTCTAGTGGCATGCTGGTGATATCAGTCACAGAAACCGCGCTTCAAGGGGAAATTAGTTCCCTTCTGGTCTCTGCTGCTGGAGATTGCATCGTCCCTAAGGCACCATCAAGTTGCTTCTTGCTCTTCTAATCTCTCCCCAGCCACATACTTTTCCAGTTTCTCTGAAGCTCTGCTGATTCAGAGTAGCAATGCAGATGGAGGAATACCTCCCTGGGGAGGAGAGTCAGCTCCCAGCTTGGAAACAGAGTGAATTTTCAGATGTCCTTTTTCCCACATGAAGGAGCATCCATTCTGCTCCTTCCTCTTCCTTCGCTTCTGTGTAAGAAAATAAGCATTAGTAAATAAGGATAATCAAATTAATCCTTGTTCTGGCTGAACCTTCTTGTAAAACAAAGTGAACTGCTGCACTCAGGCAATGAGATCAATGGCAGATTTGTATTTCAAGTGATATTATAAATATTAATTCTCCTATGTTTTTTTCTTTGTTTTAAGGTTACATATGCTTGTTTTAAACAAAACAACCTTGACATTTAGGAAAAAATTTAACATCTTTTTGGACTTCCATTTTGAAAAACAACTTTTTCACAGAAACCCACCCGAGTGCCACAGCTGCACAGGGAGTTTATAGCATTTAGGTGATTTTTCAGGTTTGCTGTCCTTCTCCCTCCATTCCTCAGGAAAACTGTGCTCATAAATGAACATCCCAAAGATCCTAATGTGAGCCCCTGCATTGACCCTTGCTTCAAAACTAGGCACTCCTTCCACATATAATAATTACAGCTGAGGCTTCTTTACTTAACCCAACACAAAACCACAAGTATGAGGAACTACAGGTAAGGCAGCACCACTCCTACATCTGAGACACCTAACATTACAAGCCTTTGGGAGGGTATTGCATAGCTCCAGCCAGCCCCAATCTGCAGAGGAAGTTTTTTCTCCCAGGTCCCAGAGGACTTGCTTTCTGTGCTGGGTGGTTTTCTGCCCTTCCCTTCAGTGCAGCTGCAGCACAAGAAATGCTCCTTCACTAAACAAATGTTCAGAGGAAAGCACCCAAGCCTGTCCTGGGCTCGACCTGACTGAGTGAAGAGGTGGCAAACCTTTCCTTCCTCCCCCAAGTCCTCTGCTGGCCGCGGGGTGTTTGGATGGAAAGGGGACTGTGGCACAGCTGGCCCATGTTATCCACAGGGGAGGGCACAGCTGGACACAACCCGTGGGGTGATGCCAAGCAGTGACAGGCCAGGAGGGAAGCACTTGGCAGACGGGGTGAAAAGAGGCAGAAGTCTGAATGAAAGAAGTCAGCTTGATCTCAGAGAAACAGAAGGGCAGGAAAGTTAGAAATCCTTGATGCCACAGTCACTTTACAGAATATAAACGTATGGTTAAGAGGAAATATATCTTTAGTCATGAAGGAACGCATAGGTCACATATATATTTAAAAGCATGTACTGCCAATTTCAAAACCAAGATGAATGGTCCCCCTGCTTTCCACTTTTGCTTGGCCTGGGTGACAAAGGCAGGAACAATTTTCACATCCTTTCCCTCTGCCAAATTCTAGCTACCATTTCTCTTGATTACCATCAGAGCCAGAAAGAGGCTGTGAAGCCTCTTAAGAGCCCATGCCTTCCCCACATCCTGGCCACGCTCACTGCCTGGCTCCTCCTCTCCTCCCTCAGGTGAGCAACAAGAAAGTTGTCATACTTCAACAACAGCAACTCATTCAAAGAAAGAATAATAACTGCAGGTTCCCAGTCTAAAAATTTAAACCCTTCACTTACTCTCTGCATTTTCTCCCTGCATAAACCCGGACCACGACTGTAGTCAAAGCCAGCCACGTAAACACCTCACTGTCCACCTCCACACTCAGGTCCTTACCAGGGCCAGATTAATTGTCATATCCTGGTTCTAGTTCCATCAAAATGACTTCCTTATGGAGCTGAAGGAACCTTGAATTAATTGTCACTTGTGGTTAAGAGGGAACAGACCAAAGTTATGTTTCATCTGTAATGGTGCCTTTCTTTCATGCCATGCAGGATACATTCATTTTCTCCAGACAAGTATTTCCTTGTGTTGGCTGTGTGGACATCTTGCACAAGACCTCTAAAAGCTCTACAACTTCTCTGGAAGCAGTGGAAATATACTAAATACACCAAGACCCCGGTATCTCACTTTGGGGTTCAGGGACACAGGGCAAAATATGATGGGGCTCAAATTCAGAGTTTGGGCTATCATTAAGGTGACTCTTCTGAAGAATTTTCCATCACTTTGCATAGCTGGAAACCAACAAATTTCAGTTAGATACTAGACACATGATAGGCTACTATCATAGAATTGTTTGAGGTGTAAGGAAACCTAAAAGATTATCTATTCTATATATATATTGATCAAGTTACAAATTAATCATATATTGATATCAAAGTAATTTAAAACTCTGAAAATTTGTATTTAATTCAGTAAGGCAAATCACCTCAATGTAAATAGCAGCTTTTAAACCTGTTGAATATGTACTTTGTACCTACTTTTGAAACCATAATTGAACTGCATCAATGAAGAACCACTGACAAGAACACAACTTCTGTGTAAAACTTACACTTCACTTTTATTTATTGTCTGTTACTCTGGAAGATAGAATACAAGGAATGTTAATATACCCACACTGTATATGCTCGGATTCCCACTGACAGCATTTTATTATTTTAGAACAAATGGCATTTCTTATTTACTGAGCTATTGATGCTTCACTTGTGATTTGCTTTGGATGGCACGTGGGCTATTCTAATTTACAAGAGCAGTTATCTAAAACTCCTTTGAATGTCCTGAACAGGGAAGAAAAAGACTGAATTTACCCTTAAAATGTGTTGTATTTTAAAGTGGTTTATAGCAATGGAAGTATAATCTGGGGTTTGAACTTGAAGATTTTAAATGCTTAGATAGCCCTCTGTCCTTTGTTTGTAAGCACAGGCCCAGAGAACCAAGAAAGTATTTCTGCTCTTTAAACTTCCAGCCTTTTTGTTTGTTCTAGCTTTGTCATTCTTTGGAAGCAACTATACTGAAATAAATACAGTAAAATGAAAAAAGCATTCTGTAAGAAGTTAGGGCTATAGAAATCTATTTTACTAATTCAGAAAATACCGGCCCTATTCATTTTGCCAAGAGCTTTCCCCAGTTTCAGCAACTTTATCTCAAACTTAGGTGGAAAATATGCATTGGTTTTTGTTGATTTCATCACATTATTTTGTTTTACTTACATAATAACAAGTGTCACATTTTAATTTCAAAGGCAATTTTAACTAGATTTAAATTCTAAGTTTTTATTATGCTTGGGGTTTTTTTTTCAATTTAAAATCTGACTTTAGTGATTTAACCATTTTTGTCTACCCCTCCTAAAACTCATACAACAGGCTGGCTTGAAAAAATGATGTCTCACATGGTGTTGCTCAATCCTGGGAAAGCACTTTTCAATTTCCAGATGGAGCTTTTTTCTATTTTCTGTTTCGTTTAATAAGAATATTTTCTGACAGCCCTAAAGTCTACGCTGAAAGGCAAAAAACCTGTCCTGTGAGATGTTTATTCTGCCTGACTCAGAGTGATCTGAGAAAAAGAAGAAAAATTACCCAGATCAGTTGTAAATGAGGCAAAGTGTTACTTGGCAGTTTAGAGATCTCAATCACTATTCAAACTCACTTTCCATGTCCACAAAAATTGGTCAGAAATTCTGCTTTCTCTCAGTCTGGAAAAAAATCAGTTCTGGCGCCACAAAATGGAATTACCCTCATGCCAGCTCTGCCCCAGACATGCTCAGGTTGGCCTTTATTCGCTGTGTGTTTATTCTGTGACAGCCAGACAAATGACATGGTTCTATTTCTGCATCCACATGCTTCCACTAAACACCCCCCCTTGAATAAATCCCACTCCTTGATGCTGCTGGGACCAATTTTGTTGCACCTCCCATCAACAGATGTCCCTCCAGCTTTGCTTTTCTTTTTTCCTGTGAAAGGTTAATGGCACAGCTTCTCTGAGAGGGTCTTAAAATCAGCTTGAATAGACAAGTGCCAACTCAAGAGGCTCTCTGTTGTTTTGCATTTTGAAGAAAGTGGGTGAGATGTAGTACATTTTGATGTTGTTACCCTTTGTATTCTTTTTGCACAGGTAAGGATTACTATGTGAGGCTTTCACTATGTGAAAACTGTTTGCTTTAGTCTGAATAAACTGAACAGTCAAAAAGAAAATAGCTGCAAGACATCATTTAAAACAAATCTGTTCCCTGACATGAATAGCCAAAAGCAGACAGGCAGATTAAACTGTGATTATTTAATGCATTAGGAATCAGAGGGATATGTTCATAGGATTGAGTCTGAGTTGTTGATATATCTTAGTTTGTGTCCTGAATTTCCAAAAGATCAGAGCTGCATTAATAGCAAGGTATTACACTGCCAGTAATAGCTACCTGACTATGATTTACTGCAGTTTTCTGCCTAATAAACAAATCTGAACATACTCAGTGACTAGAGCATTGCAAGTGACATCTTATTATAAGCTGTTGCAAATAGAGTATCAATGCAGAAAAAACTCCTTTCAGCTGCATATGCAGAGGATAGATCAACCTTGCAGAGTATCTTACTGATGCGACTAAAGGTAGAGGCAAAAATTCCCCTACCCTTTCTTTATTGGAATTATTTAGTTTTCCCTTTTTTATCCTTTTCCTATACATCTGTCTTGTAGCAGCTCATCACCCTCCACTGATTTCACCTTGGTACTGGGGCTGGCTTGTAAAAATTACTCGTGAGGAGAGGAGAGAGGTCTACACACCATGGAGTGAGAAAATAGAGAAGTTTATGCTCACTACTTTGTCGTATTTGTGATGCTACAGATCACGTTCTAATTCCAGTTTTACTTGCAAAAACCAGATGCTTTCCCGAGGGAGCTGCTAGAATGCAGGACTTTCCTGATGCAGCAGCTTGACTGTCCAGACCCATGCAGCCATGGGTAAGGCATGGCCGCTTCCTACAGAGGGTGACTTCAGCAGAGCTATGAGAAAGAGAAGGTACAAATCCTGCTGCTCAAAGGGTGATAAGAAGAAGCCAAACTGACTGTGACCAGCCCAATCCTACACTGTGTCCAGAACTCCACCCGATGTGGAAATTTCTAAGTTCTCCACTCCATGATTTCCAAAGCCAGGGGACAAGCCCTTACTACTGCAGACCACACAACAGGAACTTAGCAGGCAGAAAAAGGGAGCACAGAGTCCAGGTGAAACCCTGCTCCTGCGTGGGTTTCCACCATCCCTCTCCTTGCTCTCACAGTGAGGCACAAATCCCACTCAGAGCACCAAAAGGCAGGGCTGGTGCTGGACCACACTTTGTGCTGCTCTCCTATCTCACCTCCTTTCCCAAAGCCAGATGGTGCTGTGGGCTGGCAAGGAGGAGCATCTTGAAGCTGCTGCTAAAAGGAATGTGGCTCTGGCCACAATTCAAAGAAAGCAAGGTTTATTTGAGGAAGGTGTCTATGAGGTAAGAGACAAAGGGAGCCTGCCTCTGCCAGGCCTCCTTCGTGGCTGATGTCAGCCACCTTCATGGACACTTGGCCCCTTTGAAATCACTTCTGGTGGGACATAAGGAGATCAAGAACTTGGGATGTGAGGCTGCATCACTGAGCCCACCTTTCTGCCTTGTTGTGGGGGTGCTGGTGAAGTGGTGACTGAGGGTGACTGCTCAGCCTTCTCCCTCCTCCCTCCATAATAGACTCCATCCCTCCCACTGTTGGCCAGATTTTGGCTGGAGAATTGCTGCTGCCTGTTCCTTTCCTTACTAAGCACCTCAGGGCCACACCTTAAAATACTGCAAAAGGAGCTGCAGCAATGGCAGCAGCACAGCACATCTGGAGGAAACTCAACAGGTGAAGCAGTAGGGGTAGAAGATGGAAGCACCACAGCTGCATAGATGCAGCTTGGCAGAGACAAGCAGTGGGTGCTTGGTGGTCCTGCCCAAAGAAATGTGTGCCAAATTGCACCCTAAAATCATCACAGCTACACTCTGCCATGCACAAGGCTGAATTTCTGAGAGCATTGTGCCTGCAAAGGGATTTGGAAGGAACAAAAATAGGGCGTAGAACAGAAAAAAAAAAAAAAATTTGGTCCACTGTTTGAGCTACACAAACCCTCATTATTTTCCAGTGAAAAACACCTCCATGCAAAGAGTTTCTCTGATGAGTGAAACCAAGGACATTCCAAAATGATTCATGAGTGTGTAACCTGGCTACAGCTGACAATGACTGTGCCTTGGCAGGCTGGAATGACACACTGAAAGATGAGCTCCTAATAAAATCAAGCTCAAAAGCAAAAGTAGAGAAAGCTCTAATGGCTGATAATTTAACACAGAAAAACAAGATATAAACAGCACAGACGAGTGCTCTGGTGTGCAGTTATGACCTACACGGTCATGTAATAAAACAGGTATCTGTAATAAAGCAGATATGAGCAACAGTCTCATGAGGCCAGAGAGGTGAGGGTACAACAGCAGGACGTGCTATTACAAGAGAAGCAAACCTTAGAACACAGCAGGTTTGCAGCAGAGGTGGATTGCACTGTGCAAAGCAAAAAGCATGCCTGGTGAGAGGCAAGGTGTGCACAAAGACCCACATATAAACCCCTCCTGCCTGAGTTCAGTGCAGCTGGACTAGCAGACAAGATCAAGCCATACAGGTAGAGACAGGAACATAGATAGTTTGGATTTTACCATAGGTCAAAATAAGATAAAAATGGTTATAAGGCATTTGTAACTCCCCATCTCACCAGTTCCTAAAGAAATCTCTATAACATTTCAAGTCTGGAGACAAATAGTTTTTAGCATAGTAAAAGAAAAAGTTTAAACACGAACACTGTCTATATGAACAAGATTAGGAATTAAAACAGTCCCTATATGCAAAAACGCAATATTAAAATACAGGTACAGTCAATGATAGGAAAATGTCAGCATCCAGGCCTTTTCCATAATAAATGTGTATTTTGCTTCAGTACTAGAAAGAAGAGGCTTAAAACTCAATAACAAATCCACCAGTGGTGGAATTCATAGAATGAAAACTCACACCAGAGGAAACGGAGAAAAGGCATACTGATTAATTTAAAAACTCACCAAGTCTTTGCAAAGCCATGTTATCTACAAGTACTGCTTATTATAAGGGCCAGAATAAAGGAGAGATGACAACTTACAAGGGAATTGTACAGTTTGTAAAAGATGGAGGAGCCCTTGATGTAGGTGAGAGGAAGACAGAGACAACAGATATAAACAGCTCCTTGAAGTGTCACACAGAAGGAGGATACTGCTGCCTACTCAGACTGGGACACCAGCGATAAATCCTGGCATCAAATAAAAAACCCAAATGCTGCCACAGTGCTGCTTCCCAAATCATTGGAAGAGATTATTTTAACTATATTGGAATTGCAGACAACATTTGCATTATGTAAGAAAAAAGAAGAGCTAATGGTTTATTCACTGCTTTCTACTAATACAGAGCTTTATCCTATCAGTTTCTGGGGTGTTTTAGAGCTCCCAAAAGACAGAATTTTCACAAAGGGACATTATTTCAGACAACATTACTCTTGTCATCATTATTATTATTATTAGTAGTAGTAGTAGTAATCTGTGGAGCTTGTCTTGACTTTCTGCTAATAATTAACCTGGCATTTTAAAATTCTTTTTACTTATATGTTACTTGAATAACACCCATGCACAAAACACCAGAAAGCCCTCATTTGTGTGTTAGTTATTCACTACCTTGAGGTAATCGAGCTGCTTTAGAGACATGTTACTGGATTCTTTGTAAGTTGACTTTTATCAGGGAAAAGGGAGGCTCACTGGGCAGGATGGCACAATTCACCAGGTGTGGTAGAGAGGAACTCTAGTAGGCAGGTTGTAAC
The DNA here is from genome assembly GCA_013397915.1 of Daphoenositta chrysoptera. Lineage (NCBI taxonomy): Eukaryota > Metazoa > Chordata > Aves > Passeriformes > Daphoenositta > Daphoenositta chrysoptera. Next base: position 464,897 of record VZRO01005473.1, read on the forward strand.
AGCAGCAGCAGCAGCTAAATCATAAAGTCAGCTCACACACGATGTGATCTAAGATTCCCTGAGTAAGAAGTTTTAGAGAAGTTTTTTGAAGTAGTAGCTCAGACTAAGTGATTTTTATTAGATCAGCACACATTTATTTTTGTCAGTGCTGGCATGCATATCTGCAGGTTACTATTCAGAGCTTCCAATGATGGTAATTTTACTTAAATTATTATTTTGAAATTTCTCTGCTTCTTGACCTGCATGCAGCTGGGGTCCAGTAAGGTGTGTTTATTGCCAAAATGTGGAAGACAAGCACTGAACCTGGGGCTCTCTAACTTGTAATTCCACGATGATCCCTGCAGCTTTTTTGCCATCACAATGCAGCAGCTCTGTCACTTATGTCTTGTTCAAGGGTGAGAAAAAGCTCTCTTTTAACCAGGATGGGTCAGTAAGAAAGCAGAAAGCACAGGTTGGTAGCTGTGTTTCAATTCCCTTTTCAGCCCAAAAGGTAAATGTAAACCAGAGGAAGTTACTGTTGATGCTGGGAAGACCAGGAGCCAAAGGGGCACTTCAGGCTGAGCTGTGGGTATGTTTACATGGCCTGATGAGTTAGCCCAGTGCTCCACACAGGCCATCCAGCTCTGCTGAGAAGCTGTGCACATCTGGTCAGATGAAATTACATTGCAAGCCAGCCCTTGTGGTAACAGAGGTAGCTCAGCCAGAGCTGGCTCCAGTGTTTTGTATTGAACCATACTGTACTGCATGGACATCTTCTGTCCTCCCATTTCAGGGCTTGGTTCTTCTGGATTAGGGATGAAGTCTGCTACTGATAATACCTCTGCTACATCCCTTCTTTAAACAAAAATTCTAACAGGTTTCTCAACAGAGTCCTGTAACCTTATTTAATTCAGCCTCTACAAGTAACAGCTTACAGCACTTTAGGCTAACCAAATATCTCTCTATCTCTGTCAAAAACCTGGAGTTATTATTTTACTGGAGATCCTTAGCTTCCTGGTGTTGTGCTTTATTACTGTTGCACAGAGCACATCACATGCCTTTGGGAGCAGTAAGTGCTACTGCCTGAATTACATCAGCACACAGTGCTGCCAGTCTCCCTTTGGTGCATCACTCACCGGCAAACTGAGGGTGTCCAAGGCTGGGTCACACTGCTGACCTGAAGGAATCAAACATCTTGAGTGACAGCTAAAAATAGATGTACAGTTCAGTCTTTACCACTGTGACCCCTCTACAAACTGCTGGAGGCCCTGCAATCCCAAGGCAGCCCTGCAGTTTTACTCAGGTGCCATACATACTATTAGTTTTAAAAAGCTGGTTTTGACACAGTTGGACCATTTGAAATCCCTCTCTGCACAGCTGCCAACCCTTGCCTTCTCCCTTCCTTGTCTCTCTGATCTGCTGAGGTTCCAGTGACATCCTCCTCATAAATAATGCCAGCTCAAGCAGCTCCTGTGATGTCCCCCGGTCCTCTTTGCCTTCCCCCTCATCCCACCTCCCATGTTCCCATACTGTTCCTGGTAACCCTAAGTAATCACACAGGTAATTAGACCCTGTTCCCACAGAACAAGCCCTCAGGTTGATCCCAGAATGATACCCATCTCTCCATCTCAGAACTTCTCACACAGCTTTCCAGCTCGTCATACCAATACCTAGTTTCTTTGCTTTTTGGAAATTTTCCATTCCCATGATGATCTCTAGCCCTCTGAGAAGGGCTTTGGATCAAACCACTTCTTCCAGGTTTCAGCTGGCTTGCTGCAGTTAGTGACTCCACACCTTTCACCTGCCAATCTCCAGTCTCTGTCAGGAAAGGAATATCTCTCCTTCACATAGCAGCATTGTGCATCATAGCACTTTCCAGGAAAACTCATAGCATCAGGCAGTTAATAAGGTTTCTGCAATGGACTTCCTAGAGCGTTCCACAAGGAGTGGGGTGATTTCCAGCAGAATGAGTAAAAAAGCAGCCACATCTAAAGAACACAATATATTAACCTGCTCATGTCACACCTTATACTTGCCTTTCCATACCTCTGCATCTCTGAAACTGCCTGGGTTCAGGCTACATCAAATGTTATCTGAAAATCTCTTCTTTGTTATTTCTGCTAAGACAAAGCAGTTTAGTAAAACCACAAGAAAACCCATTTCAATACTCGTTTCAGATTCTACCTAGCGCATTCAATAAGGTTGCTCAAAGACACCAGCTTGCTGTGAATGGGAAACTGGAAGTGTATAGCAAGATTTAGACTTGCCAGTACTCTTGGATAAGTGTCAGATGGCACATAAAGGGCAGGAATTTTGTGGGAGAGCTCATGAGGTGAGGTAAGGTCACAAATCCTACCACACCTGTATTCAGAACTTTGAAACAGGAGAAGGAGGCAGGTGAAGTCTTTAGGATATTATCTCAGCCTGTATATAGTCCTGGCAGGATTTCACAGGCCTTGGGGAAGTGAAAGGGGTTAAAAAAAAAACCAGCTGGGACGGAGCCACTTTCAGCATAGGCAATGGGAACTGCTAATGAAGAACAAAGGGACCAAAAAGAATGATTAAAAGTTCCAGTATTTTATTGGTGAGTTAGACATCTGGTTAAACAATACAGACATTTGGAACTGGACATCCAGTAGCTCCCATATACAAACCATCACGGTACCTTGGCAAATGCACAGGGCAGAAGGAAAAGCCATTTAAATGATGCAGGCTCCCAGGAGCAGGACAGACAGTAGTAGGTAAGCAGGTTAGCTGGAAGTAATGGGAGGGGAATGAAGGAGTGTGGGATATTCGAGCTCCAGGCATCTGCCTTCCCTAGCTCAAATTAACCAGCTAATTTCCCCAGGTGCTCTCTATAGAAACAAGCTTCTCCAGAGGACAATTCACTGCACAATATTATACTGCTGCTCTACACAACTTCCATGAATTTATTCCATTTCCTAGGGAAATACTGCTCTCACCAGCAATTGCAGAGCATGCCCAGGGAGATGTACTGACTTATTTTGATGCCTAGAGATGTGTGAATACCCTTCCCCTTTTCCCTCCCTCCCCAACTACCCACTGTGAGTTAGCATGTAAACAAGTGGCATTCACCCCATATTCACAGATGAGGAGTTTGTCAAGGAACAGGACCTTTCACTGGCTGTCATACACAGCACACATACACAGAAGATTATAATTCATTCTAATCCCAGATGGACTGTTTGTGTTTTGCCAAAAATCCACTTTTGCCCCTCATACAGCATGACATCTGCCCATGCCATGTCCACCACAGTGGCACTGAAGTCCCTGTGAATGCTCAGTAAGGTGTCCATTTGGGTGGGCAAGCACAGGATCTGCCTGCACAAATCTGCTGCCAACCCACATGGGTCTCAATCCACTGAAGGCAATAGGAGAATTTTCATTGATTTTAACAGATAGGGTAGATTTAAACAAATGTCACATGCAGAGTTCATTCACACATCAAGCTTCAGTCACTGCTAAAATCTGACTGATTTGGGAGATAATTGTACAGACTTTCCTTTCTTGTTTCCAACAAACTGAATTGTATTCAACTTCTGAATGAACATTTACCCAAAGGAACAGTTTTAACTGTCAATATTGACTGGCTATAATTATGTATACATTCGCGCTCCCTTATTAAGAAGTTGCCCAAATGATAAAGCAGAAAAAAAAAAAAGATTGTTTTGGTTTAAAAGAACAATTGCACAGACTGACGTCTGCTGCTGTATTAATACAGCACCAACAGATGCTGTAATTAGAAAGTAAAAGACAACCAGAAGAATTGTTAATAGTGTTGTGCAGTGCTTAGGCTTCTAAAACTAAAATGCTTCTTTAGGGAAGTGATAATGTTTTCATATGTGATCCTGTGACTACAGTAAAAATGCTAAAGACCCGTTCCCACAAGTGTCATATGCTATACCCTGAGCTGCTTTTGGCTGGGGTAGAATTAATTTGATTCAGAGAAGCTAATATGGGGCTGTGTTTTGCATTTTGCTAGAGACAGTGTTGATAACACAGGGATGTTTTAGTTATTGCTAAGCAGTGTTTGCACAGCCTCAAGGCCTTTCCTGCTTTTCACCCCATCCCACCAGTGAGTAGGCTGGGGGTGCACAAGAATTTGGGAGGGGACACAGCCTGGGCAGCTGACCACAAAGCAATATTCTATACCATATGGCATATAAAGCTGGGGAAGGAGAATGAAGTGGGGGCATTCAGAGTGCTGGTGCTTGTTCTCCCAAGTCACCACTGAGTGTGATGGAGCCCTGATTTCCTGGGAGTGGCTGAACACCTGCCTGCCCATGGGAAGCAGTAAATGAATTCTGTTTTGCTTTGCTTGCATGTGCAGCTTTTGCTTTACCTGTTAAACTGTCATTATCTCAACCCACCTTTTTTCACTCACTATTACCTTTCTGATTCTCTCCCCCATCCCACTGAGGTACAATAAGCAAGCAGCTGTCTGATGCTTAGTTGCCAGCTGGGGTTGAACCATGATATAACCACATGGATATATTTGAATTGCTCCATTTTCTACAACACTATTCTAAATTTATCACTATTCCTAATGAATTCCTCTGTTTCTAGGAGTGCATTAGTGATTTTCTTTTCTTAAATGCAAGATATTTATTATTTTTTGCTACGATCCACTACCATGCTGAATTAAAACACAAATGAAGGAGAATAATATGCTACTTCCAGTACAAAAAGAAAAATATTTAGATTCAGGAGAAAGTAGGCAGGCAATGCATTAGTTCAATGCATGTTCCTAATCTCTGGTGGGAAAAGATTTCTATGTTGGCACAGGGCACCAGAGAAACTGAATGAAATCAACATGGCACCCATCAAGAGACAAGACTTTTCTTCTATTCTTGTTTGATACCAATACAGATGACATTTGAACGTAGTTAACCTCCAGTGTGAAAATCAGCCACCCTCAAAAAATCCCAAAAAACACCCCCCCACCCCCCACAACAGGCAAAACTACTAATTAGAGCAAACACACAAAACAATTCAGGGCAACTGGAAGAAAAGGTCAAGACTGTGGTGGCACAAGTTCTGTATTTCAAGTAAAGAGGTGGAAAACTGAATTGGAACATCTTTCTAGCTAATACTTCTTTCTAGAAAATAGTACATGAATACTGTTGAGACACATTCATTTCCAGACATATCTGGAATGGGGGGACAGATCCTGGGAGAGAGAATTATATGTAGTATTTACAGTCCTGCAGGATCTACTCTCAGGGATTTTTCCAGCTGAATCACAGGAAAGCTTGCTGTTGCTAGATTCCTAACTGCCTGAAAGGACAGAGATGCATCAGAGCAGGGGAATTGCTTTGATCTGGTGCAAACCAGAAGGCACGGGGTATAGCCCAGACTCTCCAGACCACCTGGATAGCCCAGGAATCACAAGTACTCAAAAAGAAGGTCATGAAACAGAAATAGCAACTGCTTGATGGCAACAGCAAGTTCTAGCCCTACAGCTTTTCCGTCTCCCATGTTCTTCCTTCCCTAAGAGCAGTCTCAGGAATAGATTTTCTCTGGCTCTTCGCAGTACTGTTGGATCACCTCAGCAAGGTCCAGACACCGCAAAATTCGCCATTTCTCAGCAGCCAGCTCCTCCTTGGAGACCTGGCCCAGAAGTTTCTTGGCAAAGAGGTTCTGATCCTGCATGAAAAGGCCCACGGAAGACCTTGGGGCTTCAGGGAAGTTCTCCAGGCAACCACTTGTGAAACAGAAGTTGATTTTCTTTTCACGTCTCATCCCTGGTCCCCTTTCTTCAATCCAAGTCAAGGGTCTAGTGTGAAGGAGCAAAGAAAAAGTATTAATTAAGAAATTGAATCAACAATTCTAATTTATTTGGGTTTTTTTTCCTCAGCATTTACAGAAGAAGCCCTAATAAATGCACCATTTTTGAATATCAGTCATTGCATATTTAGGCAACGTGTCCTGACCAACATGCTTTGTGGTTATAGAGCTCAACAGCAGGTGATAGTCGTACCTCTGCCACTGTTGCATGCCATGCCTTCAGCACACCATCTCAGCTCTCTCCAGCTTTGTTTTCCCTATGAACAAAGTGAAGCAAGCAACAACAAGCCATGTCATAAGGAAGAGGGAAGTTTGTGGGCTGTTTGCTTGTGGACTTGGATGAAAAGTGCAGTTAAATGTCCAAAACTTTTGTACATAATTCAGTCACAGCTAAACTTGAAAGGTCCTCAATGTCTAGTCATTCCTCCAGCAAGAATAAATTAAAGTCACACAGGTACATAATGCTGACCCAGGTGCTACTATGAGAGCTGAACCCCACCCCTTTGGCAGGAGCTGAACAGGTTCACTGACACAAACACAAGTGTCCATACTCTCTGAACTTTTAAAATGTTTCATTCTCATTACTTGGAGCACTGAGCTGATCCTATAAATTATATCTACACAGACTCTCAGGCAGGCCTTTCTTAATCAGAGCAGAGTCCTGTCTTATGCCAACATGATAGTAGAGTCTCCAAACCAAGCTTGGTGGTAGTGGCTATTGACTTGCACAGCTCACACCTTCCTTCCCAACTTCCCAGCTTAGCTGAGGGAAAAGGAGTCATGGGACATGCTGTGCCACTTCAGGGTTCTTAACAGGCTCCTTCACCCAACATTGCAATGCCTTTGAGGAACGGTCCTCAACACCAGCCACAGTCACGATCCTGCCTTCCTGCTCTTTTGTCAAGTGCCTGAACCATACCATTGCCTTTCTGCAGCTCATTCATCAGCACTCACTACTGCCTGTGTTTAGAGGATGCACATTATTTTTCTTACTTGGTTATTGATGGCCCTTCCACAGTCCTTTATGGCCCACTTTAGTCTGCCACTCACAAATTATGAAGGCATCAATAGCCCGGAAGAATAAATTCTGTCTCCAAGTACTGCCCATTAAATCTTCAGTATCATTAGATCTGGAAAGAAAGTCCTTGTTAATCTGCCCTGAACACATTCTGCAGAGCACTCAGCTTAATGTTTCTGCACCTCTCATCTTTTATGCTCTAGGATTCAGCTTCTCTATTTACATCATCGTATCAATTATTCTTTGCTCACCTGTACATCCACATCCCCACCACTCCCCCTATAAATTAAGCATGGCCAGATAAACCTGACTGAACAGAATAAAACAACTGGAGGGGAAAAAAATACCCAAATCACAGCCTGCAAGAATGCAACAAAAAAATTCTCAGAGGACTAATAAATGCAAAGGCACCATGCATTTTAGGAAGTCCCAGGGCTACATGTCACTGCAAGCCAGAAGGGTGTTTGGGGGCCATACTGCTCAGTGTTTTCCATGTTCCCATCCTCCTTCCCTGAGGTAAAGGCTGTTGATCTGGGTCAGAGGCAGGCTGCTGAGCAAGCTGGGCCTTGCTCTGACTTGACAGAGCCAGTTTTATATTCCTATGATAGTAAACAGTCACAGAGGGTTCAGGCCACTGTTATTCAAAGCTGCTTTATCTCAGGTAGGCAGGCATGAAGAAACCACTGGGCAGGCACAGGCAAAGATCTCCATCATGTAATAGCAAGGAGCTCACGATATGATCCAAAACAGGCCCTGTCAGTGCAGGATCACCTCCCTGGGGTGATCTAGAGCAGATGCACACCAGTGATCAGGCTCAAGTGTATGCCTTCTGCTCTAGCTTGGGAAGCCACTGAACCAGAAGCACAAACATGCAGAGCGGGCAGAATTAATCAAAGTGATTAGAATGACTGATTTAGATCAGTGAGCAGGAAAATGTTGGATTTACTAATAGATTTATCTTCTTCTGCAATTGGATTTTTAGTCATTTTCCCAAAGAGAGGTTGATTCTACTTGATTGGTAAGCAAAACGTATTCATTTTTAATTAACAGCAACTTCTACTCTGAAATAAGCCTCTTGTTTTGTTTTAAAGATAAGTATGTTGCAACTCCACACATTATTTAAGCCATTTTGAAGCTTAAGAAACAGATTCGTATTCTATGTCAAAAAATTGTGAAGGGCTGCAGCTTTTTTCATAGACAATTTATGCATTTTCATTAATTTACCCATTTTTCATTTCATTTCATAATACTTGTATCAAAGTATTATCTAGCTACAGATACATTTAGTTGTTTAGAAATGTTAGTAGTGTTACTTACAAGCCAACATTTTTGATAGCTGAATAAAGCTGGATTACATATGTTGGGTAGTTAAAGAAGAAGAAAAAGAAAAGCTAATCAAGCCCTAACAAACCACTTTTATACTGCCTTCCAAAAGCAAACAGTCTGCAGTGAAAAAAACACCCTGACTTTTTTGACCATTTTGTCTTTCCAGATTTTAAACTGATAGCATTTTCTTAGCTACATTTTACTTGGAGATTGAAAAAGAATTTTTGCTTTTCTGATTCTCTTTTTCCTCGAATAATGAGTGGCCCTTGCTGGGCTGTGATAACTCAATAAACCAGTATGCAGCAAACACACTTTGTACCTCCAGAAGAATTAAGCTGGTTTCATGCTTTAAAGAATTCTGGGTCCACTCAGCTTAAAATTTTATGCAGCGACTTCTGCAGAAAGCATGTATTACACCATTTTCTATGAATGTTCAATTTGAAGATATTTTATTAGACTCTGTAAGCTTAGATCTCCATAGAAACATAACTTCAAATGTTTATTGTCAGAATATGTTCAGAAAATATCTTCCATTTCTTTGAAACATTTTTGTTTCTTCTCTTTGAAAATGCCAATATTTTTAATTTATCATTAAATCAATGAGAGGCTCCTTTAGCTTGGATGGGAATTAGACAATTGGACCCTATCCCTAGTTAACATCTAAGAGATGCTGCCCAAATCATTATCTCTCCAGCTTGCACTAAAAATTGATTTCTGACATTTACTGAATCCAAGCTCTGTAATTCTGGGACAGGAACTGCAGTCCCAAACCAGACATGCTGTCAGTAGAGGTTTGACTTTTCCTGGATTGCTCAATGTTGTATCACAGAGAGGCTGTCAGCTCAGCTGTCTTGGACACACAACAGAGGCAGAGGTCATCTCTCAAATAGCTGGGTGCAGGCATTAACACACACCTCCAAAATCCACCCAGAGCCAGACAAGCAGCCAGGGTGGGCTGTGCAGTGGAGACAGACTATACCCTTTGCACAAATCCCTGCTTAACAAGCAGAACACAGGCTCCTGCATTCTGCACCTGCTGTATTTTCCAAGGCAAAAAATAGGATGAATTAACCTGATTTCTCAAGGTTACTGTATTCATGTCTTTCAAAAAAGGATGGGATAGCTCTCGTGAAAGGTACAGACCTTTCCCATCCTTCAGCAAAATAAAGGTTGGGCAAATTAGATATGTAACACCACCACCATTTACTGCTGGGCCATAAAAAAAAAAGACAGAGAGTGGGCCAAATTCTCCACTGCAGTAACTCCTCTGACGTCAGTGGAGGAAGGTCAGCAGGAAATACAGCCCCGGCACCGAACACAATACAGGAACGCTATGTAATTTTCCACCCACCCTAAATTATCCCAGAGGCATAAAACTGACTGTCCCAAAGTTATTAAAACACTTATGGTGAGAAAACACTTACTGATCCATACAAATAGTAGTGGCCAGGAGAAGCAGGTATAAGTTAGTGGTGTGGAGCAGGAAAAAAACAGTAATCCAGAAAGAGTTCTGTATCCAGCAAATATCATACATAGCAGCTAAGGACTACCCAGGGGACAGGACAGCCAGGGAAATGTTTAAACCACCCGCTAGTTCCATCTGCTGGAATTAGTTCAAAATCTCACCCTATCTAGATCTTTACAGCTACTTATGTTACTAGCAAATTGCTAAGAGGGTAAACAGAGTTTGTATACAGAGTTCTGTCCTCTCACAACTGCATTTCAAAAGGAATTGGAAATGTTGTTTTATTTAAAGAGAGAGGAAGATTGCTAAACCAAGATGATAATCCCACGATAAACTGCAATGGGGTTTGTAGAAGTGGCTGATGAAATGCTTAACCATGGTGAAGTTAAAAGTTCAAATGAGCCCTGATTATTCACCCCACAAACAGCTAGTCCTTCAGGTTACTACTTTATCTAAACATTTATCTAAAATCCTGGGTTAGGTTTGGGCTTTTTAAGAGGCCTACAAGCATTATCTGCAACCAAAAAAAAAAAAAGGAACAAATACTTCCATCATCATTGGGTAATTTCTCCCTACCTTTTCATGTCAGGTAATTCTCAAGTTGTATCTTGTTGCTTTAAACTGATATTGTAAGTAACTTCAATCTATTTGAAAGGACATGAACTCTGCAGATAGTCCAGAATGACCAAACCTGAGAGTTTCCACCAGTCTTTGGACCAAGCTGAGTACTCAATCAACAATATGGAATACTGATGGCATGCATACGTCATAGTTATAATATATCACTTTTTAGTAAGGCTATTAAAAATATCCTATTTGATAGGAAGGATATTGTCACCACATAAGAAAAGGGAGAGCAAACTCAATATTATAAATTGCATCTTTCATGCAACTGTACACTTGTACACTCATGTACACTTTCATGCCAGTCTCCACCCGTTCTGTTTCTACAAGAGAAGAGGATGCAGAACACTTGAAGGCAGAAGTCCTGCAGATGATGAGAAGCCTGGCTCACGTGTTGCCACAGACATTACTCACTTCTTGTTTGCTGTCTGAAAGTGAACAGTCATTCTGGAATAATTCTTATCCTTCTGCTTCTCTCTGGTGGCAGAGGTAACAGTGAGGTCCCCAAAGAGGTCAATCAGCCAAGTCAGACGGGCAATTCCACTGAAAGCTGGGAATCCTGATTTGTTTTCATCGAGGACACTACCTGGTGGAATAGAAACTCTTGAGGAACAGGAAAAAGAATAATGCCTTCTGCATAGAAAAGGATGAAGAAACTGCAGTGTTGCAGGCTTAAAGATCAGGGTGTAGAAAGATCATGAGTGGATGGACTGAGTAGGAAAGTCAACAAACATGGTCAACATCAAAATGGATCAGTTGATGAGCTATGGCAGAGAGGGCTGCACAACTACATATACAACAAACCTTTTGGGACATGTTAAGGACAGGAGGGTGTATGTGGATTCAACAAGGGAATTATCCAGAGCCAGTACCTGTGTCTCTACTCAGGTTATAGACAGACTCTTGTGTAAAAGGACTGTATGAAGCCTGGGAGCACTGGCATCCCTGTGGAGCAGACAGACAAATCCAGATGGACTTTGATTTCTTCAGAGCTACTGACCTGTGAAATGCAATGTTCCCTTCACCAGGTCTTTCCCAGCCACCTCTTTTTTCAGCTGTTTGTACTCTTCAGTAAGAAGTTCAATGTGCTCCACATGAAGTACTTTACCTGCCATTAAAAAAAACAAACAAACAAAAAAAAAAAAACAAAAAAAACACACAAAAAAAAGGCAAAAATCAGGAGAGATTAAATAATAGTTTTCTGTGTGAATCAAAGTCATGTCTCAAACAGTAAAGGCTTCACTAGCCACCAGTGGGAATTCATTTAGAAATATTCTCATGCACGGCTCACAAAGTGATGTCAGAAAGAAAATCAAACACAGGCCCTGAGCTGAAGCATCAATCTGGGTTAAGGATTTTCAGGAGACAACAAATACAGAGACTACGGGAACAGCAGCCACTATGTTTAACAGGAACTCTGTAATGAAACCCAGCACCCAGCTAAGGCTGAAACACGAGACTTCAGAGTAACGGATGGATTAATTCTTGGCCTCTTTCCCCTCACATTTCCTTGTTCTGCATTTTTCCTCCCAGGGTAGTAGGAAAGAAAAAGGAAGGGGAAAAAACAGCATAATGCTCAGGCCCAGATTGGAACAATATGTTAAGGAGTACCTCCCTCCATTGCAATTAATTGGGCTACTTTGAAATAGAGGTTATCCAATACAAGTTGAATGTGTCCCTCATTCAGTATGTGTTTTTCTGGAAGATTTCCAGGAGAGTCAGTGTAGGCTGCTGACAGTAACTGCTGCTGCTTCAAGAACAGAGGCATAAATTCTGCTCAATGGGAAATCATTTGGTGAGCAACAAGGTAGTAACTGGTGTTGGTACAGGGAAACAGCAAAGCAGAAATCCTACACCTCCAGTGTTTCAGGACAAAAGTCACAAAGGAGATTTTCAAGAAGCAGTGGTATAAAAAGTGCAGCTTGTCCAAATGATTTGCATTCTGCTCCTGCCCAGCATTGCTGTTTCCCTTGGAGCCCCATACATCCCCACTGGCCCCAAATGAACTGCCAGCTTCTCACCCTTTGCACCAACTGGGATGGGACCACACACTTCCCAGAAATAAAGAGATTTTGCTTAGAGACAAGCTGTCTTTCAGACAGGGGTGCCTTGCTGGCCTACAATAGCATGAGCAGCTGTGTGTGGCCAGCACATCACAAATGCTAGAAGCTAGGAGAGCTGTTTGCAGCTTCATTTCCAAGGAGAGGACACGGAATTGCACAAGTCCAATAGCTGCACTCATCAAGTGCTTTACTATCAGTGTGACAGAAGTTTTCCTCTTTAACTGCATTCTAAGTGTCACAAATAGAGGCTAGAGTTTTTCTGAGGGCAAATATTCCTTACTTTTAGCATTGACATTTGTGTGTTCGTTTCCCTATTGGCACAAGTCTTAAATCCTAGTCTGGCACATCTCTGAGACAGTCATACTCCCTTGCATGTGATGACTAATAGTAGGCTGGAGACTTGCCTTTGAGTTTGGTGTCTTTGGTGCTACCCAACAGGTAATACTGTTTACACTCCTGAGAACAAATGTGTTACCTTTCTGCTCAGCCATCTCCCAGAGCTCATGGGCTGCCTTAGCAGACAAAGCCATGGGGTACTCAACAAGGACGTGTTTCCCAGCTTCTAAAAACATTCTGAAAGGGATAAAAGATCAGCCATTAAAAAGAATATTATCCTAATCCTCTCTCACCACAGTGCAAGCTGCTTCTCATTCCCACAGCCAGCTCCATATGGAAATGCATAACATGGAGTAACAGATATAAATGGCAACTTTCCTAGCAAGGATAGTGTGGTGGCTACATCACACATTTTAACAGCAGGGAAGCAGGGTTTTATTCGTCTTTTGCCACAGAACTCCCTCACTCACCTACATCAAGTCACTAAAATGCTACAGCCTTGAGCACTGCAATTTCTGACTTACAGACATGTACGTAGCTGGAGTGGGGCACTGGACTACCCTTCCACAATATAATCTGTGAGGAAAGGCTTTAAATCCTGTTTTAAGCTGCCTGTCCATCAAACACAGGCCTAGAGTTACGGAAATGGAATTACTGGGGAAATTAATGCATCTTAAATCCTACTCTCTTCCAGGGCTTATCGGTGCTCTAGGGAACTCAGTATCATTCACTTCAGGCCTCTAGTCTGGCAGTCTTTCCTCAGTGTTCATATCTTCTCCTGCCACAGCTTTACACAGCTCCTCTGTGCTTCTAAAATACAGGGAAAAGGGGGAAAAGAGAGGGGGAAAACCCCTCAAAATACCTGATGGTTTCTTCATGGCTTCTGTTCTCTGTGCTGATGAAGGCTGCATGGATGTCTTTGTTTCTCAGAGCATCTTCCAGGCTAATCTGCTTAGCCTCATTAATATTGCCAAAACTTCTCCTGCATATTTAGCATAAATACAACCAGAGTATAACAGTCCATTCTTCCCAACCACACGTGTAGCAGTACTTAGAAACAGTTCCCATGGACCACTGTCTCACTGAGTTCAAACAGGGCATAACAAAGGCACTTTGTTATCCAGGAAGAGCATAAGGACTTACAGACAGAAGTGGAATGGAGAAGAGAACAAAAAAAAAAATGGACCAGTGTGTAGGCAGTGGTATCAGTCCAGAAACTGGCCTGCTATTGGACTGTCAAGTCCCTTTTGGTTTTGGTGCTTTGGTTTTCAAAAAGCATTATTACCAACGAGATGTTGTAAAAGACTGACTTGAAAGTCAGATGACAGTGCTCCTATGGGAGAACTTCTCCCCACCATCCTGGACAACGTGGACAAAAGGTTTGAGTTGGCAGGGCCACACACAACTGCAAGTACAGGCAAGCAGGAGAGAGACAAAGCAGATGCTTGGTTATGATGGCTCACCTTGCAACACACACAACATGTCAGTGCTAAGGGGAAAGCTCTCTTGGCCAGCAAGCTGAGCACATCTCCAGCTGAAAATGAAAAACACACACTCCCCCAGAAGTCCTTTGCATTATTACTGACTGGAGCAGGCACCTTGACTGTGTTAGGAGAGGTGACAGAGGGCAGGAAGGCAGGCTACAAGCAGGACTTGAAAGCAAAGACAGGTGATGTTTGTGTGTGATTGGTATCCAAGGAAGATTACTGCAAATCATGCATTTCAACAGCATTATTTCTCCAAAAAGGTAGTGGAAACCCTATTTTCAGTGCTCTTCAAGGTTACCTGTAGCACTGGCAGAGGCATCAGAGAACCAAAAGTGTATTTGGCAGGAAGATAAAGTGGGTGACCTAATCAGTCATTTCCGTCTCAAACCCTGCATGATTTAAATATAGCTGGAAAAATACATTCACAATCTGAGATCCATAAATGTACTGCCTAACTCTTTCAAACTTTTATGCTCCACTGTAATGGGTCAGACAGTCCAGCAGGAATGCTCAGAGGAAGGTACACACTAAATTTCCACAGTTCCAAACTAGTGAGAAAAACTCTTGTTCTCTAAGAAGCATAAGAAGAATAAGAAGCAACCTTATTGTATGTACTAAATGATGGGATTTTCTTTAGATATCTACAGGTTCGATACCTGGTTTTAAAAAAGTACTAGAATTTTATTATGAAGTTGGAGTATTGGGAAGCATTAAAACATGTTTTTGTAAAAGAACTTTTTTAAGCTCTCTAGAACTTTTTTTCAACATTTCTAGAAGTGTCATGCAGACACTAGATCATTAGTGTACTTATTGTCTGTACTACCTTAAACCTACAAGAAATTCCAGTCAGACAACTTCTTTTTATTACACAGATCCTACAGCAAGAACATCTCTCAGTTTTCACTTCAGTCATTTCTGAAAGATATCTCACTAAGGTAATCTATTTGTTCCCCCTTGCAAAGCTTTCTGTGCTCACTTCTGAGCTGGCACTCAGAATGACAGGCATATTTAAAGGAACTTTCCCTTTTCAGTTTGAAAAAGAAGAAAAAGACATTGCAATATACATATTAAACATGGTAAGATGAAATTTCTAACCTGGATACAAATCCAAAGAGTTTCAGGTGCTCAGAAGGGCTGGAAGGCATTGGATTCATCAAGTCTCGGATTCGTGCTAAGCCAGCAATTCCAACTCCAACCACCACTGTCCCAAACATTTTGCTAATCTGTCCAAGAGAAAAAAAAGAAGCAACATGTTTTTTCTTGTAGCAGGGACAAGAGCAACTGGGAGGGAAGATGGGAGAACAGATTACTCTTGAACCCTGCTTTCATAGCACCAAACCTTATTCAGGTGTCAGCAACCAGCTAACAGAGATGTGACGCTATAGGCTGCTGAGCTCACTCATATCCCATTGAAATGGGATCAAGCAGTTCAGCCTGTCATAGGACTGGTCTTGAGATTTGTATTTAACAGCTATTAAATCACAGCTCCTGCAAAGTTCTTCCTTTCCGTGAATAGAAAGCAGACTTCAAAAGTGAGACATTCTTCTATTTATATCACCGCTTCCAAGCTGGAAAGGAGCCAAAAGGTTCTGCAAACCCAGCAGAGCTTTATATAAACCCTGCTGACTTCCTGAGCGTCTGCAGCACGGAGCCACACAGACAGTCCCAGTGCTCAGCACCATAGTTGGAATACTTTGGGACAGGAAGCAAAGAGCATCTTTTCTTTTCCCCATGTAACTGCCAGCATGTCCTACAATGTCAAGCTGTAACCAGCCATCTGATAATTTGGTCAAGATGCCTGCTTGACATTTCCATGCACAAAGAAAGCTCTGCCATCTCTTAAATGGCAAGCAGGCATGTCTTTAAGATTTACATCTCCCAAATGCAACTGCTGACACAACTGCATAATACGGAGGGTGAGACAGGTATTGCACTCACTGCCTGGCCTGCTGGGCCTCTGGGCAATAAATTCTTCTGTTGGTTTTATGATTTGCTATCGATCTGCGGAAGCACTGGGCAACTGGTGTAACCTTTCAAACCTGCACTGTTCCAGCACCCTGAGGACTGGCAACACTTCGTAAATTAATTGAAGATTTACAGGAAAATAGCCTAAAATGAGTCAGGTCATATCAGACCCTCTTCAGTTTTTGTTCCTTCCATCTCATGAAAGCATCCCTTCAATCTCTGTTTCTTCTGTTTAAAAAATCTTCCTGCCACTGCCAATCCCCTCACCTAAATGAACTCTTTAGATCATTTACACTACTTGGCTGCAGCCCTTCACATCTTTCTGAGATTGAGATGGGTAAATGGACAACCCCACTTAACTCCTCCTTGTGCCTCTTGCCTGACACGATCACAGCACAGCAACAAAGCCATTAAGTGACTGTTCGGGCAGTGCAAGAGGTTGACAGCTGCCGGCACAAAGGAAAAAAGATCCCCTCTCCAATCACATGCCATGTCTGTATTTTGTTTTCCTATAAGCTCCTGTGTACAGTGCTGAACACCACTCACTTTATATATGCCAAAAAGATACAAAGGTAAAACACAGAGCAGCATGTTCAGTGTAAGAAAAGAAATGAGTGATATATTGAACAGTTCTCTTGGGAAATTACAGTGGCATTTTATTACCAAGTATTTGAAGTATGGCATGATGACACTGTTCACCAGGGAACAGAAGTGTGTAGGGCTGAGGGAGAGGCGGGAAAAGGAGGGCAATGTAACCACAAAACTCATTTTCAGTACCACCCACAGGCAGAGTCCTGGTCTGGACTCTCCATCATGTTTGCTTTTCTTTATGGCCAAAGATAAAAAGAGACAGACTTGCAGAATGACCTCAGCTGGAAGGAGCCCCAGAAGGTCACCTAACCCAAACCCCACTCAGCTGCACCAGGGCCATGCTGAGTTCTGGCTGCCCCCATGGCTGGCAATCCTTCAACCTCCCATGACCCTGCCACAGCGTTTGACCACTTTCACAGCAAGAACTTTTCTAGTATTGTAAGGCTCCAAACAACCTTGATCAATGAGACTTTTAAAAGGGCTTACGGTTGTTCATACACTCTGAGTTAGATGCACAGGAGAAATACGGAGAAAATATTTTCAAGAGGTCAAAACAACAAAAAAGACTTTACTGGCAACTTTAGAAAATCAGAGGAATTTGGCAAAAGGTTTAGTGCAACATTCAGTCAACATAAAACACTTCTCAAAGCATTAACTTGGCCCATTCAACTTTGCAAACTCTAAGCCAGTTCAATTTTAAGTTACTCAAAAATCCAAGGAGAGGGAATTAGAAGAAGAAAGAGCAAGAAAGAAATACAGAAAATATATAGAAAAGCACACATATGGCTACCAGCTCCTGGGTTCCAGCGGTGTTCAAATAGACATTCCAAGAGGAGGTGTGGTCAAGACATCTGATTGCCTTGTGTTCGGCCTTAAATAGCCCTTGGCCTTCCTGGGCCCTTCCCCCAGGTGGGACTTTGGTCATTTGGCCACTCAGGAGCTGGGCTAAGGGCTCCAGAGGTGGGTGAGGAGCATTGCCTCTGGTGTGCCAGGGACTGGCAGCCACTGCCAGGCTGGGATACAGGCTCTAGGGGTGGGATGGGACAGGGCAGGGCACCGCCTCGCCAGAGCAAGGCCCGACCTGCCCCTTCCTCCACACACACGCAGCCCGTAACATCTCGAGACATCAATCTTTCCAGTCTCTCACAAATCCAGCTTGAAAAGAGCTGATCAGGAGCTTAGTTTAAGTTCAGAAATTTTCAAGGTTAGTGGAGTGTTAAGCTGTTAATATTTGCCTATTGCCTTCAGCAGGATTGGGAGTTGGAGTCACAGAGCAAACAAATTCCCCTGAACCTCCTACAGTCATCTTGTTTCCAAGAATTACTTTTTTTTTTTTTTTTTGCTGGTGAGCTGCTGACCTCTGCTTCAACAAAGTGGAGAAAGTGTGGGAGCTGACTACCTACTTTAGGGAACAAAGAACATCTCTCTGCAGATGCTCAGGTAGCAGAACATCAATATTTTTGCCTCTCCTTTGAAAAAGACTTTCCTAGTTTCTTCTGATGAATATCTTCTGACCTCCTCAAAACTAACATTTCAGAGAAGCAAGATGATTACAACCTAAGAACAAAACCTGTTACTATGCAACCCATTGCCATAGCAACCAGCCATTTGGTCCAGGTCAAGGGTTCTCTGGCTAATACACCAAAAGAGAAAGCTACTAAACGTATGTTATGGAACCTTTGCTTACGCACGTAGCTAAGAGAAAAATTGCTATGTTTGCATCCCTGCTGAGGCTTTTTAATACCCTTATTTTGCTCACACACCAAAATCTGCAGCTGTTCAGGGAAGTAAATTAGGTGTTTTTCAGAACTGTTACAAACCAGGTAAGAGCAGAATAGAGAATTCTCATCTGAGAGTCCACATGAATATAGAAAAATTTACTTCTTCTTCCAAACCTTTGCAAGAGCATAACAGCTACAATTATCTTTCAAGTACAAAAATGATGAAGTAGGAAACCCAAATCATAAACTGCTGTGCCTGGCTTTCACACCTTTTTCTTAAAATCAGTGACCTCTGTTAAAGCATTGACAAAAATTTTCAGAGGCCTTTTCAAGGCTGCTGACCTTTGGCTTCTGTCATACTGAAAAAAAGTCATACTGTAAGTGATATAACAGTGTATCAGCCAGTGTCCAAAAGCATTTTCTCCACCCTTTCCTAACTGGCTGTATGAAAGCAAAGGGGCTGATGAGAAGATTAGGAGATGTCTTTCATGCTCTCACACTGTGACTGAGGAATGCCTCCCACATCCCAGCAACACCCACCTTGCCTGGTTTGCAGGCAGCCCTGCCAGCCTCACCACAGGTCCCCTCTGAACTGGGACAAGTTCAACTGACTGGACAAGTGGGATGGTGGCTGCCACTCACTGCTGTGGGAACTCTCCCCCACTGACAGCCAGCACAAGTGGCTCCTCTTCCCGAGGGAGATGAGCCCTGCATGACACAGAGAAAGAGCTGAGAAAGGCAAATAGCTGAAGAGGATCATTTATTCTACACCAATATATCATTGTACCATCAACCCTCTGCTCTTGATCTTTTTGCACTTCTGCTAGGTATTTCCTGCATTAGAGGTGGGCTACCCTGTGGCAATAAAAAAAATAAAGTGCTCTATACCCAAATATTCATGCAAAATTTAGCAGCAAAGCAGGAATATTCAGCAGCAAAACAAACAATGGAGTAAGTCCAAAGAAATCTGTCACCCAGTGCAATCACAAGTGGGATCCTACATCTCAAAACTGTTAATACTCACTGAGGTAAGCTTAAGGGAAGTGAGGCTTACCTCTGTTTTGTGCAACATCACTAAGGCCATGCAAAGTCAGTGCAGAAGCAAGATAAAAGGCAAAACTTAGTAATTATCTCCCCTTCAAGAAAATTTTTCATAGGAAGTCTAGACATTACAGAATGAGTACAGATACCTTCTGTCGTGATATATAAAGAATTTCAGTAAGCCTCATTCATTTCCCTGCAGTTTTCAAACTCTCGTTCCCACAAATATGAACAAATGACCCACATCAGAAATCAAAATATTTTGTAGTTAATATTACAGGTAGTAGCATAACTATGATGCAGGGGGCTTTCCTGAAGCACTCCCAGCCTGGTGTTTTAAAGTGTACTGCTTCAAGTGCCACCTGTATCCTAAGAGTAGCAAAAACCTCACAGATAAGTACTTAATCTGAAAATACTGTTGTGAAGGTTAATTCACTTTTGCATACTCAGCAGTTGAACCAGGAGTGTCTGAGCTTGGCTGCTGGAGGGATCCACCTCATACATGTGAACATACATATACACCCTCACTAGCAGACCTTCACCCTGCTCAGTCAGAGAGGCAAGCAGGATGAGACTGCTGGTGCTGTCTGTGTTTCTGTGAGTGTTCTGTCTGTGATCTGTGTGTCTGGACATGTACATTTGCATATACATATACATAGTGTGTATGTGTGCCCTGCATGCATGTGCTTGGAATACGTTTTAAGCCTAAACATTGATAGGGGCTATCAATATTTATCCATATCGTCTGCACCTGCTGAGTTAACACAATGCTTGTTCTTCAAAAACCACTGGCCTATGGAACTGCATAGCACCCATTCTGTAAGAAGAACTGGAAAGCAAGCAGCCCAGCTGTGCCAAATTTTACCAGTTTACTGGGCAGTCAGGTACGACTTTGGGGTCGCCAACCACCAGGGACCACCAAAGAGACCCCAGGACAAAAGAACATACACGTAAAGGGGAGGAAAGATATGTTAATGATTTTTGGGAAGTGATTATCACATGTATGTTATTCTGGGAAAATCAACTACTATGTATGTAAAATATAGTATATAAACAGGACCTTTTCTGTATTCAACATCCATGATTTTTGAAGGAGATATCCCTTTGTGCATCTGGCCAAATAAAGAATGCCAGCTTCCTCATGCTACATTGGCATTAAGGAGGTTTTGTTTTTACCGATTTTTGGTAACAGACTGAGGAAGTTTTCCAGAACTCCCTTTGAATAGATTAGATGTTTAGACATCATACAAAATGTTTTCTCTGCTACTGCAGCAAAGCCCTGAGATGTGGGTTGCAGAGATTTCCTCAACAGAAATTAAAAGGGAAATACCAGATAGAAAGCAGCAGTCACTGTAAAATCATCAAGTTGAAAATGTGAGGTTTCTCTCAGCCCTAACTTTCTGATTTCAAATACCCAGAGATCTGGTGGAAGCCATACTCAGAGTACTGGTACATGCTACAACCTGTGCCACCACATCTTGCTCTCATTGTCTACCTTCAGCATGAAATATCTGCCCAGATTAGAGAAAGCAGAAGCTGAACAGAGTGGATTCGGTTAGTTTTGTTACTTAAAAAGGAAAAACTCACAAATACTCAAATTTAGCAGCCTATTCAAAGGCATAAGTATCTTTTGTTCTGCAGGAAACCACTTGTGCACTTTAACCTCTGTATATGCTGAAGTACCTCCTGGAAGGAGACTCTGCACAGGCTCCCAGCTTGAAGATCTTGAATAAAAGTGCCAAAAAATTGTTGTTTGAATTCAGTTAGCATGATGAATTATTTTTGCTCTGCTTTTACTGCAACCTAGAGAGAAAAGTAAAGTCTTCTGCAAGAAAAAGACAGCCAGAAAGGTAACCACCAACACTCTTTGTTACTTCTCTTGAAAACAGTAATAGAACACAAAATGAGAATCAGAAATTTTCTCAAAAGCCTGCCAAGACCATTTACAGTCTCCACATTTCAGAGGAAAACAGCAGAACCTAGAAGCAGTAGAGCAAGAGTGTACATTTTCCTTGAGAGCTGTTTGTTATGGATTTAAATACCTACCCTTGCCTGCACCTCTTTTGTCTGTCCCACCAACCTCTCTGGCTATCACAACCCTGGCCACAGTCTCCCGACAGGCACAGACTCTGCTGAGTGAGTTATAACTTCAAGGCACCAACTGCCACAGAGGTTTGCCAGCAGAAAACAATCTCTCATCCTGACTGGCACCACCGTACTTTGGAAACAGCCAGAGGGGACTTTTCTTCCTGGCTTTTAAATGCCACTTGAACAATATGCCTGCATTGTTTTACATTTATTTGCAGGCTCACCAATTAAATTATAGTTTTCCAGCTGACTGCCAAAGTTGAAGTTGATATAGTTACATTGATATATGGTCAGATGCTGTGTTAAGCTGCCAAACAAGCACCTTTACTCTATTCAGCAGATGGTTGATAATAAAGAACTGCAGTTGTAACAGATAAGCTGTCTCCAGTATTAATACCTGAGCAGGCGGAAAACTTCTATTTAAAACACAGTTCTGCAAACTAAATGTGCTAACCCCAGAGTCTGCAGTGGTCTTGACACCCATCACAAAGCTGCTTTGCAGAGCCTTCAACTCCATACCTGAAGCAAAATCACCTCACTAAAGTGATATAAAACTATGAGAAGCACTGAAAAAATCTGAAGATCTGGTTTTAATATGTGATATATTCCACACTGCGAATTTAAACAGAAGTTCTGTGATGTATATGCATGGGTACGAATGACCATTTTGCCCTTTTCTTTTGCCTGTAGTCACCCTTTGTGATTCAGATTTGGTTGCTAGTCTGAAGAGGAAAAAAAAAGGCAACTAAC
This sequence comes from Daphoenositta chrysoptera, assembly GCA_013397915.1. Classification (NCBI taxonomy): domain Eukaryota; kingdom Metazoa; phylum Chordata; class Aves; order Passeriformes; genus Daphoenositta; species Daphoenositta chrysoptera. Next base: position 487,159 of record VZRO01005473.1, read on the forward strand.
ACTTTTAAAATAGCTTCTCTACATATCTCTGGGACCTGCCTTCAGTCAGACTCATTTTCTTTGAAACTCAAATTACATTTCAATATACCTATACTGCTAAGGTTGAAAATATCCAAGAAAGAACTGAGCCTGCTTAGGGGCACCTGAAAAATAAATTAATTAAGAGAAAGACATGAAGGACTCAATTTTTTATTTTATAAAAATATCTCCTTTAAAAAAAAAAAAAAAAAATCCTTTTCTATAATTAGTTTCCAGGAACTGCTCTGGACTGAATTACAGAAAGTCTTGTGAAACTTCTGGTGGGTAAATAAACAATTGCATATAACTGCAGCCTCATCACAGCTACTTTTTAAGAAAAAGGCTGCTTGTATGTGGCTAATTAGCATATGCCTAAAAGCAAAGAGAGCCACAAAACGTCCCCAGAATTTCTGTCAGGCTGTAATGTTCTATAACAGTTTTTGAAGGTGAATTTGACACAGTGGTAGAAGACGATAAGAGAAGCGCAGAGCATTTTAACAAGCATCAAGTCAATTACTTTGGAGTAAAGTCCATTCAGGAGAACAAGCTATGTTTTGGAGCTATCAGCAAATCCTAATTTTCCAGGTGACCAAACAACAGTATTGCCACACTACCAATCTGTGCCTGAGAAAATAACCCTGAATAAAGCTAAAAATGGAACTAACTCAAAAAAGGAAAAAAAAAAATCATGAAACATCCTCCACCACATTTTTGACTTAACATCTGCATAAACACTAAAGCTATCACAAAGCTGAACTCTGCCAGGTCCCTGTGGACCATGAACCATGTCCCCTAGCCTCCCTGCAGAGCAATAAAGCCCCCAGAGTAGTCTCTGCATAGCTAAGTGTCTGAACACTCTGTCTGAGACTCTGCTTAAACACCTATTTCATACAAAGGAATTGCTGTTTTGTGCTCTTACACTGTTTAAAATTGAGTGCTTTTCATGTTTTTTTAAAGAAAAAATAATTGGAGAACTGCTTATCCATACCTCCATTTCTGGGAAAACTACTCAGAGCTAATCACAAGAGGTGTAGATGACAGGGCAGCCTATGAGACATGACCAAGAATCTCAGCCCATTCCCTGCCCTAGTTTACACTGCTCATCTTGTTTTTGCTGTGTCACCTACTGAGAGAAAAGGCTGCTCCACCTCACTTGATAGATTGACAAGTGCTTTGCAGGTAAACTCCAATGCCAGAAGAGGTTTCCAACCTTTTGCTATAACACAACTGAAAGTGATGATGAACAATTACAGAAGAATGTTCTGAAATATTTTCTCAATTACTACATCTGCCCCTGTATTTTCCTGCCAATCACTGAGTCCTTTCTACAAACTCTTTCTTCTTCAGAGGGCCTAAAGAACGCAGAGCTGGGCTGGGCAGAAGCAGGAAAGCTGTATTTCCAGGCTGTATTCGTACTTTCTCATGGAAGTTCACTGGTTGACCCAAGGCAAGCAAATCACACCCCCTTTCCCAATCAGTCCCAGTTCCAGAACAGTGGGAACCTCTTTCTTCTGTAAAGCACACTCAGACCTACTGACAGTAAGTGCAATGTAAGAGGTAGGTATTATTACAACCTCTCTTCTTCCCTACAGGAAATCCCACAGAGATCGGACATCTAGAAAAACCAACTAACTGAAGTTTATACTGAAATATCTATATAAAACAATGCCCCACAATGAATAACAAAAAATAAGTTTCTTCTTTTCCTTCTCTTCTTGTTAAATTAATCTGAAACCCAAATCCTAAAAGGAATTATATGCTTGCTGAGCTTTAATCACAAGTAATCCCATTGATCTCAATGAGAATACTCCTACAAGCCCATTAAGAAAGAAGAGCTCTTGCTGTTGACTGTAATATTAGTATGCATAATAACAAAACACATATCTAGCTACAAGTATGTTCTTTTAATATCCTTATGGACTCAACCCAATAGACGATACCTATCTTCCGGTCCACTAAAGGTCACTGCATCCCAGATCTCTAACAGGCTGACCTATTTTGAGAATTGCCCAAACAAAAAAAGCACTCCTACTACACACTGCAGTCACTATAACGATACTGCTTACCCTGGCTGATGAAACCCTCTGCTGGCATTGCTAGCATGACAGCAAATCGTAACACTGGAGGCCTGCCTTATACCCTCTTCAAAGAAAACAACATACACACAGAATTTAGTTAGTCAGACAAGTGTACTTTTTTAGCTTTCTCATCCCCTAACCCAGAAAAAAGAAGTCTTCACACTTCTAAAATAAATTGAGAGTGATATAAAATTGTTCTTTCATTAATAACTAGATTGAGATAACTTAGGAAATAGATAAAGTTTTGTGTAATGTTGTAATCTTAAAAATTATGCCCTATCACCTCTGTCATTTTATCAGTCTACCACTCAGTAGGGCCTGAAAAATGCAATGGGTGCTCTCCATTCCCATTACCTTTTGGAAATCTATCAATATCATAAATTGCTTGGGAGCAGGGAAAACCAGAAGATGTTGAATGAAGATTAACAATTGAGGTTACTCCCTCCTAACTTTAGAGCTCAGTATTTTTCATGTTAATGGGCAACCCAGCACTGAAGAATCACATAGGCCAGCCTCTCTCTCATGAAGAGTTAGTCTGCAACTAAATGTGCTTTAGCAGTCAAGCAGTCCTGAAGTGCTACGTATCTGTTGAAACTGTCCCAAGGAAGCCAACACCTTTCCCAAAGTTTCAGCCACTAGATGGGGTATTTGGTATCTTACCTAAAACCTGATAAAAAAGTAAAAAAAAAAAATTTAAGAAAGTTCCAGAAAATCTAGAAAAGCATGTTTCCCACAGTACTGTAACTGCTCAGTAGGTTCCCTGTGAAGTGTTTTAGAAAGAACAATGCTTTATTTGTGTATACCTGAACACAATGCAAAAGCAAACCCCCTGCTTCCCAATTCCTAGGTTTAGCCACATCAAAACCTGCCATTTCTGCAAGAAGAGATGTAGTTTTATATGCCAAGAAGGTGGCTAAAATACCACTAGTTTTGATTTGACTCTACAGTCAGTCAGCTCTGAGCATGCCAAAACCTGAACCTTCAAGCATGCCAAGGTAGAACCTGACATACTCAGGCTCACGCTCAGGGTTAATAAGTGAAAGAACGACCTACAAAATAGTTCCTATTTACAATTGTCTGCTTCTTTACAGATTCACCATCACCAGATTTATCGTTACATGAAGTCTCCAAAAGGACCCCAAAAAACTGTCGTCAGGTTAGGTAGATGCAACTTCAAGCAAAGTAGAAGATTCTACTTGGCTAAAGCCACTCCAAAGGTACTTATATTTAAAACATGTCTAAAGAAAGATGAACATATATTTCAGCTCCTGCACATGAATGTGCAATGAATACAAAACTCATCAAAAATTATAAACTGACTTGATGATTGAGTCCACACAAGTCCACACTAGCTGGAGAAGGGTACAGGATGGATTTTGCCAGGGTATAAGTGGCATCATAGCTTCTACATACTTTGTTAAATCTTGTCGGTTTGGAACCAGTGAAGCTGCTGGCAACTTCAAAAACCCCCTCCAAAAATCTATGTAAAAATAACTATAATTAGGTAATAGACTTAAACACCACCCCTGCCTTCTTTATTCCTTACAGTCTGCCTTCAAAGATGTGGAGCTGGAAGGTTTTAGTGAAGCTGACTGCCTGTTCAGAGGAGTATTTTAAATGCACACCTTACTCAGAACCAGCATGACCGTGTAACTGGGATAAAAGAACCCAGTATCAGTCTTCTTCTTTCCTCTGCCAAATCAGTGTGGACTATTACTTTATTTGTAACAACTGTGGCTGAACAAATGGATAATATCCCATCACAGGCAGGATCGATGCAAGTGCCTAATTTTGAAATAACTAAAACAGCTCTTGCAAAGTTTCAGGAGTAGACAGTACTTGGGGTACTAGAAGAGGGCAATATACCTTGTAAAAGAGGCAGAAAAATAACTGGATCATGGAAGTAGAAGATTTCCAGGAATTAATACTTCTGTTTGAAACATAATGCAAACATTTCTCTCTCTTTCCCTGATTTTACTAGATTATACCCACCTCATTTTTTCTGCAATATTTTAGTGAAGTGATTTAACAGCTACTCTTGCAAGAGAAGAGCTTTGTCCCCACCTCAAGTTCATGTCCTTAACTGCACCGTTCCTTTTAACAGCCAAAGAGGTCACTGAGTTCTACAAAGAAGAGAGTGGCTTTACTGAACTACCACCATCCTGTGTCACCAATAATAACATAAATGCAGTTTTAAAATGTAACAGCAACCCTGTTCATTACTTTATTCAGCCTTGCTCCTTTTTAAAAATGTCTGTCTAAATCCCTTCTTCTCTCCTTACCTTCTGCAAACTAAACTCAAGAAAGCATTTTGAGGTTCTGGGAAAGAACTGTGTAAGTTTAATATTTATTATTTAAGCCATCCAAATCTCAGGCATGACTGAGGCCCTTCACAAAGTCAGTTTTAAATACAAAATTTCTTTATTTATCATTAGAAATGGAAAACACAAGGCACCTTACACTAATATGATAATCACAAATACTACAGGGTGGGCATCTGGAAGTTGTCACTGTTTTGTAGATGCCCACCTTTGACATTAGACCCTAAATCTCTGTTTTTACCTTTCATGGTAAGACTATACATAAAGGCAGAAGGGGCGCCTCAGCAGCTCAGAAAATGTAAATGACAACTGTCTGCAATAATCTGTCCTCTGAGTCCACCCCGATCCACTGGTTTTGTTTAAGATCAAACTGAGTTGGACAAAGAATCTAACAGTGTGGCCAAACAACGGCTTGAGTCAGAGATCACAAGCCTTTTTACTACACTTGCTGTAAGGCTGGATGGCTTTTCCTCCCGATGGATTTTAGTTCTGCTGTCTGGAATAGGAAAGTTTGTTCCAGATAGGCATATAAGCAAAAATAAGATAATGTAGGAGCTGGATATTAAAAATAATAATCATGAGCATGCAATAAAGTAATGTACTTTGCACTTCTTTTTGTTAGAACAACAGAATGCTTTGGGTTGAAAGGAACCTTTAAAGATCATCTAGTCCAACCCCCCTGCTACGAGTGTGATGTTTCCCTTTTTCCAGTCACTAGGGCCTTCACCTGATTGCCATGACTTTTCAAATATGATGGAGAGTGACTTGGCAACTGCATCAGTTCTTCCTGCTCATAATGATTCTCTTGATGAAAAAGGCCATCTGTCAGTATGACAGTATGAGATCACATGGGCAAAAGATGAAGAGTCGAGGTCTCATTTAGTAGTCATTTAACCAAAAGAAACCTGAACTCTGGTGTTATCCACACCTTCATGCTTCCTTGGGAGTTGATAACTTAAGAGTGCCTAGGATAGGAGGACCTTCCCTCCTGTGCTTTAAAGAGAGAAACATTTTGTTTCTGATATTCCATGCCATTTGATGGTGGGAAGGTCCAGCCAAGTGAGAGGGATGGTAACAGGCAGCAGACCAACAGCTGTTTCTGAAAGGTGCTCTCTCTGCCTGAGTACAGGAACACAAAAAAAAAAGGAAAAAAGGTGCCTCATACATCTCCCTGGTACAAAATTGGGCCTTCTTCAAAGATACCAGGGAATTATGGCTGTGTCCTTGGAAGCAGTGTCCTTTCTGATGAAGTCTTATCAGAAAAACTGGGCTCAGAGCAGCCAGAGGATTACATGGCCACATCCCCTGCTTGGAGGGCAAGAGGAGAAAGTAAGCTCTTATCTACCCTAAAACAAAGGACCAGGCACTTTAAGCCCCGTTTATATTATCATATATTACAGCTATTTTTATGGTTCTTTTGCTGTGTCTTCATTGTATCTATATTGTGAATATTACTAGGTCAGGCTGTCATCAGGACCTATTCAAGAAGAACTGGGTTGGAAACACATAGCAGCATACCACTATTTTTAAACAGTAAATAAAGTCAGGCAAATGACCTATTTATTTTGAAAATATTTATTCAAGAGCCCTCAGTCTTAAGGTCTCATTACAGATGCCAGGCACTAAGAACAAGCAGTATGTCTTAATTTGCAAATATTGGGCTAAATGTATGGATATCTGTTTTGCTTCACTATGCAAGTAAGTAAATGTAAAGTAGACCTCAAAAAAAACAAAATTCCAAATGAAAAACACATTTCCTAGGGCAAATATTTTCAGCAACTACTGGGATTTGTTCTCCTGACTTCTGGGTGATGAACCTAAGATATCTCAGACAACTCCAGACTGTTTCTAACAGATACTGCACTGCAGGACTGCAAGTCCAAGTACTCCATCCTTACCAAGAAAAGGCCTACCTCTGTCTTACACTGAACACAAAAGAAAGTAGACAAAAGCCCATGATCACCTCCAATGCCGGAAGTGTACCACTCTGGTTTATAGCCTCATCACTTAAAAGTGAATTATCAACAGTACAGAATTCCTCTTTACCCACGTTCCAATTATCTGAGTATTTGAGTTCTTCGCAGATTTTTGCCACTAAAGAATCAGTGCTTTAGAGGAAGACACAAACCAGGAATTATTTTGCCATCTCCATCAAAATTTTATGAATCTGGTTTAATGGCAAAAACAAAAACAACAAAAAAAATCTCCGACAAACCACAAGCCCCCCCACCTCAATCCTTGATGCATTTTTAACTTTTGTCACCAAGACTAAACACTAAGCACAGAGAGATGTCTTCCAACATGTTGATCACACGTCCAGCTGCAGACAACTGGGCTACGTCTGAGAAAAATCAACTAATTGTTCTGAAGACAAGTACGAGCAAGCCACCGAGGTCTCCGTGTTCATCACCAAATAACAGACTAACCAGTCTCTGTTGCTAATCTGTGTCAGAGCCTGCAAAAGGCAGTAATTACCAGCTAAGGGCTGTTCTCCCTAGTAACAGAAAGGGTCACAAAGCTTTATCGTTTCTAGCATAGTAAAGAAACATTCATGACATTTTAACTAGATTGACTGCAGTCTCAACTTACCCCTCACATCCTGTACTCCTTCTTCCTTTCTGTTATTTGGGGATTATTCAATAATCCGTGTTCTTTCTGGCAGCTTTTCTCTCCTCTCATTCATAGAACAGAGGTAAGGACTAGATTATAAAAATGCCTTTGTACCTACACATTTCACTAAGAGGGAAAGCTAATAAGGACAGTAACATTACTTGAGCCATGAGAACTTCTTATTTTATTAGCCAGTGTTGTGCAGCCTTTAATTTAGCATTTAGGTTAGTTACTACAATAGGTACATTAGCTGCCCCAAACAGGCTCTTCTTAACTGGTTAAAAATGCTATGCCGAGAAAATAAAAAAAAATTAAAAAAAAAAAAAAGAAGAAGAAGAAACTTATTTTATGCTAATTGTTCAACTCATGTTGTTAAACATGAGTGTTGAGTTGTACTCATCTGGAGGAACAGGATTAGCAAATGCATTTCATTATCTTTCCCAGTCAGGTGTGTTTTCTGCAATGTTTTCTAATCAGCACAGTAGATCCCTGAGTTGCAAACGTTAGTCTAAGGAACACTTAAGCTCAATTAGACAAGAAGCCAAAGCTCCTTCTGCTTAGAGAGTAGAGAGGAAACAAGTCAAATGTATATTTAACTTTTTATTATAATATATAATTATATTGTACCACTTATAATAAAAGAATATAATTATTATATAATCGCTTATAATAATATTATATCACTTATTTTATAAATTTTTAAGATGTAAGTCCCACATTTTTGCTTTACAGGGATGAGAACATGTGCCATGGTTCAAGGCCAGCTCCAGAAGCTTGAGACAGCTTCTCAGCAACCTTTGTTCTGCTAAGTTACAACAGGGCATGGATACATCCAGAGTGGGTTTTTGTTGATTTTGTTTCGTTTTTTAACCACAGGATTAAATTGCAAGAGCGCCTTGGCTTTCAGACTGTTTTTCTTTCCTAAGCCCCATTGCTTCCCTACTCAGTGATTTTAATGCCTCACTTAATAAGGTACACTGTGAGTATAATGTAAATTCTTTTACCACACTGAGCACTACCCATAAGTTTCACAAAGATCTATGGTTGCCTGAAAATTAGAGGTGAAAGTTATCCACAATCCTGCATATGTTGATGTTGCTGTACTGCTGTGTAAAACACAGGAACTCCTTCCTCAGGGCGTTATTCTCCCACTACCACATCCATCCAAACTCTGTTAGTTTCTCCACTTCTTCCCAACTCTGTTTAGTTTTATCTCCAGTTGCCTGACTCTGCTTACCTAGCCAAGGATGGCAGTGCAGACAGAGCTTCAGTGGACCACAGCAGTGGTAATGGCAAACACCCTCTGAAGCTTCCAACACAAATCTGCACAACACAGAGTGCAATATTCTCTCTACAAATGGATGAAACTGAGGTGACTTTAAAAAGCAAAAATGCCAACGTGCATTCCAGTCCTGCATCTTACTGAACTCCTGACACCACAGTGTAAGATGGAAAGTGATTCCCATTTTAATTTGAAAACTGATCAGTTAATTTATCCATTTATCTTCACTTGTTTTGACAAGGCCAGTTAATTTTTAGTGCAGAGAGCAAAGTGGTCCTGTTCTCATCTGCTGAGCTTAGTTTTCAAATCTGTGGATACAGCAGATATTCTTCATGACAAAGAAAACACCAGTCTGCCCTTTGACCTTTAAAACGAGAGCTGAATGTGGTGGTCTTTTTGGCTCGTTGGGTTTGGGGGGTATTTGAAGGGTGATGAGTGGGTGTTGAAATATCCAGTTAGCACAACTGGGAAACTGATGAGGACAGTAAGAATAAGAAGTTGAAAACTACAAAGGTTGAGTCTCCCTTTTAGCACTACAAAATAAGCTCTGCCATTCCTTTAAGGGTAACACAAACCATACTTCATTGACTTAAACTCCAGCTGCTCACAAATAGTAACGCAGTTCACTCTCTGAAGAAACTGAGAGATTTGTATCAGAAAATAAGTTTCTTGACCATGTGGATGTAAACCGGGCAGGAGGAGTCCAGAGTCATCAACACTTCAGAATAAGGGAAGTTTCCTGATCCAATAGTAAGAATTTAAAAAATATTTTACTATCAATTACTTGTACATGCTTAATATTCAATTATTAATTTAATTATTAATAATTATTACCTAAGTGGCATGAACTGCTTGTGACAGTTTTTAGTAGAACTTTAACTAAGGTTTTCTTATGTATGCTGAAAATAATTTGTAATATTAATCCATTGCTCTTTGAATTCTGAAGATTAAACTTCGAGTTGGATTTACGTTATTGAAACAGATTTGTCTTCATTTTCTCATTTATTGACACGAATGACAGAAAGATGATCAAACACTATGTTATTGATTTTTGGCACAATGTCATTCTGTGTTCACATCTGTAACCAGAGATCCAACAGCTGAAAGACTACCTTTATTCCACAAAAATTAATTTGGCAAGTCAATGTGAGGAATTGGATAAAAATGATTTCACACAAAATCAATTCAATAAACCGTTGTCCTAATTAACACTCGTTGTTTGGGGTTTAACAAGCTCTAACACACAAGTTCAGCAGGATGCCAGGAGTTATATAAAGGCTGATCTTGCCTTTTCACTGTGTGTAGATTGAGCCTTGATGCATCTTTTTTTTCTTTTCTTTTAGCTAGAGGTACGTGATAGCTGTGACTAGAACATAAAGTAATTATTCATAGTGTTAATGTGTTTTATACACGGATTCTGTACATCTGAGAACATAAGAATCACCTTTCTCCCACCAAAAGCTGTCTGAAATATGGCCCCACTACGTCCCTTTATAAAAGGAAAATATTCTCACTCTCACTTTACACAAGGGTAAACTAAGGTACAGCCTGCTTAATGGTCTGCTCTTTCAGAAGGGAGCATCAAATAACTACAATAAACATGGATTTTCACAGGATTTGAAGGAAGCTGAGCACTTTTCAAAAGAACTCCAGTTTGCAGGAAGCGTTTTGCATGACCTGTCACCCTGCAGTACCCTGGCCACTCGAAGATGCTACTTGGCTACTTCCACATCATTTACAGGCTAGTACTCTGCTTCACTGCAACTTGGGAATTATTTCAAACAAAGGGCTTTTCCCTTATTTCCTTTCTCTCTGTTCCCCCCTCCCCAAGTGGTGGCCCATCCCCTCTGGGGTGGAGGGTGTCTTTGGAGCAGCTAGGACAACGTGACTTGCAGGACTCCCCCAATCCTCCACAACCGAGGGGGAAACGCCGGTGGCCAGCAACCTTGGGGAGGCGAGAGACAGAAAATGAAAGCCCTGCTTCCAAATCCTAATTACAGTCAGCAGGGATTAAGTAATAGCCACTAACCTCTTCGGCTCGCAGAGGAGAAACGCGGTCCTGTTTAATTCTCCTCTGCTCCCTGCCGCTCCTCCTTACACAACGCTCGGCAGCTCCGGCACAGCAGCGCCCGCCCGCCCTATCGCTGTCCCGGCGGCAACACCCCCTCGGCCGGGAATCCAATAAGGCACCGCAGGGGCGGGCTGGAGCCGGAGGCAGCTGGAGCAGGCGCTGAGGCTGGGAGCTTTCGCTCAGGAAACACCCAGGAAGCTGCGCTAGGCCAGCAAGGGGCTGGCACCACCCCGGGGTCCTGGGGAAGACCCCCCCGGTTACGATCTCGCAGTAGTCACTCTGATGTAGGGTTTCCAAACTGATAAGCTACTTATCAATAAACCCCGTTTATTCGCTTATTATGCTTCAGCAGCTGTAGCAGTTGATAAAGAACAGAAAAAAAGGAACTTGGTATGGTATATCTATTGAAATCGGTCACGTTGGAATGCTGAACTAACAGACCACGAGGATGCTTGGCAGAACGCCCACGACAGGGCCAGAAGAAGGAACAAACAGGGGAAACTCATCAGTCTGAAGAGCCAACTGGGTGAAAGGTGATTTTGGAAGGGGAAGAGTGAAAACACTGACTCACAGCCCACGGAGTGCAGAAACCCACTGACTCAGGAGGAGGAAGAAAGTGAGCATGTGGAGTAATTAACATAAGTGAGAGAATCACTTAACCAGTAGAATCACAGAATATTCTGAGTAGGAAGGGACCCACAAGGATCAAGATATCCAGCTCTGAAGTGAATGGCCCATTTGGGGATTGAGCTACAACGTTGGCGTTATCAGCACCATGCTCTGACCAAACTGAGCTACGAAGATATAACACTAATTAATGAGATAGCTATGCAACTTGTAGCCAATGAACACTGGAACTTTTGTTTGCTAAAATGTATAAATAATGTAAATTTTTGATGATTAGGGAGCTAGCCTTTTGTGGGTTACCACCTAGCTCCTCACTTTGCACAAACTAGAATACAGAAATAGAGATTCCTCTCCTCAGTGTGTGAGTTGGCGTTGCACACCAGGTAAGGAGCCCACGTGAGGGACAACAACCCCAGCCAGGCACTCCCTGAGCCCACTCACACAATGGGTTGCAGACACTGCTACATCAGCCGTGCTTGTGTCTGCCCAGCTGCAGCCATAGGGTTTACGTTGCTGGATGAATCTGTGCTCAGGAAATTGGGAGTTTCAAGAGTGCCAAGCGGGAAAGAAATCACTCTGTGCCTGGCTTTGCCCAAGCAGGAGGCATGCAGAGAGCAGCTCTTAAGACAGCCCAGGCCAGGTGTTAGACAGGCTATTACTCAAGACTATTTGCCTCCCTTTCAACTGGGATTGCTTCCTGGCAGACAACATACTGTGCTTAAGCACTAGCTTTTCCTAGCAGAGACACCTTTTACCCAGATCTTACTCTCAGCCTCTTTACTTGCCATTTCTTATCTACATGCAACAGGACTTTCAGGGGGTTGGAAGATAAAAGCCTGGGAGGGTACAGCTATTTCCCCCAAGGCCAGTAGCTCCTGCAGTGAACAATGAGGGTGGTCTGAATTCCACAGATCTTTCTACACCATGCTGATGGTGGGCATTCATAGAGTAGAACCTGAAGCTGTGTTACATTGGGACTACAGGTACAAAGGATAAAATTCTGTATGCTGTCATCTCAAACATAAAGTAAAATACCTCTGGAGAACCTTTTTTTTGTTTTGCACACAAGTGTGCTCAAGTCAACCTGTTTCTGGTAAATCTTGGAGTGTGTAAAGTAGTGATACCATAAAAAGCCCATCTTCTTCCCAAAGAAATTAAAAATTCAATGCAACTCTGGATTCCTTAAATTCTTTATTCTAAAATTCTTAAATTCTTCAGGCTGGGATTTTGAGACTGACACACCCTTCCTTCCATATTTTCTCATTTCTGATCTGTTAACTTCCTCAACAGAAAGATTACAGGAACTCACTTGGCCTTCTCCTAGCTACATTTTGTTTGCCAGAGTCACATTTATGCTGCCAGTTATGAAATTTTAACTATTGCAAAACTTCTGTGGTCTAACATAACTTCAACTTCACATAGGGTTTGTGATGACATTACTATGCTGGTTGCTTCGAATAAGTTATAGGATGTTTCAAAACTCTTTCCATCCCCTCTCAAACACATTGTATTACTACAGGCTAAAGCACAAATTATACCTCACTAGCTTTAATTACAGTTGTTAAACAACTGAAATAAGGAGGAGCTCCAGAAAGTAACTGAAAAATCATACACAAAACTAACGAGCAGGAAGTTTAAAGTCTGAAGGTCTTCAACAAATGCGTGGTATTACATAAAGGAGGATTGGCAGACCAGGAGATACAATATTTGAACATATACATCATGAGTTCAACATATAAGACAGCTAATGACTAGCATATGACTGTATGCTTAGCATAAAGTAATGAATCAATTAGCACTTGATAGGAAACCACATAGTAGAACATATGATAGAATGCATATGGGAGTGATTAGAGGCAGATGCAACTCAGAGCCCTTGGATTCAGTAACCATGCTCCTATTTGTACAGCCACATGATCTACAGGATGTGGGACCTGTTCAATCTCATCATTAATCTTGTCAAAAAAAAAAAAAGAAAAAGAAAACCCACCTACTTTCCAAATGGATCAGATCCCAAAACCAGATGGAAGTGGCACAACACACAGCCAAACAGGAGGGCACAACTGCCTCTTTCCACCACACCTGTAGTTAGGTAAGCTTAAACCAGTCCTTACCTACCTACTGTTTGATCCCTGTATACAGGGATACTTGAGCTCCCTCTGCCATAGGATTGTTTATTTATTCAGGCAGCTAGATAAAAACCCCAACATTTAAATGAGCTCCAGACCTGGACAAGATGGGGGTGGGGAGTGGTTCCTCCAAGTGGTGGAACAAGATATGGGCTCTGTAGGAGTCATTTGTGGCTGTGATATGAGTGGCCAGCATGAGTGGGGTCCCCAGGGTGGTGACAGTGTGCAGGGGAAACTGCCAGCCTGGGAAGAAGCAACAGCAAATAGCCCCCAGCATGCGCATAGTAATACTGGTGTCTCACACCGGCCGTCTCTCTTTCCATATGGAAATAGCACAAAGGGTATCTATAAATAATAAGTACCTTTCAGTACCTATAAAGCTTCACCAAAATTGGATCAGTATTGCACAGCTTTCATCATTGCAAAATTACCAGGAAAAAGGGGCAGCAGGGGTAGTTAGGCAAATACAGGCATAGCTGGGAACTGAAGACAAGTTTTTGGCACAAAATCGTACTTCAGGTCTGAAATGTATGAAATAGATTTTCCAGAGTAAATAGATATGTAGGAGTCAGACCACCCTAAAGGTAAAGGCAACCGATTTTCACAAAGAAGGGACAGTAGAGGAAAGGCAGAATGAGAGAAAGAATTAAAATTTTGTATGCAGCTGTGCATACAAAACAGGCTCTTAACAGGGCTTCTTAGGAGTGTAAGAGGCTGGGCCATTCACTCCCTTTTTTGTTCTGTATTTCTCGTTGTCTCTTTTTTGGTCATATCTGCACGTCCTTTTGTTCTGCTGATTGTCTTTTCATACAATGTTTCTCCCCACTCTCAGCTTTCACAATTCCAGCAGTGTTACAAGTCCTAGCAAGCAGCTTTAATTAACTTCAGCTACAATGCAGCAACCTCTCACTACTCAGTATTTTGTCAGGAACAACTAAGTAATGCAATAATGTCATCACTTCCTGATGGTAGAAGTTGACTGGAAACTACTAGAAGCCTGCCATGGGAAAAAATAGTTTTATTTGGGAGAATGAAATAGTAGATAGTATTCCACTAAATCACAACAGTAAGACAAAAGGTCTAAATAAGAAGCTGGAAGCTACTTGGATAACAGAACAAACTGGCTTGGCAACAGCCTTGAGAATAATGCCTGACTCAACTCCTCAGCCAGGAAGCACATACAATAAATATCAAAGCAGGTAGGATGCACTAAGGAACAGCAGCAGAACACACTCTGACGTTATTGGTACACTCATCATTTAATTTCAGATGAATCAAAACCGTGAGCCAAGGCGTGGGATCATGTAATCCAGCAGTGCTCACACACACACTTTACAAATGCCACAGCCTACGTGCTGAGCGCAGGGACAGTGCTGGACAGCTCGCTTAAATAAACTCCAACAGGGACACCAGCTTACACGGAACAATGGAGATGGATAAATCTGGAATGAAGAAGATGAGCTAAAGACAGCAGCAATTAAATTAAATATTAATATCACTGTGTGGAATCAGATGGCCAGATTAGATCCAGAATTTTCTTTGGGGATTGCTGCACAGACACTGTTGGTTTTTTCAATTTTATTTGACTGCACAAGAATGGTTTTATGGTGTCCCTTGGATCAGGGCTTGTCCTGGAAAAAATAATAATGAAACACCACAGAAGAAAGCAGATCGCTGGCAGCAAGCTCAGGTGTGGTCTGGATGACCAGCATGGAGCTGAGGGGATGTGGGTTGTGGGGAAGCCTGTGCAGCGGCGCTGGCTGGGCACCGCACCTGTCTCTTCACGGGCTTCCCGCAACTCACCCTGCAGCCGAGGCCATGGCTGTGGGACACCTGCCACCTCTGGCAAAGCACAGGCCGAGAAAACCCTCAACCCTGCCACTGAGAAGAGGGACCCTTGGAAAATGCTGCTTGAGGCACATGCAGCCCCAGCGCCGCCGTGACGTGATACCACAGTATAAGAAAGATATTACGCTACTGAAGAGTGCCCAAAGGAGGGCAACCAAGATGGCGAAGGGCCGTGAGGGGAAGCCATATGAGGAGCAGCTGGGGTCTCTCGGTCTGTCCAATCTGGAGGAGACCGAGGGGAGACCCCATCAGAGTCTACAATTTCCTCGTGAAGAGGAGGGACAGGCAGTGATCTCTTTTCTCTGGTGACAGGACCGGAGGGAATGGCCTGGAATTTTATCAGGGGAGGTTTAGGTTGGATATTAGAATAAAGTTCTTCCCCCAGAGGGTGGTTGGGCACTGCAACAGGCTCCCCAGGGAAGTGGTCACAGCACCAAGCCTGGCACAATCCAAGAAGCATCTGGAGAACGCTCTCAGGCACACGGACTCTCGGGGCTGTCCTGAGCAGGGACAAGAGGCAGTCTCCATGCTCCCTGCGGGTCCTTCCCGACTCAGGAGATGCTGTAACACCCTCCCCTCCCCTGGCCCTTCCCAGCGCCTCCCGCCAGCGCCCCCTGCCGCGCCCCGCCGGCACCGCAGCAATGGCGGCGCCCACGGCACCCGCGTGAGCCCGACGCCGACC
>VZRO01005473.1:502948-585591 GCA_013397915.1 Daphoenositta chrysoptera
GGCTTGCTCAGTGACCCCGAGAGCCTGAACACATTTCCCTTCGGGCCCTGTTAATGGTAATTGCGCTTGAGGTACATCTCGGCCGCTTTCAGAAGAGGGGTGCAGGGCAAGTTTATCTAGCAAGCTACAAGGAAAGCCTGATACACAGAGAATAATCAGAAATGTGGCAGAAAACATCTCTTGTTGGTTAAAACAGGGACAGGCCCAGGCCCACGGTTCCCGTGTTCTGCGGGGATCTCGGTGGCAGGAGCACAGCGAGAGGAAATGGGAAGAGGTAGGGAGAATATAAAGGGAGTTGGTTGCAGTAACTCATCCACATGGTAAGGAATCTACAGTCAGATTTACTTTGTTATTCAGGTACGCCTTGTGAAGCAATCAAGTTGTCTTGAGCAGGTTTAGTGTTCAGACACTGCAAAGGAAAGGGGTTGCCATGTTTCTTTCTCTCTAAAAATTGGAACTTTCCGGTTTAAGTCTGCTCTGATCACTGAAGTGAGTAAGATTTCCCGTATCCCTTCTTATTAGTGAGACTAGGTGCTCCTGCTTTCCAGCCTAGCTGGTTTCTTTTTGCTCGTTCACATGAACTCTTTCAAGTGCAAGAAGAGAGCATGTAACATGAAGTGTAAGAGTGGCCTTGGCTGCTTCTTTTAGAGCCAGTTTTTGATGAATTGAAGCGTTGAAACAAATTTTAAAAACCCCTAATCCAGCCTCAAAGGCTGGGGTAGTAGCAGGCTGCGGCAGCAAGGTGGCCCTGTTCCACCGCCCAGCTGAACATCGTGCAGTACCTCTTGCATCAGGCTTAGGGATCAGCTGGCTTTTAAAAAGTTGGTTTTTCCAGTGCATCAAGAGTTTCTGGACATGGTGTGCACTGCAGCTGCACAGTCCAGCAATAGGATGGGAAAAGTGGCATGAACACCCCCGTTCCAGCAGCAACTCCTCAGACCTGCACTTAAATCCAGTGTTAAACTGCAGCTACTCTTTGTTTTGAGTCTAAGCTTTGACTGAAATTTAAACAGTAAACTGATGTTTCATATTGTGCAGTAGCCTATCTCAAGGGTTCTCAAACTTGACTGGGGGTGTGGTAGAGAAAGATGCATGCATGTTGACAGATAACAAAATACTGCCTTCCTGCCTAGAGATCCTTTTGTGCTAGTTAAGACTTGGCAAAAGTTGCTGCCCTCACTATCTCAACTTAATTATTTAAGTGCTGAAATATCCCAGATCAGCCAAATTCCATTAAACACAAAGTGCAAAGAAAAGTTATCTTAAACAAGCAACATAGCAATTGTAAAGTTGTTGCGTTTATTCCCCCGAGGAAGAAAGGATTCTCATCAAGAGGGGGGTGAAGAGGTTAGCCAAACTTAATGTGCCAGTTTTTTGTTAGATGAGCTTTAACTTAGACTACTGCAAATTGAATGAAAAAATATGAAGAAGGGAGATAAGGAGCTTTTGGGATTAAAAATAAAAATAAACCCCAAAGCCTTCATTACTGTCTTACAGCTTTTTCTAAGTAGTACTTTGCTGTTGCAGTTCTGAAATTAATGAAGTGTGCATGGATTATTGCTGAGTGTATTTTACTTCAAAGCTGGTTATTCCCCAGAAGTCAGAGGCTTTGCATGTCTGTTAATACAGTACTTTCCAGGCCACTTTTCTAATACAAACTTCGGGGTTTTGACTCAGTGCCAGACGAGCAAAATAACATCCTTACCTTTGCAGCTGTGACCACAACATAAAATCAAGCAGGAAGAAGAGCTGATGCTGGGGGTTGTTTTCGCTACACTTAAGGCACCTTAAGAGTTGGAGCTCACACAAAGAGATGGGCCCACGCACACCCTCCCTGAGAAATGCGGCTGTTGGGGCACTTGGCCTTTCTTTTATAGCTGCCCCAGTTCAGCCAGCACGGGTGAACACAGCCTATCTGTTGAACAACACAGCTCCCTCCGTGTGAGCATTGCTGTCGCACAGCAGCTTCCCCCTTTTGCCTGTGCTGCCTTACCCAGTCTGTGGCACAGCCCTTGGAGCAGCTCCGAGGATGGTTTGGTGGCAGCCCAGCTTGTGGTTGTTCTGAGAATTAGGAGGAGGCTCTGGGCACAGATCTGAAGGCTGGCTGCGTCAGCTGTAGACAACTTTTGTGTGTAGACCTCTCTGCTTTTTCCAATTCCCAGCTGTACAAGTGCCACTAAAACAGAAGTCAACAAGTGCTGTGTGTGAATACCTACCTTGAAATGCTTGCATATTCAAGCAAGTGGGAGGGGAGAGGGGGAAGAAAGGCACTTAGCTGGATTTTTCTGTTTCTCTGTACTGCTGTTAGTGACTCAGTCTACAGTTTTGAGCTGTGATTTTGCATAACTGAGAAGGTTGCAGAAAAAGGCTATATTATGTCTCAGTTTCTGGGAGGAGCAGTTACATGACCATCAGGCTAGTGTGGGAGCTAACCTCTTAAAGATGCAATTTTACTTTTTTCTACTCAGTATATTGTAAGGAACAGAAAGTTCTTGAGAGTATACTTCTGAAAAGTTACCTGAAACACAAGAATACTGGAATATGTTAGTAAAATTTCAAGTTATCAGTTCAGCATTACTTCTTAGTCTTTTCCCTGTTGTGAGCCACTTGAAAAAGCATCACCAGGTACTTTGTACTGACATTGTCTTTTAGCATGTTTCAGGGATCCTTTCTGGTTTTAGAATGTCTTAAGTGACAGAATACTTTTATCTGCTGTGGTGCAGTGGTGGTTTCTTAACAACTGCACAGCAGTAATAGCAGTCGAATTTAACCACCTCAACCCCCTTCCCCCAGGGCAGAGTAATTTGCTTTTCTTGGTGTTTAAGTGTTTTCACTAAGTGTTTGCATAGCATACCACCAGCTAAAATACATAGTCCCTGTTTCCAGAGCTGTCTCAGAGTACCCTGCATATCTTAAGTACACAGCAGATAATAGGGGCTTTGCCCTGCCTTTCTTATCCCTCCCTACACCAAATAGAAAGTCAGTCCTGGTATTAATTTGATCACTACACTAAACATAGTAAACATAGATCCATTACATCAAAATGTATTCTGCCATCATGTTATTAGACCTCTTATAGATCAAACTGGAGGCAACTGAACAGGGAATGTTTTCTTTTTTCCTATCTGTAGCTGTATCTGCTTTGAAGATTGGCTTTGTAAGCTTCTCCCATTAACTAACAAAGAGATAGAAATCTTCCACATCCCTGTGTGCCTTCTCCAGATGTGGATTAAGTTCATTAATGGCAACAGTAATCTCCCAGACTGTCTGACAGGTGGTGATGTGCACCAGCACTAGTGCAGATTCTCGCTTTGATGATGTTAAATGAGTGAGTGGCAAGAGCGTGGGTTTGAAGCAGATTGTCTCCATGTACTGCACTTTGACTTGAACATGAAGTTTTTGTCTGGATCACCAGAGGCTGCACCACCAGTGAATGCTCAACGCTCTCCACAGCTCATTGGTGGGAAAAGTCCATGAGGGCAGGCAAGAGCTAACCTGAACAAACCACACACAGAACCCATAGTGGGAACAAAACCCTCAGCATCAGGTATTTTCATTTGCAGACTCATGCTTATTCCTGATATAGACATAACCAGCAGTAAGAATCCAGTCTAGCATTAAAATAATTAAAACTGACGTATTGAACTTCCCCAGAAGGAAGACCCACAAGAAATGGGAATAGGGAAATTTGATCCGACAGAAGTCTAACACAGTCCCGAAGACCTCACAGCACTCCTTTTTAGTCTTTTAGCACTCTACAAGAGCCTCTACAACTGGTTGTGTGGTATTGGTGAACACCACAAATTGAAGGTGTAAACACAGGGTGATGCACCAAGATCTGGACTACTCAAAAAGACACGGTCATCTGAACAACATTCATTTTAATGTAACATCAGAGATCTATCACCTGAGGCTGGGAAATGTATGTGGGGTACCTGGCAGGTAGGAGAAAATAAAAAGATACTCAGAGTACAGAGGCATTTGTGGATACAGAGTGACTAAACTGCCAAATGGTAGTTCAGTTTGGCAGGTTATAAGTAAGGAGAAGGAATGCAAGTCTTGCCAGAGATAAAAATAAATAGATTTGTCCTGTTCATGGCATAAGAGAACCACAAAAGAAGTTTTAACATTAAAACCAGGCACAGAAACATAAGTTAAAAGGTTAGAGAACTGCAAGAACCTGCTCTGGAAAGCATGTGAGATAAGAGTGATTAGGATTCATTTGATAGGTTTAGAGGAAATTCAGATACTTTCCATACAGGTGTCATTTTTTTAGAGATTGCTGCTGGGCTGCTGTTCAGCCTACTTGGGAAAAAAGTATAAGCCAGTAGGAAAAAGCCAGGTAAAAACTCAATAATAATGTAGATGGACACACAGTGAGGAAAACAAGTCATGAAATACCTTATTTAGCAGGATGGGTTTTTTGTCCTGAGGTCTCAAAATGAAGAACAGCATTATCTTGAAAATCCTTCATGTCTTGTCAGCAAAATGCAGACATCACTTAGTCTCATGTGCAGCCTTGCTTACTCTGATCTCTGGTATAATTTTCTTCTCGCCCCTCCACAAAATTAAAGCCTCTTCAAAATACAGAGTTCGTATCTCTTCAGTGGCCTTCCCTGTAAGTACCTATGCCAAGAAGTTGACAGCATGATTTTACCTCTGTACTGCCTGCTCACCATTATCTCTATCCATAATAAAGGCAGACTTTGGAGAAACATTTGCCATATTTGGTGCTACTGGTTGTCCAGTAAGTATCTTATTAATGAACATTCTGAGGAAGGAGGCACAGCCTACCTGTTTACATGAGTGACACAGCACTGTTTTCGCATTACTTAATTATCTCACATTTAACTTCTCGTCAATAAAATCTTTAGGCTTGAATTTTTGTCTTGGCACCTTAATACCATCTCACCTTAGGATCCCGAGAGCAGCAACATGATGTAGTTCATACACCAGCAGATTTTGACTACTGAGTTTAGATGCAAGAATGATGTTGCTTATTCCAGTAGGACTGGAAAGCAACTGTCACCACTTAGAACTACAATATGAGCTGCATGTGAGTTATTAGAGCTGCAGCTATATAAGCTTAATCCTGGCATCCAGGAACATTTCCTTGGATTTTACTGGACACATACATTTGTGGACACAGCTGTACAAGCACTGAGAGAGAAGACTACAAGCCTACGTGCTTCAGAGCCTGCACTACAGTTAAAAACATGCAGCATGCTAGCACAAGGGAAAGGGAGAGCTGCTATGTGCAACTTGATCATTACATTTGGTCTAGCAGTTGCATAGACACAAAACTGCTCTACAAGTGCTGGTTTGCTGTAGTACAACATTTCTCCACGTAGCATGGTTAGAGAGCCCACCTTAACAGATGCTTTAGAATAAATAATACTTCTAAGATTTCCTATGCTGGGTAGGAGTACATTAAGAAGATGGAAGCCATCACACACCACTTGGAAAAGGGTAATTAATAGCTTACCAAGAGCCCCATATACACCACATAACAGTCTTCAATCCTTGTCAAAAATAAAAATGTATCAAAATTTGAAGCCTAGAACATTTTCACTTCATTTCCTACTTCAAGTAGCTGTAGGCTCCTGCTTTAAAGTGACTCTTCTTAATGCTAGAAGCTCACAGGTACCTTCTCTCAAATTTTGGTGCCTCTCCCTTGCTATTCTTTTTAACCTTTCTTCTTTGAGCCTCACAGGTGCAAAGCTTTCAGTTGAATTAACTCTGCCTTATCCAGAAGTGGTGAGGAACATGTTTCTCTGAATCTTGGTTTTGCTAGGTATGAAAGACTAATGCTTAAAAAAATAAGTTGCCTGAATTTCTTTTACTTTAGGAGTTTGGGGGTTTGTTTGTTCGGTTGTTTTGATTTGTTTTTCCAGTCAGAATTCCATAGGCTTCTGAGTAAATGAGTTGAACTCCAGGTGTGTACACTGTTAAACATACAATATTTGCTTCCCATGTTTATTACAAAATATTCAGTGATCTCCACACAGCTTCCATTTAATTGGACTTTTGCCACCAACTTAAATAGGTAGCTCAGGTCCAAGTTCATTAACAGAATGGAAAGGTTTACTCCAAGTGTGGGATGTTGCCTTTACATGGTGAGCATGCCCGAGCTTGATGAGGTTATATCCTGAACCTGAACTATAAACAAGAAACCGTGCAAAGTTGCAAACCTGCATATGGGATGCATCTGCTGGAAATTATGACAAAAAATAACAATCTTCATCTCACTGAAGTCAGTGAAACATTTTCTGTGTACTTGATTGGAGCCAGGATTTTGCTGTAGGCACTTTAACTTTGCAGGAATTAATGCACACTGCACAGTAAATACCTCTGAAAAATGTTTTAGCTCCTCTCCTCCCCAGTTCTCCCCTTTTTTTAGGCTGAGGTTTAAATCAGTTTCCTAAACCTTTTCTATCTCCATTCCCCTTTTTAAATCAGAAACTGAATAGATATCCTTTCAGCATTCTGCTTGAGCAACACCAGTGGCATCACTTTTACACTGTATGAATCATGATGCACAATAGTATGATGTCTTCCATCAGAATTTCAAAGCACTTAACAAATATTAATTAAGTATTGCGTCTCTGTGAGGTATGTAAGTAATTAATTTTATAAGCCAATGCCATTTAAAGGAGAGAGAAGGATGGATTCTCATTGTAATGCATACCTCTTACTCGTTTACAGTTATTTGCTTTCTGGGTGTCTAGACCTGAAGTAAGTTCCTTATGCAGCTTTTGTAATGGCCTCCGTAACAGGAACATTTGTGAAGCTGAACTGCAAGACACCTCTTGTATTTCCATTTTGTGAAAGCATGTCCTCTCCAATTTGTTGTCAAATGTAACTGTGGTAAATCAAGTCAATAGAGAAGACAGATGAAGAATTTGAGTCTTAAGCTCCAGCCCTGCCTTCACTTCATGAGAACAGGTGTTCCTAAACTTTTGGTGTCTTATGTTTGCTTTTGTGCAGGTAGCAAAGGACTTCCTAGATGCTGCAGGCTTCCTTTTCCCAGACACATTTACTCTTTGCACCTGGAAATCACATTTAGGTAGATTTTGAGGGCTTCATAAGTTTGTCTGGGCTTTCTGGATATGTGATAGCTGTAGAGAGCAGACAGTTCTGAACTGGTTGCTGCATGCCTGGGACCTCTGGATGTCAGCACTGTGAGCACACACAGCAGTTGCAGGACATGAAGCCCCTCACAGGAGCAGCTCTGTGTGTGTGCTGTGCTGCCCAGCCATGCATATGAAGTGCCACACATCAGAAACAGCAGACTTGATGCAGACACATTGTGCAGCTACTAAGGCTGTGCAGTCAGCCCATGCTTTCATGGGGGAACTACACAGTTATTTGCATGTAGATGATACATTCCCTGCTCCTGTGTGCTGCGGCTGCAGCATATGTACACAGTTTTTTCTACCCATGAAATCCTCTGCAGACCTGTGGGATTTCTACTGCTCTAGTTTGCACCCTGATATACACACTCCTCCAAAGAGCAGGACCTTTACTTGTTCCACTTCTTTCAATTCCCTCTTCCCTTCTAATAACAAATCCTTACAATAAGACAGTTCTTCCATGAGACACCCTCAGACAATTTCAGTTTGCACAGAAGAGAGAGGTGGCAGTCCCCAGTCCTTTTTCCCTCCCCAGGAGTCCTTGGTCTTGGTAATTCTGCTGCTTACCAGGCACTGGCTCTGACATGCGTTGGATCTCTTTATTAGCTGCTTTGACCTATTAGCCTGGAAGAAAAACAGCAGAAAGATGCATAGCTTTCTCTGGCATAGTGAGGTAAATAGCTGAATAAATTACATATATGAGGTAGAGGATCAGCAAATTTGCCAATGATACCAAGCTGTGAGGTGTGGAAGGAAGTGATGACACTCAACAGACTTGAGAGGTGAGCCTGTGTGAACCTCATGAAGTCCAACAAGGCCAAGCTCAATGTGCTGCAGATGGGTTGGGGCAATCCCAAGCACAAATTGGCTGGGCAGAAAATGGATTGAGAGCAGCCCTGGGGAGGAGGTGGGGGTGTTGGTTGATGAGAAGCTTGACATGACTCAGCAATGTGCACTTGCAGCCCAGAAATCCAGTCGTGTCCTGGGCTGTATCCAAAGCAGCGTGGCCAGCAGGGCCAGGGAGGGGATTCTGCCCCTCTGCTCTGCTCTTATGAGACTGTATGTAGAGTGTTTTGTCCAGCATAAGAAGGACATGGACCTGTTAGATCCAGAGGAGGGCTATAAAGATGCTCAGAGGGCTGGAGCACCTCTCCTATGAAGACAGGCTGAGAGAGTTGGGGTTGTTCTGCCTAGAGAAGAGAAGACTCCAGGGATACCCTGGAGCAGCCTTCCTGTACCTAAAGGGGACCTTAAAAAGCTGGACAGAGACTTTTTACAAGAGCCTGTGATGATAGGACAAGGGGGAATAATTTTAAACTGAGAGTATGTTTCCATTAGATACTAGGAAGAAATTCTTTACTGTGAGGACGTTGAGACATTGGAACAGGTTGTCCAGAGGGATGCCCCATCCCTGAAAGTATTCAAGCCCGGATTGGATGGGGCTTGAGAATCCTGATCTAGTGGGTAGCATCCCTAGCCATGGCAGGGGGTTTGGAACTAGGTGATCTTTGAAGTCCCTTCCAACCCAAACGATTTCTGTGATTCTATGATCAGGGGAGTACCGAGCTCTTGCATGTGCAGCTGGGAGGATGGCAAAGGGATTGAGAGACCTGACCTCTCACTCTTGCAAGTGACTTGTTAGATCAGCTTAGCTGCCTGTGAAGTAGTAATTTGATTTGTTTCTTTTACAGAACAGCGGTCCTACATTGCCTCTTTTCCCTCTTCTCCTTGGAGATGTCATTCAATCTGGGAAAAGTTGGGTGGATTCACAGTTTTTCATCACAACACCACATTAGAATCATATATTTGGAAGGGTTATCAAGGATTTTCTAAACTGTTTTCCTACAGGTATTTGCCTATAAACTTGCTTCCATATGTTTCTGTGGCCTCACACCAGTTGGGTTATTTGTTTTTCACTGCTGTTCCTATGTTGGAGGCTAAAACCATTGCTATAATCATGTTCACAAACCTCTATGATTTTTAAACATGCTTATTTTGATTCTATGTTAACCTCAAAAAAACTTTGAATCTATTTTAGTTTTAAAATGGTGCCTAAAGCTAAATACACCTCCCATGTTGTGTGAAAACTGTGTTGAAATTAAATAGAAATCTGAGAAGCTTCTGTTGGCTGCCTCAGATAGTGTCAAGCACATGAAATATTCCTCCCACCCCCCTGGAAAATTAAGAAATAAATTAAGAAATAATCTCTTTTTTTTTTTCCCCTACTCCCTAACTTCCAGCTAGATTTGAACTGGAAGAGCAGAATATCACAGCTTGATGAAATTCTGATTTTTCCTTCAGTATTGTTTGAGAAACGAGGGAAGACTTCAGTGCATTAATAAAGCAGTTTAGACATCCGTCTGCCACAGTGGTGGAGCTCAGAAGATCAAAAGAACATTCTCATCTGCTTGGCACACACACACCCAGTGTTCGTTCATTAATGGCATACTTTTAGCGTAGGTTATAACTGTACACATTGTACAACAAAGCAGGGCCATGAAGTCCTCTGTCCCTAGGGAACAGAAGGAGCAGAAAAAAAAGTCTGGTTGATTAAAGCATTCTCAGTGGCTGAGAACATCCCTAACACTGACATGTTTTACTGTGAACTTTGAAAGGGTGGGAAGAATAACTGCACACCACCATCTTCATTTGATGGTATTGTTCAGAATGAATCCCCACAGGTAGAATAATCCCTGATTAAAGGCATTCTAAAACGAGTTTTTGCACTCAAGGCATACCCAGTGGGGGGACGTTGTAGTATCAGTGCTCCATAAAATATGCACAAATTGGTTTGGGGTTGCCCATCTGTTTTGGTGACTGAAAGTGAAGGTCTAGATATGTGTGTCTGAAACCAAATATAACCCATTTTAGGTTCTGAAGTAAAAGAGAGTTCATCCTTCCCTGACAGAGGAAAGAGACAAAACCCATTGTGTTTTTCCTGATACTTATTCCATAGGGTCTCTAGTCTAAAGACCTAAACTTAAATGAAAAGTGAAAAGCCCAGGGTGAGGGGGGTTGGAACTAGACAACCTCTAAGGTCCCTTCCAATGCAATCCATTCTATGATTCTGTGATTTGCTTATTGGTTTTGCAGTTTTAGAAAATAAATTTTCTCACCTCTAATTTAGGAAAATCCCAGTTGTAATGAGGTTAACTGGGTGGATTCCAGATCACACTCATTCCTTGCATGGTAGCATTGACTTAGTGGCAGAGCACCAGAAATGAATCTGGCCCTTTCTCTCCGTGAAAGTGAAAGTGTGTTAGGCAGGCGTTTCAGCACGCAGGGTAACATGCCTTTGGATCTTACACAGCTAATCCTCTTTATACTTTGCTGACTGTAACCTGCTTAGTCTTACATGAAATGTATTCGTTGTCTTTTCCTGAGCCTGGTCCAAAGCCTGTTGAAGTCAGTGGAAAGAGTCCAGATATTTTTTCAGTAGTTTTGGAGCTGACTCTATATGAACAGCTGGTGTAGCACCGAGTCTTCTAGTTGAAAGACAAGGAAAATAAGCAGCAACAAACCACATTGGACTCTGTGCTGTATTAAATATATAAATGAAAGTAATGTGAAACTTGTAAAACCAGACTGGACAAAACACTCTGAAACATGCTGCAGGGAACAGTCTAGTGCTAGCAGGGGAATAAGTTAGCTATTTAATGATTTCTTTTCCATAGCTTTTGCTTTTCCACGTATTCTGTAATGTAACAGTACTTTTTTCTCCTTGGGCAAATAGCTGTCAGACAGCAGCACTGGAATGAGAACATATGTAGTGTTTGCTTTTATCTTACATTGCAAAAGAAGTATGAATACCTTGTGTTATTCCAAGTATAAAATTACAGGTGTCAAATCATTTGGTGCTTTAAATGCTGTGCCAGAAAAGTAATCCAGTAAAAATAGCTATGTCCTGTCAAAGCTGAGCAGTTAATATTGTTATTACAGTTTCTTGCATGGCTCCAGCAGTGTAAGATGGCACAAAACAAGTGTAAGAGACCAGCAAGAAACTTGCCTGGAATCACCCAGAGCATAAAAAGACAGGAGGATGGAAATTAGTTAAACCTAATGGCCCAAAGTGAGAATGTGCCCGCAGTTGGTTTGAACTTTAGAAATGCTGTTAAACAAAAGCTGGTTAACATCTTAGGGGCTGATTCTTACCCAGAGATAACTCTTGCCAAAGAGTTAAATTAAAGAGTGATTTGTGCTTGGTTCTAGGTAAGTATGGGGTTGACCCTCTGTCCTAAGGAGTGTAGCATTTAAAAAGTAGAAGAATATTTAGCTGGAAAGGTTGAAGAATTTTATCCTCTCCACATTACAGGTGGGAGTGCAAAACAGGGGTGAAGAAGTTTTGGCTGGGTTAAACAGTCGGAGTCTGAGTTGTCTGTGGCAGAGAACCCCTAAGTCCTGTCAAGTGCTTTGCAAACAAGGCCATCCATACCTAACTGTGGTACGGATGTGAAGTTGTGAATGAATGTATGTGGTGAAGTTTGCTGTGGACCTGAAGTAAAATAGGAGATACAAGAACGGGTCATAGCAGAGCACAACGTGAGGTTTTGGTATGTGAATTTCTCCTCAAAAGATCATGAAGAGTCACACACACTTTATGTAGCTTCTGGAAATTAGGTTAATACTTTTGTTGTCTATTCCACAAAAGCTGGGACAGAAGAAATTTTATACAGTAGATTGTGTCTACTAGGGGGCAGAAGAATCACTGCGTTTAATACTCTTTTTCAGGTCTTCAGAGCTACCTGGACAGAAACCTGAAACCTGGACAGAGACAGCCTGATTTGCTAAACTGGGAACATGCTGCTTCAGTCAGTATGGACGTTAGGAAGCTAATTAAGGGACATAGCAGCTGACAAGTGAATCTTTAATCCCTGTCAAATCCCTTAAGTTTGTGACCAGTGTGAAGTATTTCATATAGAAAAGAGACTTTTACTTCCGAATTCATGTGTTTCTAGATGAGATGCATCTACTTTCATGGTAATAACCACAACATGTTTTAGTTAAAATTTTCAGGATGAATTTTGGCTGCCTTGAAAATCACTCCCCAAATCCCAGCTCTCTTCCCCTACTTCTTGAAAACCATGGGAGTCATATTCGTTGTCCACACTGGTATTTTAAGTAAGTGGCATGAAGGGTGTGTCAGGCTGCATAGTATGCTGCTGAACAGCAGACCAAATCCTGGTGCTTGGAGGCTGCAGTTGTGCTAAAAGGTCAGAAACACCAAGGACATGTAGTGCACCAAAACTTGCCTGTCCTGAGATAGTCAGGAACAGTCACACGTGTTGATTTACAGAAAAACTTCTTTTGGTTCCTCTTTTTTTTCTTTGCAAACCACATGCTCTTGCTGAATGTAAATATCTCATGCTGCAATTATTAAGTCCATTTTAGGTTTGTTTCCATTAATCTGTGAAAAGACTGTTCCAAAACCCAGAATCAGCTATGAAGGATAAATTGTGGGGGTTTTTTAATTTCTGAAAAAAAGAACTCTGCAGTAGGTTGTCAGTTAGTACATCAAAGGATGCATCTAGTGTACCTCGGTATGCTGTAACGTGAGCTATTTGTTCAGTAGTTAGCTCTAGTTAACTAACATGACTATTCATTCTAAAATAAGCACTCAGGCAGTGTTTGCTCCCAGGCAAATACTTGTTCTGCTACAGTTCTTTCTCAGCTCAGCTGCCTCTGATCCCCTTTGCAAGTGCCGAAGTTGTTAGCCTTTGTAGTCATGAGAGTTAATTACCACTCATTTTGTTCACTTTTCTGCATGGCCAAAAGCTTTTATGTCTTTTACATGATTTGGGAGTGGAAAGACTTGCCTGCATTAAGGGACTGTTTCTTATGCAATATGTGATTAATAGTTGCCAAGAAGTGGTCTGCCACATGTGTGCTGGCAGGTTGGTGGCTGTGCAGCTGCCCTGCTAATTACATGGCTGGGCTGGTTAAGTACGGTGCATCTGATGGTGGAGATAGGCTCCAGGGCCCCGCAGGAGATTGAGGTTAGGTAAACTGGGCCACCTGGGATGTGGTGGCTAGATGTGGCATCTGGGGACATATGGGATGGATCTGCTGGGGATGAAGTCTGGACATGTGGAGAGAACACCTAGGAGCCATGATATGGGGCAGTGAGTAAGGAGCAGAGGAAGAAGTTAATAGCAGGCTAAAGCAATCCGTGTAGCAATCAGCTGTGCATAGCATGGGCCTTTGGTATTGGGCTGGACTCCCTTAGTTTTGGGAGGAGCATACATTATTGTTTAGTTTTCATATCAGTCCAAAAAACCTAGGTTTATCTCCCAGCCCAAAAGCATTGTCCTCACAGAAGTGGATATTCAAACACAGTGTTCCTTAGAGGTTGTGGCCTGCAGTAGCAGGAAGCTCAGCAAAGACCACATACTTTTAGTATCTCTAAGCTCTGGTGTTTTTTCCTTGAATTATGTTTTTCCTTTTCAGCTAAATAAACCATAGCAAAAAGCCTTTCACTGTGTGCTAAGATATTCTCAAGTGCTCTTGTTTCCAAGGGTGACTTTACTGGGGGCAGCGATGCAGTCTCAGAACAGAGCTCTTACGTGTCCCAGTTACAGAATTACTTCCCGTGCTGCTGACAGCTTGATTTGTGAAAGAAAAAAGAATAGCAAAACAAAACTCAACCCACAGCCTGTGCAAGAGAGAAAAACAGACTTGCTGTGCTTTAGAGAAAGTGTCAAACACAAACATTTCAAAGGAGGAAAACTTCCAGTCTTCATGTACATGATAAAAATGCTTTTACAAGGATATGTCACATAACTGTAACTATTTCTAAGCTTTAGAAGTTTCCTGTTTAATACCTGTGGGATAAGTCTGTGCAGCTAGCTGGAGGCCAATTTTAAGCTTGGACCATTGAAATCTGTTGACCTATGGTTTGGTACAGAGCTGGCCATTGTTGTTTTTTTCCTGCTTTGAAATAAGGGATATCTGGGAAACCTCTAGCACCGTCCCCCCCCACCTCCCAAAACAAAAAAATCCATGTCTGACTATGTGCTAGCCCTGCTTTACTTAGCTGCCAAGTATTGCAAAGTAGCCAGATATTGAAAATGCTGCTAATCAAGCAGATGTCAGACTTAGAAACTCATCGTTATGCCTTTATACTGAATCTGGTAGATACTAAGAGGACTTTAAGTGCATGTATAATTCCAGAGCTGTTTTGCTGTGGTTTGAGACTAAGCAGTAGTTACAGAAAAAGAAGACTGAAGTGTTCTACAGTTGAGCAAGCAATTTTATTTCTAAAGCAAAATCTCATGCACTACAGGGCTCATGATCCATAAATCTGGTGCTGAAGGAAGTTGTGTCTTGATTTGCAGCTTATAAAAACAGGATTTTGATAATAAACGTGTTCTTCAGAATTACAGACCAGCAGATTCTTAAATGTGGAGCTCATGGCTTTGTCTTGAACAGTAGCCTCCTATGATTACTGCATACTGTGTTTTTATGATAGGTGAGACAGCTTCTTCTTGGCCACTTAGTTATGTCACCATTAAATGGAGAACAGGAATTGGGATGGCCTAGTCTGGAGGGGGTAAAGCAAACAGCAAAGCACTGCCCTTGGTGAAACAAACTTTCTTTAAGCACATTCTCTAGTTAGTCTGAGTCCTCAGTCATCAATTATATTTGTTCTCTTCTTCCTCTGTCTTTCCCTGAGCTGTGTTTTAAAGCAGTGCTGTGACTGGAATCAGGGATGCACTATGTGGGAGTGGTCCTGAGAGCAGGCAGGGATGGGGACTGTGTGTAGGGACTGAGCCAAGGCACAGAAAGACAAGCAGAGCCCAGTTTACAAGAGCTGCTTGAGTCAAGTGCTGCCTCTTACAGAGTGCTCTGGAAGGATGTATCCAGCCATGGATAAGCCATGCATTAGTCCAGCAACTTCCTTGGTGCCTGTTCCCTGTACTGCCTGTTCCACCTCCCAGCCCTGGAGTTGCCCCTGTTGCTTCCTCCTGATGCAGGCTTTGGTCCCAGACTGGGTATTCCTCTCCCTGTCATTGCCCCATCCTCAGATGTTCACAGTTGCACACAGTGCACAATTTTTCCTAAAGTCAGCCAAATACACAGTTTTGAGCGTGCACTTCTAGCATGTGCTGAGCTCAGAAATCTGCCATCACCAATTTAATTCCCTTACAAGAACATGTCAGAAATGTTTTCTCCTCTTAGCGTGTTTGTATACACCTGTATGTTCGTCTGTGTGTATATCCCATTATTAACAGTGAGCATTAAGTGTAGGCATCAGGGATGAAATGGACTGTAAAATTTCCATGCCGTCTGCCCAAACAGCACACTGGCTTCAAAAAGAATGCTCAGATGTTTATGAAAGCTAGACTGAATGATGATGATGATGATGATAATGTCTCTGTGGGGAAAAACACTCATTTCTCAACTGGCAAACTTTTTTGAAACTCTGAAATGTTTGCTATCTGATATGCTGTCTTTCAGATTTGTGATTCCAGTTTCCTGCACTATTAGAACAGCATGTAGATTGAGCAAAATGAAGTTAGTGATATGACAAAAGGTTTTGATACTTTGTCCTAATTCAAGAGAGGGTTTCTCACCTCTCCATGGGAGAGAGCTGGCTGTCAGCCTGGGCTGAGGCTGCAGAAAGCCCAGCTGTGGTGACAGTAGCTGTGTCATTGGTTTTGTTCTTCCATAGAACCATGGGACGAAAGCAGAACCAGGGGTAATGTTAGGGTGGCAAATTGAAGAATACAAATTCAGTTATAGTATTGGTTATGCTATTACCCAAGTTCAGCCAATTGCATTAATGTTGAGCAACACCCAGAGCCTGCTGGAGCCAGTGGGAGCCAGCTTCCCTGAGGAGTAGGATTTTGCTTGTTGTTTAAATTAGCCATATCTTCATGGGAGTATATGGGAGCAAATGCAAAGGTCTTGAATTGAAGAAGCCAGTAAGCACCTTTATGCATTTACTTTGTTACGCAGGTAAAAGCTGAGACAGCAAAACCCATCTGCTAAGCCTTCAACACATCTCCATAAAACCTATGTTAAGGTAAGAGTATTCTTTTCTATTTTATTTATGGCCTTGGCTGCCTGAATGAGTGCATCTGGATCTCAGATGTCTGATGCCCTTATTGTAAATTAGTTAACTTGAAAAACTGCACGCGCTGTCAGATCTTTGCTGTGGAAATGCTGGGCTCTGTAGTTGAGGTGCTTTTGTGTGTGCATATGTTTTTTATGTGAAAAGGCTCTTGAACTTTATGCATAGACACTGTTCTTTGCCTCTCTTTTTTTTTTTTTTCCCTCCCTCTTTTGTTACAGACTGTGGACTAGCATTGAATATTCAGGGAAAGCTCCCCAGGGAGATTAGGGACATGGACGGATTTTAAACAGAGCCCTAATGCATGGACATGAAAGGACAAACATTCTAGTGGGAATACTAGTGCAAATTCCCTGCTTTGGGGTCAAAATGCATTAAACAGCTTCTTGCATGCTAAAGATGCTTTTAAAATCAATACAGACCAGAAATTATAAAATTTGTAAGTAGAGATGGTGCTCAGTGAGAGTAGAAGTACTTCAGTGACCCCTTTTGTTATAAATCGTACAACAGTATATAGCAGTCCTAGAGGGAAGTACATCTATAAATCCCTTTCTGCAGGGCTCAGAATCCCAGATCACGCTGAAACCTACTTCAGGCAGGACTTGTCCATATCCTTCCATGTCCTGGAGGGCTATGGGAACTAACACTTAACAGCAGTAGGAATTAGATGCCTTGACATGAGTAAACTGCTGTTATTGTCACTTACTCTGATTACACTGTTGTGTAAATTGTTACATTTAATAAATCTACATTAAAAAAAATTGAATCAAGCCATTGCACAAACAAGCAGTAACAGTACATCTGAAACTGGGTTGCGTAACAGCAACATGGCAATATCAATGCTGCAGTGTGGCTTTAATTGCCACACAGCTGGTATTTATCATATAGCTATGTGCATATTTAAGAATAAATGCAATTTAAAAAATATTTCATTCTGAAATAAATTTATTGCCTTACCATTGCTGCACATTTGCTTTATGGGTTCTTCAACCTGACTCCACGTAACTGCTGAGCCCTGTCCTCTGAAATGGAAACAAGTGTCATTTGCAGTATAGAAGTACAGCAGCATTTGTATAATAGTTAGATCATTCAAGTTCCCATTGCAGACCACATTTTATTACGTGTACATTTCCTAAGGCCCATTGCCTCTATTGCCACTGTCTCATGTTATGGCAATCCCTAAAAAAGCTGCCTCTAAATTGAAGCCCTTTGTTTTACATGCTGCATGCTTGCAGCTGCTGCAAGCATTTGACAGCTTCAAAGTCCATATTTCTTAAGTTCTATCTTAGTTTGGGGCATAAGAACAAGTCTTCAGTGTAGAGCCTTGCAGCACTGCACTCTGCAGCCTGCAGCTTTTCCTTGCTGCCTGCTTCCTGACTGTACCTGTGGCTCTTCCTTTTGGCTCCTCTTTGCTTTCTACCAGTTCAGACATTTTTTTCCGACCTCAGAGCTTTTTTTTGGCCTGCCACTCCTAATTGTGCTCTTTAAACCATTCCTTGGAAACATCTTCTCTGCACTAAAAGTTGTTCCCAAGCTTATTCTGGAAGCCAGTTTTGAGGACTGTGTTGGGTGTGTGTATCCCATTTGCCAGCTGGAAGACAGCGATCAATTCCCACTCTGCAGCTATAAAGAAATAGGAAGAACTGCAGCTGCTGTACATGGGAGATATAATTTTGGATTGTTTCAGAATGAGGTGGCCCCTCTAACCTTAGCCTTGCTCTCAGAAATGCCTGTGATGTAACATGCAACAGTTTGTGTTTTGGATCTTAAAGAGGACAATTCTCTGTGAGAACACAACTGCTGTTGGCCTAAATGGCAAGATGTCATGATATCTGCACTCTTAGGTGGCCACTAAAGGTAATCGGCCACCAAGGTGAGTCAGACCCCTCTTCACAGGCTGGTCCTTGCTCAACTCTGTGGGCCCCTGAGACGGCACTTCCAGCGTTAACCAGGGTGCCCTTGCATACCCCTGCTTTTCATCCCTAAAATGCACAGGTGTTTCTTAAACGAGTCTTGTGTCTACTTCTGCCAGGCTTGGCTGTTTCATGGAAATGGTTGAAGATGAAATGCTAAAGGCAGGGAACATTTTTGTGAGCTTGTGGTACGTGCTTCCCACAGGAGGCGGCATGCACTGTGCAGCCGTCTTGGATTCTGCTGCTGCCACGCTGCTGGGGCTGCTCGCCCCTCAGTTATGTGCTACGCGATGATGGATTAAAAGGGAGGCGAGGAGGAACCCAAAAAATCAGGACTAGGGAGTGAAAGGAAGCCACTTTCCTTAGTGTTCTTCCATCCGAAGGGAAGGCGAATAACGCTTGTGTGTGTGGCCAGAAGGTGGCACCGGCAGCCCGAGTCTGCCGGCAGCTCCTGCGTGTCGGGCACCGCCGCCCCGCTCGGAAACACCCTCGCTAATCCGGGCTCTCAGCCTCCTTAAAGGCTCTCAGCCCTTTAAGCTTGTAACTAAGCCGGTGCTCTCATTGCCTGGCTCCAGGCCTCTGAGCCCACGGGTGACAGGCTTGGGGGGTGACCAGTCATCGGTGTGACGGGGGATCTTGGGACTTGGAATAAGCAGCTAAGTCCTGGCGGGAGCAGAAGCTCTAAGCCGCAGGATCTTTACCTCCTCATTACAAAATTAGTTTTGCTGTTGAGGTGGAGAAAAGCCTGTCTGAGGAAACCATGCAGAATTGCTTTTTTTTATAAAACGATGTCTTGCAACAGATGTGTTGTTACACATGCTGGCAAGCATTTCTCAGGTGTCACAACTCCAGATACTAGAAGAAGAGAAGGTACTTTATTTTCTGTTTTGGGGAAATCTCTGTGAATGTGAAAGGTAGACCTGGAGCAAAACCCCTGTTTTGCACTGTGATCCAACACTTTCAGCCAAAGCATGGAATGAGGAGACACCTTGGTGCTGGTGGGCTTTCAGCTCAGCATCCCTGGGCAGTGAAACTGTTTTGCTGTAAAGGACAGTAGATAAAATTTTCGAGCACACTTGAGGAGTCAGACCAGTTAGGCTTTTCTGCAAGAGTGATTCTGGCTATTATGTTTCCTTTCTTGAGATGGAAGATAGCTTTCTTAATTTAGGCAATGGTTTTCCAACCTCAGAAACCACAGGATTCCATGTGAAATTTTGGAGATATCCTGCTGTCCATGTTGGCCAGTCTGTTCCCGCTTTCCCTTACTAGCATTATTGCTCTTGGTTATAAAAGGAAAAAAAAAACCAACATATTTTCTTCCCTCTTTTCTTCACCATGTCTCACCTCAGCAGGAGCCTAAACCTGTCTCCTGTGCCTACCACTTGGAGCCAACTGCTGTGGTAGGAAGGAGAAGGCAGGCACCAGGCCAGCTACTGGTTGCGGTGCCTGTGCCAGCCCTCATCTTCCAGCCTCTGCCCTCTGCTCCCTCCATGGCAGCTGTTCAGTCGTGAACACTTAGCAGGCAGGAGCAGATACTTGAGGGAAGGCAGTGGTCTGCCTACTGATCATGTTGGTCACTTTTGCAAAAAAAACCAACAAAACAATGTCCAAAATGTTCCCAAACTTCCAAAGCTCTCTTCTGTGCTGGTTCTTAGGCACTATTAGTTTTCATCTAGTGGCATGAGATTGAAAAGCTGTCTGGAATAAACTCTTCATATCTGGGCACAATGTATTACTGTGTGCCTTCACTTTAACAGTGTCCTGAAAGGACCCTTTTTCTTTATAGGTATGCACTGAGTAGCTAGAAGTGCAGGTAATTAGGTCCATTTAAATTTTAAAAAGGTTTTACCACCAGGGAGGAAATGTGTAGGTTGAAAATAAGGAGCAGAGGAGAAATGATTTCAAGTTTCACAGCTGACTTTGTGCTGGAACAGTTTGCTTTTTCCCAGGTGCTTATCTGCTGTTGATGGCTTTTGGCATTGTGCATGTGCAGGAGGGCAGAATATGCAGCTGGACAAGAGGGCTGCATACAGAGAGAACATTTTTGACCTTGCAGCAGCTTCAGATGTTTCAGTTCCTTCTTATTTCTTCCCATGTCCTTTGTTTCTTATATAGTTTCCTTGCTTGACATAGTTTAGGGTTTGGGACTCTTGGTTGTTTTTTTCTTTCTTTTAAATTTTTTTCCCTTTTTTTTCCCCTCATTTTTTAAAATTCATGTTGTTGGTTTACACCACTTCTGATAGATTCTTTATCACCTGCTCCCTTCAAGGCAAACTGCAGGGCTGCTTCCCTTTTGTAGCAGCTGTGCTGGAGGACTGCTGATGAGAAACAAAATGGGAGCTACTGAGCAGTCATTTGAAGGCTGGCTATTAAAAAGAAAAAAGCTAGCTAATTAGAGCTTAGAGGAAGAGGCAACACTTTGTGCAAAAACACCAGAAGGTAGGCCCTCCAAATCCCATACACTCCCTGTAAATAGCTATAATTAACCCCACAGTATTCAATTTATTAATTAAAATTTAATTAATATTTTCTGTCCTTGACAATCATTTTAGAGGCGGTCAGGAAAACATAGTGGCAGCTGGGTTTCCATAGAGCAGCAGTGACATTCAAAAGAGCAAAGCCACAGGAGACTCATCTCAGTCTCCTGGTCATACCTGTGATAAAACAGAGCTTAAACTGGCCACTGGATTTTTGGGAAAGGAGGGGAGGATGGGAGATAATGCAACCCTGGTGTTCTGCACGCTTCTAGATATCACCCTACAAACTCAGGACTCGCCTGGATTATCTGAAAGTGTGAGAGAGCAGTGGAAAATGTGTGTCATCCTTACTTACCAATTTACACACCAATTGTGGGCTGCTGTACAGCACTGTTTCACTTGGTTTTGATGTTCTGCTTGGTGCTCTGTCTGAGTAGAGTGCGAGGCCTCTCCTGCACTTCATGGACCCCATCAAAGTAGAACAGCTATTGCTTAAAAATGCTATGGCTGAACTTGGCACACTGCTGTTCTTCTCCAGCAGTGGGTTTCCTGGTCATTCATACTACCCATGGTCAGTATGCCAGACACCCAGCAATGTCAGAGCACTCTTCTGGAACAAATCCATTGGTATCCCCAATGGGAAATGTGAGTGTTGTCAGCTGTGTAGAGCACTCCAAGGCTTGCTTCAAACCTTGGAAGTGGAAGACACCAAATGTGTTTCCTTCAGCAAGGAAAGCTTCATCATTATTCAAGGTTAGGCAATAGCATAATTTGTGCCCTCACCCATCCTTTTCCTAGAGCACACAACAATTTTTTTTTTCTGGCATTATAGTTTTTTGACACAGCACTGCTCTGATGGCCTGCAGCATACACCTGTTAGTACTCTTCATACTTTGAACTGAAAAAACCCACCAAGCCCATGAACAGAAAATACTGTTAACTACAGGGTCATGAGAAGAGATGTGAGCTGAGCACTGTGCAGCATGGCTGCAGCCAGCCCCCTCAGTAGGGACCAAACTCTTAAAAGTGTGGTCATGAGCCATCCTGCAAAAACTGGCCTGTGAGCAAGGATCTGCAGTGCAGGCCTGGTGAGAACAGCCATGAGGTAAAGGACATCTTTTATTCCCCATTTGACTGAAGGGTGCATACTGAATCAGCAAGAGAATGTTCTCAGAGCGTGTTGAAACCAGATCTCCCAGGTCACAGGGAAGAAGCTTTCAGTACAGAACTGTTAAGAGCAAGTGGGAGAGGAGGTGGGCCACACGGACCATCATCATGAACACCTTCTCTCCACTCCTCTGGTTTAAACATGAGGGTTTAGGCAGATTTTTGGCGTACCTAGTGGTTCAGGCCCTTGTGGTAGTGAAGTGGCATGACATCTCTCAATCCCAGGGAGGCAGGCACAAACTGTGCAGTGCTATGAGGCCAGAAGTGCCTCTGAGAACACCCAGTAACAGAACTGGAGTTTTCTGGTGAACATGAGCATTAGAAAAGATGAGTACCACAATTTGTAGTCTCTTTGGCCTCCAGACTTCGGTGCATAAATGCAATTTTAGGACCATCACAGAGCCTGCTGGTATGGTCTGTCCTATGGTCACACAGGAAGCCAGCCTCAGACCCATCAGGCCCTGAGTCACGTCTCCCATCAGGTGTGCTTTACCAGGTGGGGCAATGTGGGGCTAGAATGAACAAGTTCTCTACCTTTGTGTGAAAAGAAGTGCCTCTGATGCCCTGCAAAGGTGGTCACACAGGGCTGTCCCTGTTCTGCCAGCAGCAAGGCCAGAGGGGTGGAGATGAAGATGCCATTGCTATTGCAGTGGTTCTCTTGGCATCAGTCTGGGACATCTGATGTGGCAATGTTGAGTCACAGCAGCATTTAATCTTGTGTTGCCACACATGATGAAGCAGGCCCAATCCATTGTTATACTGTTGGTGATTCCAGGTAAATTTCAGCAGAACTGAGGGAGCTGGAGATAGATGCTGAGAATCACTGCAGCCTTCTCTCTGAAATGAAGCTCCAAAAGAACACAGCAGTTGTCCAACGACTGTTGCAAATATTGCTTGACTTTGCATGCATCATTTAGTCTTTCTTTTCTTCCTTTCTTCCTTCCTTTCTTCCTCTCTCTCTTTCTCTCTTGGAAGTAATTTTAACTGAATTTTTAGAAAAGTACTTCCTGTACCTCTCAAAAATTCATCAATTTCTCCAACTTTTACAAAGAGAGTAAGGGGAAAGAACAAACCCCAGGCAACTCATTGCTAAGTTTTGAATTTGACATGCAGAACAACAAATTCGTCCAAAATGAGCTTTGCTTTACTGTTAGTCATTTGTACCAACCTGCAATTAAAAGGCTCAGCATTTGTTCTCATCGCTTTCTGAAATTACATTTTCCACTTCCTAGGCCCTGGCCTCAGGCAGTGGATTTTTGAAGCAATCATGCCTTGGTAATTAATGTTTAAAGATGGATGTTGCAACTTCTAAAACAGTGTTGCTGAGTAAACATACAGCAACAAGAATACAAAAACTACAAGGCTTTTACTGGAAGCTGCAGAGTTTGGAGATGTTATCCTTAGAGCTCCCAGCTACAGTGCATTTGATTATCCCTTCCTCCATTCCTTCAGATGGGGTAGACAGCCATGCTTTAAAAAAAGCAGAGGAAAATAAATATCACATCTAATCTGTCATTTCTTTGTGCTACTGACTCATCACCCCAGAAAGCTTGCTGGGAATGATTAACTCACAAAGAGAGAGAGAGGAGACAAATCTTTGACATGGTCTGTAGCTGTAACATGACCATTTTGGATTTTTGCAAAAGAGTGGGAGGACAAGGAATAAAATATGAAGGGAGGAAGGGGTAAAATTGAAAGGGGAGAGGGTAAATTGTAGTCATAGGTTCCCTTCCTATGTCACGTCCTTTCGTTTGTCATGAGTCTGCCTTTTCTCTGTAGAGGCCCCAGCTTCCAGTCTGTTACTAACCCAGCTGGATTTACCTGTGCCCATCCTACACAGGGCTTTGTGCATGACCAAAGAGCTCCTCAGTAGCATTAGCTGAATCTCCCATTGCATCATGTTTTGGTGCTTTAAGAATTAAGTTTCTGTATCACCCCTTTCTAACAGAAATCCTTAGCAACTGAAAAGGCAAGTTGGGAAAATCAGCAACTTCAGCATTTCAGGAAGGGGAAAGGGTAGTCTGGATTGAGACTGCCTCCCTACTTTAGGCATCTGTCTCAGGCATTGCAATCCTGATTCAGACCTTTTGGAAGACACGCCTCATGTCTGATGTTTCCCAATAGGTTGGCATGATGCAGCTGCCTTGTCACCTGAGTCTCCTAAGACAGGAAAAGTGGGAAAGCACTAACAGTCTCATGGGTGATTTCTGTAAAAAGGGGCAGGGGGGTCCCACGGTACCATAGGAGGGGTGCTGTTTTTCATACACAGAAGTCTTTGCTGGTCTAGCAAAGGCCAGTGACAAAATCATAAACAGATCAGCTGGAACAAGAACAGAATACTGCTTTGGACTATTTTTCCTTTTTTCTTTTTTTCCCTCTTCTTTTCTTTCTTCCAGAAAGGAGAATAACATTCCGAATCCAACATACAACTGGGAGGTTGGCTAACCAAGTTTAACTGAAGCAGGTGCTTTGGGCTTTGTTATTCTTTGATATTCTTTTTGCTAAAAAGAAATCAAAACCCCGAGAGCTCTTGGAAGAACTCCATGAGTCTGATTCTGCATTTAAGCGGAAAAAATGGGACCTCCCAAATAATCTTGCCTTTCTGGAAGTGAAGTTCAGGCTCTAAGAAAGATTAGTAAGACACTCATTCAGCACTAGTCATACTCGTTTGGGTAACAGGCAAGTTTCTGCCTGTGCTCACTTCTAGTATTCATTATGAATGTAATGTGTATTAGTGACTTCCTAAGCAGTAATTCCAGCAGAACAGTAAATGAAGTATTGTCTTCTGCTTTAATAATTTTCCTGTTCTTTTAGCATTGTTTATATACCATCATCAGCATGCTGATACATTAACTAGGTACCAGTGCTTGGCTATTTTATTATCCATTGCTTTATTTATCTGTCCTGACTCCTGATCCTAAAAGGATTAAGCTAATTTTTAGATGATTTTGCTGTTGAAGCACAGTGGCATTGAATTGTTTTGTTTGTTTTTATGACCTCTTTAAAGGTTTTCCAGTAAAGATGAGGGCCTGTTTGTACTAAATTTATGCCTGCTTGCTCAAAATAGCTTGCTTCTGTTTTTTTAATGTTGATTTTTCAGAGATCTCTCAACAAACACAAGCCCAGAAAGCACTTCTGCAGGATGCAGGGTGCTTCAGTTACACTTCATGTTAAACATGACACAGATCATTCAGATCATCCGGCGTTTTGCTAAAATGAAGCAAATGGAATGGAATATGCTTTGGTATTAATAGCAGTGTATCTTTCAAGAAATGTTTAATCCTAAACAGATCATTCAAATGGAGTGTAATAAAGACTACTGCAGCTAATGAAAAGATTTTGTTCAACTCAGTGGGTTCTCAAACAGGCAGAGATAATATGCTTGCCCTTGCTAACAGTGTTCACTTAGCTGTGTTTCCTTTCCTAGACTGGAAATCAGATTTCCTTCTCCATTGTTTATACAGAAAAACTCAAACTATTCAAGCAGATCATGTGGGAGCCACTGTTTTTAGAAGAAAGAGCTGCATTTGAATAAAAGATACTGCTCAACTTCATGTTCAGCCACTTAGCAATAGCCAAAATAAGCATCCTTGCCGTATTCTTGAGCTGAAGCCCTACACCAGGCTGTGCGTGTCCCCTGCACACACCCGTGCTGCAAGGAGGGCCTGTACAAGAGCCTGCATCCATGAACAGCAAGCAGCCAGCTCACAGGCCAGCTCACACCTGTGTGTGCATGTATTCCCACTGGTGAGCATGTGCATTAAGCCACACAAGTTTATACGCCTAAGGTTGGAAATGTCTGTCTTTTCTTTTTTCCTATGCTTCATTCCCAGCTTATTCCAAATGTTGTCCCCAGACTTAACATTCTTCATTCTTACCCTGCCTGCTTTAAAGGCTTTGGACCTGAACTGAGCAGGTTCCTAACACCTTCAGGTGTCTCCGGACCACACTTCAATTGGTACATCTGTATGTAGAGGGCATTTTGAAAGATCTGTGACTGTTGATTTCCAAGGCTGTTTCATAAGGACCAAGACTCAACAAGAAGTAAGCAGAGGCACAAGAGCAAATTGGTCAGAGGCACAGTCACCCAAGCCAAGTATCAGGGATGAGGATAAAATTTATGGATCTGGCTTTTTACTTGCACCACAGCATTATTTGGTGTCCTTGTTTTGTTTTGTCTCTTGCTCTTTCTCCTTCACCTTTAGAATTAAAATGGCCAAGGTAATTTATGCTCCAAATTTGTTTTCTTGTTCTCAAACTGGCAGTGAATGCTGTAGGTTTTTCTTAAGGAAAACCTTTCTCTAAACCTTTCTCTAAAGGTGCCACACACAGAGAGTTTCTCTCCAGGAGTATGGGGTAGAGAGAAAAAAACTCTATTAGTGACCCTTTTGCTATGTAACCTTTCCTTAAAATGCCAGCAACTGAGCTTCCACAGAGAGAACAACAAATATTGAAAGAGGAATGTGAAGGACATTATGAAACAAGAAAGTAAGAAAAGGGATCTGCTCAGACAAGTTTCTCAGGAAAGGTGATGTAATATGTACTGTAGAAAATCCTAGCAGTTGACATAACTAAGTTTCTTTCTAAATAGCTGTGGATGCCAGCAAGCTGGGAGAAACCAAGTGTACATCTGGGAGTACAGCTGAGCAGACTGTTTTGTCCAAAAGAAATATAGTAGGTGTAAAACTTCTTTTCAGAAGATGTCATTGAAGTTTAATTGAAAAGTGTCCTTTTAATTAAGGCTGAGTGACCACTGAATGAAACTCATTTCTGTTGAGGCTGTTCTTGGTGATACTGTAAGATTAACTCCTGCAGGCTGGCAGTACTCAAGAGGCTGCTGTTGGGATGCCATGGTACACAGTTCTGTAGCAAGTGCTCAGTCCCATTCATGGACTTTTGCCGATGTTTATCAAGCTTTTTAACAGCTGTCTTGAGAATTGCCTAACTTTTTATTGAGTGACTTGTTCATATTTCATCCTGGTTTCCTACATAACTGACTGTTCCCAGCATGTGCATTCTGCGTGTGTCTACATCTGTATATATAATATTTGGGAACCTCCCTCTCTGCTATAACAGACCTGACAAAGACACACAGGGTCTTTGAGATAATGAAAATATTAGAATATTGTGGCAGCACATGGCTGAATACTGGAGAACGTCTGGATCTTCTCTTCAGGGGAAAGGCTGCAGGGAACTATGCTCTCTGTCAGCCTTGGAGACTCCAAAAGGCCCAGATCTGGAGTATATCAGGTTTTCTTATTCCACTTCACACACAGCTTACAAATTTAAAGGTCTCGGTTGCAGACTGAAATGTTTCTTCTTAAAAATCACTGGTTTCTCTACTTTGTTCCTCCTGGTTATTATATAGCAAAATACTGCATGTGCAGAGACTGATATACACAAAGTGCCATGAGAAGTTCAATTTTCAGGTAGGTTAGTTCATAAAAGTTGGAGAAACTGCCAAACAAGAAGTCCCAGCTCATGGACTATTGTGGATTTATTCATCATTACAAACAGAGGAAGAACTGTATAGGAGGAATGTCTATTATGAAAATTATATTTAGTTATAGGGCTGACATACGCGGTCTGTTACCTCCTTTTTACAAATACTGTTAGCACCGTTCAGGCAGCCAGCAGGCATGGTTTCATGCAAAAGAGTGTGTGGTTATTTTCATAAGGTTTTTATGAATAAGGCTGGAGAAGGCTGCAGGAGATCTTTAATGTTTTTGATGGTACTGCTGTCATGTCAAAATATCATGTACCAACTTCTCTCTTTACTATAAATATTATAGTTATAAGGAAAACTGAGGCATAAGGACTGACAGTGCTAGATGTCTTTGAATGGGAGGTTGAGTGACCATGTTGAATCCTTAGGAATGTTTGAATATTCTTCCCCTGTCTCTGATACATACCCACTCCTGCATTTTCTCTTTTGTTTTAGGTGGAGTCTGGATAAGAGCTGTCAGGAGGGCTTTTTAGCTAGTTTGATAGCAATCGTGAACCACAGTTTTAGAGGAGTGGCACCAAAAAGCCTGTTGTTAATGCTGAGTGCTTTACAGGAGAAGTAACACTCCCTGCTTTCTCAGCTGCCTGAAAATCAAGCCATAGATACTGACCTTCCATCCACACAAGGTAAGTCAAGCCTGCATCAAGCATGACTGAGTTTAAAATATAGTTATCAGCCTATCATACAACTGTTTGAAATGAAGCCAGGGGAAAAATCACTAGAGCACAATGCTGTGTAGAGAACACTAATATTGCCAGATGTCTCCCTGTTGTGCTAAAACTACAGTAAATGATGTCTTGTTAGTACACCCTAGTGCTGTGCTGAAGTTGGGCTGCATTTCAAGATCTTCGTAAGTTATAGCAGTGCTGAGGCTGGAAAACTACAGTAGATCTACTGGAAAAGCCCTGCCCACTGCAAAACACAGACATGCTTCTTGACCATGACAAAGGTTCAAGATTTCTTTGTGCAGCTTCAATATACGTCTTAAAATGTAGAGTGCAGCAGGTATCTAAGCTGACGGGTTACTTAAGAAAATAAGTGGCAGTCTACCTTTTTTTTTTTTTTTTACTGGGGTAAAAAACCCAAGGATCAGCCTTGTTACCGATCCAAGCAACAACTCGCTATTCCTAAAGACACAGTCTCCAGAAAGGTTACTGTATACTTAGAGAGACCTTTCAAAAGTAACCTTTCAAAAAATAAAAAACCCAAACAAATCTAAACCCGCCCCTCACTTTGGATACAGTATCCCTGAATTGTCTCTTAAGGTTACTGTATCCCTGAAGATAAACCATTCAAAAGCCTCAGTTTGGGTTTTCCTTGTCATTTGCTGGGCTCCATTTAACAGAAAGTTTCCCTGAGCTAAGACTTGATGGCAACAGTGAAGGGGTAGGAGGAGCAGAGCAGCTGGCTGCTCTCATTTGG
This sequence comes from Daphoenositta chrysoptera, assembly GCA_013397915.1. Lineage (NCBI taxonomy): Eukaryota > Metazoa > Chordata > Aves > Passeriformes > Daphoenositta > Daphoenositta chrysoptera. The sequence goes on from VZRO01005473.1 coordinate 531,637, forward strand.
CATAGAGATGAAATCCAGGCTCCAGTTAGCCTCTAGGCCAACATTTGATAAAAGTGTCATGTCACACTCGCATATGAAGCCCTTTCCATTCCCACATAACCCATATGCATACTCTTGTTTCCCTATAAAAGTCCATTTGTGGCTTGAAAAGCTCATGTCAGATACAAAGCTATTTAAATCTTTCAGGATTTCTTATGTTTATTTTTTGACATTTGAGCACAGTTGCTAAAAGTGTGAGAATGGTTGCTGCTCCTGTTTGAATTTCTTCACCTCTCCACTCCTCAACCAGATGACATTTTAAGCTTTAAATTATATAGCAGGGAGCACATTAAACATCAGGTCTGAGAGAAATGGGAAACAACATGATGGGACTGCAGCTTTGGGTGCAGCAAACAGCTCAAATCTCCATATTAAAAATTAAACACTTTTTTGGTTTAAAGTGTGAACAGTCCCTCAAAAAGCTACATGAGATCCATTTTCTGGGTGATGGAATGTATGCCTGCCTAGTTTGCTTCCTATGAAGTTATTAACACTTGCTGCATCTGTAACTGCTGGTTATTGAAGGAAGGACTTAACTCCCTACCAGAACCCTGGGACTAATCAAAACATTGCCATTAACGTTTAATAAGAAAGTTGTTGCTTTCACCAATAAACTGGCTTAGACTCTTAATCCCCTAAAGCACAAATGGCACATACTGCATCATAGTTAAGAAGCAGATTTTGGAAAAAAACACAGTCAGAGGAGTGCAGCTTGTTGCATAAGCACAAAATGTCTGGCTGATTTCTTCTTACTTTCCCCCCCAGTACTGGATATTATGTATGCTAATTAGGATTCATCTCTCAGCAAAGTATCCAGACCTTGTAGGGCCAGTTCTTTCTTCCAGTGAGACCTCTGCATCATAAAACAGCCCAGACAAAACATGCCCAGGAGAAAATCCCGTGCTTATAGGAGCTTCCAAGCCTTTTCAACCATTTGCTTCCCTAGCTGCTTGTCTTGGATGGAGGAGAATGGCCTGTTAGAAAGGAATGGCCAATACAAATGGAAAAGAACAAATAAGACACTTGAGGGTGTGTCTGATGGATCCAAATATCCAGGACAGCAAAGAAGCATTGCTCCACATCTGTGCCAGCCTCAGGCAGAGGAGCCAAACTGGTAAATTTTAGCTCTGTCAGCCAGTTCTGCCATTTTGGAGATGGGACTGGGTTTACACTGAAGAGGCAGCACAAGAGGAGAGTAACATTTTGGATACTGTGGGTCCTCATTACTAAATGTATAAAGATTAAAAAAAACTACCACAAACAGTTTCGCAGTGCCTTTACCGAGAGAACAGCAAGAGCAGTGAATAGTGCATTTTATTGCAAATGCTTCATTTAACAAAGATTAAATATGCATCTGAACACAGTCACTTTGAGATACATTCCTAATCTGACTTTGCTCCTGCTTATAGTGGTATAAATCAAGAATTGTTCTACCAAAGTCAGCAAAGTCATTATCTGGTTTTAAACTCAAAAGAGAGAAAATCTTGCTTTTTACTTCTACAGCAAATCCCATTCAATTCAGTATGAATAAAGCAGTATGTTTAAGTGCAATGCAAGAACAGAGACAATTGGAAAATCCATGTCCTAAATTCAGTTCAGGGTTCTGGAGCTGAATATCCATCTGAGCAGTCTTGAACATTGCGACATCAAACCTCCTTTTCCTGCAGTGTAATTGAGTTTATTTTCCCCAGAAAATACGTTTTCCTTTTTGTAAACAGAGGCCACATGAAACACGTGGTTATCTTCTGAGCAAAAATCTCAAAGACCATAGCTTATACATATTAAAAAACCAACAACCCACAAATTTCTGTTTTGAAGCTAAATGCGGGTTTTTAGTGTATCAGCATTTTTATTCCATGCCAGTTTTTTGCATAGTGGAAAATATGCACCCTTAGGAGAATAACAACTATGATAAGTTGTTAAAAACCAAATTATCTAGGAAGGTAATTTTTCCCATTATGAAAGTGGCTTGTCAGATATTAGTGAAATGAATTAGTCACTTAACACACCTTTCACAACCTCTAGAAATTAGATTATGGCCTATACATTCCCATGAGTAACAGGAGCAGCTCTCCTCTTTGTATATACAGCAGTATCACTCCACAGTTTCTGATTATGTTTTATTCACATGGAAGCATAAATCAGTCCAAAGCCTAAAACTAACCAAACCAGTTCATATTTCTCACATGAGCTATTCTATTTGCATGCCTTTCCAGATTAAACATATCTTGTTGTGCTATAAAAAGATTCCAGGTACATGGTATTCAATGGAAAAAGGTGACAGCATGGCATTTAGAAGATGTATGCATGAGGAAGAAAGGAAAGCAGGAAAACAACAGAGAAAGAAAGGAACATTTGCTTTTGATCATCTCAATAGAAGAAAGTGAATTGAGCAATATCTACCCAATTATCCTTTGATTTATCCCTCTGCCTACTGGAACTGTTCAGGGTAGAGGAGGTGCAAGCAGGATCTCATCAGTGTATGTAAATGCATGAAGGGAGAGTGTAAAGAAGATGGAGCCAGGCTCTGTCCAGCAGTGCCCAGGGATGGGGCCAGAGGTGATGGGCACAAGCTGAAACAAAGGAGATGCAGTCTGAACATCAGGAAACATTTTTTCACTGTGAGGTTAACGAAGAGCTGGCACAGTTTGCCCGGAGAGGTTGTGGAGTCTCCATCCCTGGAGATACTCAAAAGCTGTCTGGACATCATCCTAGACAACCATCTGTAGTCTACCACGTTTGAGAGGGGATTCTGGACAAAGTGACCTCCAGAGACCCCTTCTGACCTCAGCCCTTCTGTGATACTGTGATGCTGCTTTAGTCTCTTGTCCGTAAGAAAGGGAGGCGGCTCATTTTCTTGGTTTGCTCCCTTCAATCAGGAGCAGCAAATTTCAGAAATGCAAGGGGTGCTCCAGCAGCCAGAAGCTCTGGAAGAGACCCCAATAAGCACGTAGAGTTTGCAGTGGGAAGGAGTGGAATGCTTGTATAGTCAGGATAGACAACTTTACATCTGAAAAATTAATAGAAACAAAGCAGGAGGGCAAGAATTACGCATTACTTCCACTTCAATCACTCTGAGAAACATTGCCATCCTTTTTGTTTCAGAGAGGGAACTGGGATGTAACTAATAAATATACATCAAGTGTCACCTGATGAGTACAGCTTTGTGCCAGTGGCTTTGGGAGCAGAGGAGGAATGCTGAGAACTACTGTGAAAGGACTTGTCATGTACAAAAGCAAACCAGAGAAATCTGGATGCCTGAAATTTATGACATTTAATTTCAGTGCAGACAACTGAGACCTTGGTAGTTTCTGGGACTATAATCATGTTTTCCAGACTGATTTACCATATCATTCTCCTGCACAGGGTGAAGCTAAGCACATCAAGGGGTGCTTAGGTCCCGGAGCTTTATAGTGCCAGTTCCTGGTGCTGCAACACGTAGCTCTGGCCCTAGACAAGAATCCCAGACTTTGGGGCTGTACTGTGTTCACGCTGGAAGAAACATAGTAAAAAGGGTCACACACCTCCTCCATCTCCTCTGACTAGCTTGTCTTCTTGAATGCCAGCTGTCCTACATGTTAAAAAGTATCTGAACTGGACTTAATGCAGTGTAGGGCAGCTGAAGAAGTTAAAAGGCAAGTTCAGTGCCAGGTTTAACACTGGATCCTTTTCTTGGGTCATATCCTTCCTGGTACAGCTTCCCATGAGCATGGCAAGACGAAGTAGCTATTTCTTTTTCTTCCTTAAGTGAATATTGCAAAAGGACAGCACCGAGGAGGCTGAAACTTTCAAAAACATAAGCTTTTTCATGCTGAGTTCAAGCAAAAATGCAGCACTTTCAAATCATGCCTGGCACATTAAGGTAACCCTGACAAGCAAGATACAGAAATGCAAATGCGGCTTTAATGTAGAAGTAGCAAGTTTCTGCCTGAAAATACATCTTGCCGAGTTACAAAGAAGGCATTTTTTCATACTCTGCAGTAGACAATCCTGTTATCAAATGTGGTGGTGCTGTTGGGAGTGGAGAAGGAGATCTTTTCACATCTTTTTCTAGACTATTTCTGCTTCTAATAAATGCAAGTGCCTGCTGAAAAGCTCTGCACTAAAGTGCCTGGGTTTCTTTAACAGGGACCTCAGAGGAGCACTGCTGGGGTTAACATACTGTTTCTCCCAGGCATATACAAGTGTATTGCAGAAGGCACTATGCAAATACTGTTCACAGAGTTTATAATTTCCTGTTGGAACAGCAAAGAAAAGAAGGTCATTGATTTAAACCAGAGAATACAAATTATTTCCTGCCCACAAAGCTGCCAAATGCTTGGAGTTATTGATTTTTTTTTCCTCCCTGCTGCTAACCAAACACTTCTGGTCCTGTCATGGGCATCATCAGCTTATTGACTAAGTAAACATAACCCGTTAAGCTGAACATTTTTAAAATAATAGAAAATTATAGTGGCTTTAGTAAAAAAAAATATAGAAAAGAGAGAAGAGGAAAAACAGTTCCTGAAGTTAATTAACTTTTATGTAGATTCAAGTTTCTGCAATATAGATTTGCATCCAAATGAGAGAGCAAGGAATAATTGAAAGGAGACTCACAGAGAAAAAACCCAAAAGCCCTTTCCTAAGAAAAGCCAAAAAGAGGAGAGTGCAGGGAAACTGGTACTTCAGATTTTAAGACCCCAAGTAAAAGAAAAAATTACTACAAAATTGAGATTGAAAGGATAAAACCATGTGGCAGCAGCATGGTGAAGGCATGTTTTTATTTATTTATTTATTTACTAGCAGCAGGAGGTCTGTGCTATTGTCTGCATTTTTTTTTTTTTTTTAAGTCAGAGCTGAGCACAGCTGATGCCTGGCCTTGGAACCTGTCAGTTTGAAGATAACACGTACAGTATTAATAAATGTAGAACAATACTTGCTGTCAAGTTGGTTACAAGGCAGTAGTTCACTGAAGGGGGCCTGACAATGTCAAAAAGCATTAGACCAGAGCCAGCAAATGCTTTATACTCTACAGCTGAACCCAAAAGATGAATTGATGCCCTGGATCTGACTTTAAGGCATCTGTCTGCTCTGGAGAGCGCGTGTTTGTCTGAAGAAGCAGAGAAACAAGTTGCTTTTCCCTCCTCCTCCAGCCATCTGCCTACACGAGGGAGGCAAGGACCAAGACACAAGAGAACAAGTCCTAGTATGCTGTAAATGGACACGGATACCTTACGTACAAAATAGTATTTAAAAGTAGGAGCACACACTCCTAGAGGTGTTTACAGGCAGCTCTGAACAGCAGGGAGACAGCTACCAGGCTGGGACACTGCAGAGAGGGCTGGCTTTCCCCTGGGACTGGCTGTTGCAGGTGGCTTCCCTGGCCATGAGCCTTGCAGTCCTTTGGTGTGAGAGTCAGCAGCGAGAGAAGAGCCAGTGGGAAGAGACACCAGGAGGGAAGTAAACAAGCAGATTACAAAGTGATGAAAAATGAGGGTATCGGTCTTCTACAGTGGCTTAGAAGAAGGTGTGACTGTTTCCTCCACCCCCTCACCTTCATGCCTGTTGACTGAAGAATACTATTAAGGCAGGTAGTCACAGACTATTAATGACCTGTTAACAGCTTCTTTAATTTTCTAATAAGTGCCAACTGCAGCTGCTATAATTATAATGCTGGTCCTACAACGTGCCCTGTGCCAGACTGCAAAATATTTCTTTTTTTTTTTTGTCTGGAACACATATTCGTGCTCTTCACATGTGTGTACTGCACATGGGCAATTGTATGCCTAAGTAAAATTACATCTTAGGCTGTCAGAGCACTTTGCACCCATTAAATATTGATATCTTCCAGCCAAATAGGAACCAAGAAGTGTGAAGTCACTTATTTTTGCATGTGTGAATTGAGACACCCGAAGTTCATAGTTTTAGCCACAATGATACAGTGAGTCAGTCCCTGAGCACTGGAGTCCCTGGAAGCACTGTCTTCTGCTTTGTTTGTGTTAGTATCATCTGAACTGCAAAAGTCACGGATAGGTTGGAGGTAACACTAAGCAGGGGCTTTTTCTGTGTAACCAGAGGTCCCTATGAGTAACATTGTATGAAAGTGATGATATCCATCATTTTTCCTAATTCTCACTACCACAGAGCTGAGTAGCGTGTGATGGGAAAACAAAACATAAACAAACAGAAATGGATCACAGCCCACCTATGTGTCTCACATATGCCACATTTGTCAAATTTCATTGTGCTGAGCCCTTGGTAATCTAACGTTTAATCAACAAACCCCACAAACAAGTATTTGAAGATTCCTGTTTTCTGATGAAATAGCGTATGTTGTTAGCAACCCTGTCTGAAAGCTGCTAGTGAGGCTGTGTCTTGAAAATGCCATAAAGCAGATGCTGAATTTTCAAAGATCTTTTAGAAGACAATGATCCTGTAAAGCTATCACCTGTTGAGCACACACAAAGCACACAACATTTTGAAAAATCTCACCCAGCAACAGTACGTAAAGCTGTGGTCTGTGCTTTTGTCCATCTCTTGGACTGTCACACCTCCTTGCTGGACAAAGCCCTGTGCTGCAGCTCCATAGGGAAAGCTTGTCCCCTATCTCTAAGGGTAGGTTCGCTGAAGGAAACAGCCCTGGAGTTGTGCTGAATCTGTTTAGTCTGGCACGTTTTAGACTAAGAGATGGAATGGGCAGGGAACAGGGAACAGCCCAGGTCACTGGGAATCAAGTGCATGACTGTGCACCAGCTTCCTGTGAAGTTGTTCTGTGTTTTTCTGCCACAGCTCTGCAAAATAAAAAAAAAAAAAAAAAAAAAATCCCTGCCTTCCCTAACAGGAGCTATTGAAGGACCGAAGACTTAGTGAATCACGTTCAAATTATTAAACAGAGAGAGATTTATTACTTAAAATCTTTCCCACACATATTCTGAGGAGGAAAATATGGATTGCAGTCAGCTGTTCTCTGAAATTCCTCTTGTCCTGACTCATTTTTGGAAGGCAATCTGATTCATGTCCAACTATCTTGTGAGCATCCAGTATATCTTTTCCTTTTTCCAAGGGTGGATGAATAAATCGGTAGCTACTCCCCAGATGAAGTCAAAGGTCTGACTCCAGATGCTGCACATGCAATGTGGCAGGTTCCATCGTTTCCTCTGCCCTTTTGCACTCTCCATCTTGCACAGCTCTGTGCACAAGTTAACAAGCTGGATCTGTCTGAACAGAAACCCTCAAGTACTATGGGAACTTCTTTCCTTTCTTTTATTTTTAATGATTCCCATCATAATTATTTTTTCCCTTTTTTGTCTTTCTGATAATTGAATGTTTCTAGGTCAGAATCCCTGTTGGTCTTGTGCTGTTTTTGGTCCCCAATGCTTATTAAAAAGTCACGAGTCTTTGAGGTTAGCTTTTCCCCAGATCCTAATTTGTGTTAACAGATTTAGCTGATACTGAACCAGTTCTGCTCATATGGGCAAGGACCAACTTCTGGAACCAATCCAGGTGTCCACGATGTTCGAAAGTAATTAGTTTTCTTTAAAGCCTTGGGCTGTAAGTGTTGATCTGATAAAGTTTAAAAGGGACTTGACTTTCAGAAGCGTGGGGTCCTTCTTTTCTGAAGGAGGGGCCTTTCTGGAAAGGTATAAAGATGGGCACTTGAAATAAACTTACCCCATCTGAGGGTCTAGGGGAAATTAGGGTAGCATTTTTTTAGTTTCGGTTTTCAGTAGGTAGTAAGAATAAGAGCAGCGTGTTTATGAAGTGCCAAAAATATGTACTGCTGTAATACTATATAATAAAAAGCATTAGATCAGCAAGGTGTTTGGGCACAGGACTGCAAACCTTCCCAGCACCACTGATATTTTTAAAAGCTTTGTAAATTGGGCTCTGTGCTGATCACAGCAGAGCAGACCACATCTTTTACCCCCTCATTTCTTGAAGCAGACAAGGGCACAAGCATCATATGATTTACACTATGTTTCTGCTTTAAACATTTTTCCCCTGTGAGTGCCTCCCCTGGCATTCAGTTCCTTTAGGTCACTGTCTACTGCATGCCTGTTTCGTGCATGCATGTGGATGATATTATTGAAGTTAGTAAGACTACGGACAAGCATAAGCCTTATCAGGATTGGAGTTAGAGACTGTAAACTTCCAGGTTGGTACTAACTTTTAATGTAGCCACATGGAGTTCCTAGCCCAATGACATCTGCAGTACTTCTGTGAACTTCAGAGACCATTTTCTTTTCTTTTTACTAGGCAAAATGTAACCTGTTAGCCAATAAGGTTATCACAGATTCCTGGTAGTTTTTGATTTTTTCCCACATCTCAGGATTTAGTAAGTTGACGTAAAGCTAGATTGGTCATTGGTTTTGGCTTTGAGATTCTGTCAGTGTCTTCAACATAATGAGTGTGTTGGACATAGATAAATGCCCACAAACTACCAAGAAAGATAAGTAGTTACCACTGCATAGAAAGAATTGCAAACTCTTGGATCATTCCATGAGAAATGATTTTGTACTCTTCCCTGCTCCCTTACCTTGCAGGTTCAGTGAACCTGTTCCAGGAAATTATATACAGGAAACACACATCACACTATGAAAACCTCACTGGCTTGACAGTCCCTTTCTGCTAAGCACAGAGTGCTGTTCCCTCTCATCATGTCAGCACGAGACAGTCAAAGGACTCTATTTGCTATTTTTTTATATGATTCTTTTGTTTTAACGTGCCCATTTAGAAGCTGGTCTGTGATGCAGGCTATGGGGAGGTGTAGGGACAGCATGGAGCAATCCTTTTGAACCTTGGATTGCAGCACTCATGACCTCACTTCCAGCAGCAAGGAAGCCAAGAAGCTCTCCCACAGCTTTCTCAGGTAAACCACTCACTCTTAAACCCATAAACACCACTGATCTGTTCTTCTTGCACCTTGGTTGCAACTTTTTCATTTACCCTACTTCTGAATTCTTAATCTTAAATCCTTTGCAATTCACCTCTAAAACGCAAAAGGTGAACATTCACACCTTCTTCCACCCTCCATGGTGTCCAATTACAGAAACATACAATTAGGGATGTTAATGACAGATTATCAGGCATTAACCTATAATGCCATCCTCCAATAGCAGCAAAAATGGGTCACACTGTAAGTATAATTATCCTGGTTCTCTAATAGTACGCCCTGGTCATGCCTTGTTTCTGTGATATATCCTTTGTATTTCAGTACAAAGTAGGGGCAGCTCTAGTTGTGTTGGGGAGTGATCTGGAGCAGGCTGTTGAGTTGCTGGCACATGGGCCTGGCCTTCAAAGTTGAGAACACAACAAGGCCATAGCATCTTCCCACAGCTTAGAGAGAACCAGTAAAGGATTTTGGTGCCTGCCTTTGATACCTGCAGTTAGGAAGACAGGCTCTCTTTACAGAGGGATAAACAGAGGGATAAACAGAGGGACAGCAGGAGACAATAGGACCCCTTGGACAATAGGAATGGTGGTCCCACTGCTTCTGTCTGCTCAGCACCGCGGTGGTGGCTGGGAGGAGGGCACATAGAGGGGTGAAGGTGGGCAGGCAGGAGGAAGAGAAATGCACTGCAGGTGAGCCCACCAGATGAGACGGTGCAGCTTAAGAGCACAAAGGGAAGTTGTCTGTGACAGTGGAACAGAATTTCTCTTCTGTAAATACAACAGAAACATGAAAATAAGAGTGCTCAAGAGAGGAGAAAAATGAAATGAAACTAAGATATCTGAAGGCACCATGCAAGTTTTGTGCTCACTGAGGTGGCCAACTGCTTTGTAGCGTGTGCTGCAGGAGAAGTGATACAGGAGTGAGGTGGCTGTTTAGAGTCCTTAATCACTTTATTGACTACTTTCCCTTTCCGTGTCAATTAGCTAGTAGCAAAGGCAGAAAATAAACTTAACACTGTTTCTTGGCTTTCTCGCCAGTAATCTTTCTCATATGTAGAGTGGGCCTCTTAAAGCACCAGGGCCAGCTACACGTATCTTGTGGATCTAACTGATCCACAAGGAGATCCTGGAAGGGACTATTTCAAGGCTGTCTAAAAAGGTGTTTTACCTCCCTAAATGCCAAAATATGTGTTTTCAGTGTGGCTGAAGAACAACTGAGGAGAAAAAAAAAGAAAAAAATGTATTAATCCTACTTTTGGTTTGACTGTGAATCAGGCAAACTTTACTACAAGTTTCTGAGGTCTTGGTGGAGGCACTCTATACATGCAAAGTTTTTGAAATTTCTGAACATACTGGAAGGGGGCAAAATTTGTGCTGTTACCTCTCATAAATGAGGTAAATAATACATTGAGGCTATTTCCATAAAAAAAGGGGAAAATAATATGCTGAAATCCTGTCAGAACACTTCTGCTGTACTGTTTTGGTTTTGGTGAGAGTACTAATGATGAAGGTATGTTGTAGACAGTGAGTGTTAAAAAGATGTCTCTAAAATATTGTCCTAACATGTTATTAGTATAGAAATTGGCTTGCACCCAGATGACTGCCTTATGGATCTTAGAAGATCAATGGATGGGCAAGAAAGCAAGAATGTGAAATACAAGTGTGTGCTCATGTGTGGTTTGCCTGACATTCCCCTCATCTCCTGTGACTTCCTGGGTGGTTTGCTGAAAAGCTGTGCCTAGGGCCAATTAAAAACCCACCAGCCTGAGGGGGAGTTCCACTGCAGAAGGGTCAGCAACAATTCCAGCCTTGAAGTTAGGTGCTCAGGTCTGTGTTCAGGTCTATGGATAAATTTTAATTTAATTTAATAGTAGTCTTTTGCTGCACCTATTTAGTGTGGCGTTCCAACACCTCGGGACAAGGTGGTTCAAGGTTCAAGGTGGTTTAAAGGCTCCCAGCTGCCTGCACTGGTGGCCTGGCATTATATTGTCCTGGCCAGGTGGGTAGGCAGTGGCCCAGATCGAGATAGGCAGCAGTGATCACACTGAGTTTGCATGGATCAAGTTGCTTCTCTTGTTTCAGAGCAATATTATTGTTTGCTGTTTGGTCTGTGGTAGCACCCAGAGGCTGGAGATGCTGGTGGAATTTGGTAGCACCAGGAGGAGGAGAAGGACAAGGAGAAGAAGGAGGAAATGCCTTCCCCATAGAACCTGCAGCCCCAGCTCCCTTGCTCAATTCCAGGGAAAATAAAATTAATGTTTGTGCTTGGTGAAAATGCCCTTCTTCTCCACTACCTGCCTTTGGTGGAGGTGCCTGAGACCAACCTCTGCCACACAAATTTCAGAGACCAAACAGAAAACCCAAATTTCCCAAAACAAGGGAGACTATCTTAAGCTAGCCTATTTTTAGAAGATCCTCTGAGGAGAAAACAAAGTCTAATTAAAACCAGCCTTTACTGTTGCAGTAACCCACCATTCCACATGTGACCCTGGGAGTTTGTTAAATCTTGTTAACAGCCTGAGTCCCACTTAGCTTTAAAGTCAAGCCTTCTCCTCAATATCCTGCTATTTTCAAGGCACAAAGAGAATGTCACTATTATTAGGGTGTTCTGTTCTTCAATAGATTTTTTTTTTGAGAACACTACTTAAAATGATTTAAGGTTTCTTTTTTGGTAACTGAAGTTTCAGTGGTTTTGTGCATGCTAATCTCCACTTAATCTTTCTTACCACTGCAAATAACATGGAGCAAAAGGTGTCTTTGCAGAACAGCGTAGCTTGGAAACTGTGCTTTTTTAATTACCGGCTGTGGAAAAGTCTGGTTTTCCACCAGTTGACTTGCATACTCTTTTAGTGGTATAACAGGTTCTCAGGGGAGATCACCACAGATAGCAGCATGAACTTCCTCCTTAGGAGGCAATTGCCTGTTGTATCTATAAAATTCTCTCAAATACTTAACAGTTCCTCGCTTTGTGGCAAATGAAGTGGAGGGGGTTTGGTCCTTCCCTGTGAGAGCCTCTACAGTTTGCAAGGTGTAGGTCATGTTCAGAAAGGCTCAGGACAGGAGACACACCTGTGCTTCCTTTCCTTAGTGAGCCACTCCCATGGCACTTCAGCAGAGCAGCCGATGGAGCAGCAAACACAGTTGGCCATGGGACAGAAATCCTACTGACAAGCTGTCACGAATGGATTTTGATATAAGTTCATCTCCTGTCTTTGCCCAGGCCTGCCACACAAGCCCTTGCAGACAACAGATCCTTACTACATTCTGGTCTTCCACAAGCTGTCACCATTCAGAAGTCAGCAGCAGCTGTGTGCCAAAAGATGCTCAAGGCTACAATATTCAGGCATCCATTTCACAAGGGACCAGGATGGCAGGGAAGGGAAGCAGTAGCCTGCGTGTGAGGGATGCTCTGGGCTCCAAGGACACTTCTGTCCTTGGTTTTGGAGGCTGGCAAGGAATTGTGGGATCAATGAGAAGGTTTGCAGTCTTGAGAGGCTTGTTAAAATGCGTAGCTCTGAACCTTTTCCCACAGGGTGCTGTCATAGGGCTGGCTTGGGAAAACAGCTGAGAAACAAGTGGGACCAGAGCATCAAGGGCTAGACAGGGATGGGGTGGTCCAGCCCCTGGGCTTCCAACTGTGCCTGAAAATGAGCAATGGCGATGTTGTACCTGTTACCGTAATGAGGACCTTGGTGCACAGCTTGGGTGCACCTCAGCTCTGCACATCTCTGCCTCAGCAGGAGCAGCAAGAGAAGGCAGCTGTGGGCAGGGGCAGCACGGCAGGAGCAGCACGGCAGGAGCAGCCAGGTGTGCTGCACAGGGCAGCAGTGCTTAATGGGATCACCACTGCTCAGCTGCCAAGCTCCCTTGCCAGATGGCACCGTCCCTACTCTGCAACACTGGAGCGGAGGTGGTGATGAGAGTGTGTGTGAGCATGTGACTGATCAGCAATCAGCTTTTCTTACTTTCCATCTATCTCCCTGGTTTGGGTGTGAGCAGACTGTGAGACCTAACAAACCTCAAACCCACTGACAGCGAGTTGCAGAGCCTCTAATTTCCGCTGTTTAGGCAAGTCCCCTGAGCCTCAGTCAAAACCTTCTCACTGGTGCAAGAGCTCCCTGTCTTCCCACCCTTACTCAGCAAACTTCCAGCAGCACCCCCACTCCCAGACATTTGCATTCAATTACCCTGAATTTAATCACGGAAAGCAAATTTTGCCTGGCCACAACTTTGAAAGGGGCAAAACCAAATGCCGCAGGTCACAAACTGTTATATCTGATCCTCCCTCCAGATTTACCACGGATTTTTTTTTCCCATCCCTGTTATGTGGTGTTGGTGTCAGAGCCTCCTCCTAGCAAGATGAATCTTACAAGAAACTTGGTTATTAATCAGATTTTGCAGGAATTTAAGGAAAGTTGCAAACACAAACAGGCGAGCAGAAAGTTCTCACTGTCCTTGTGAAATGACTACCACTGTTTCTCTGTAAAACCACACTTGCACATTTCCTCTGCTGTAACTTCTCATGCCATTCAAGTTCCCCAGGGTAAGCAAAGAAGAAAAAACTCATCAGAGAAACAGATCAGGAGAGAGAGAGATGATAGCTGACTATAATAATGGCACAGTTTAGGCATTTTAGGGCATAAAATAGGCATAACATCCACATGCATCTCTGGGTGTCTATCACTACTAGCCATCCACAAATCTGAAGTAATTGAAGTAGTAAACTTAAGCACTAAGGGTTCTTAAAAATCAAGGAAACTAGTTAACAAGGAAAGCATTCAACCTAGGAATGGCACACATTACAACTGAGTGCAAGTGCCAACGGGGCAGGAGATGAAATTTATACCTGAGTTTCATTCACAGTTTTGTAGAACCATAGAATATGCTGAGTTGAAAGGGACCCACAAGGATCATAGAGTCTGATTCCTGTCCCTGCACAGAACACCCCAAGAATTACACCAGATGCCCAAGGGCATTGTCCAGACTCTTCTTGAACTCAGACAGGCGTGGTGCTGTGACCACTTCCCTGGGGAGTCTAAGTTTCCTTCAGTTTAGAGCATGCAAGCGTCAGTGTAAGGGCATGTCAGCAGAGGGGTGAGCAGAGGGAGGTTGCCCATGTCACCCTGACTTGGCCACGATGGGAAGAAGTCCTGACACTTGTCTCTCCACCCTTGCTGAACTGCGGTTGTCAGCTGAACAATACCTGACTAACACATACCTGAGGGATGCTAGAGGTGGTTGCCACAGCAGGACTCAAACGGCCTTGCCCAGGTCACATTTCTGTAACTGGTTTGGGCCTTGGTTTATTAATCAGCTCTCATTGAGTGTACCACTTAAGCCACACCATTGTATGACAAGTATTGGGGTGTGAAACCTTTGGGATTAGAAGTCCCATACAGCTCCCCCAATTATTTATATGCCTATGTGTCCATTGCAAAAGAACAGCTTTTTGCTAGTTTTTAAAAAATTGCTGTCAAGACCATTCCCCCCTCCCATGCCAGCTCCAAGAGAATCAAGAGCATAAGCCAATACTCAGATGCTTGTTCAAGTCCCATCCTGCCACAGCCTGAAGCAAAGTGCTACGCCCCCACTGACAACTCAGCTTGACTCCTACTAACCTGGTGTGGGCAGGAGCATTCGCTCAGGCTCTTCAGTCCCCCTCTTACCCAAACTACAGAAGTGTTTCTTATTCTGCTGGGTCATGCATTCAAATGTCAAAATTGTGACTCATTAAAAGGGCAAGTTTGGGCTGGGGGGGATACAGGAAGGAAGAAAAACAGCTTGCAAGAGACTTCCTGTTTATCCACAGCTTGGGAAAAAAATTGACACAACAGAATACACACACCCTGGCTCCATTATCTTTGCTGGCACAGTGCTGGCTTGGCTCTGTCCCTTACCACTCGAGGCCAGATCCATCCCTGCCGCGAGCGTGTTTACTTTACAGGAGTTTACTCGAGAGAGAAATGCGGCCCCAGAGCTGAATGCTCGCAGTGTGCGAGCAAACACACAGGCACCGGGAGCCCCCGCCACAATGCCACGGCACTGGCCCCCGGCCACACCGGGGAGGTCATTTTCTTCTTGGCAATTAGCGAAGTGGTGGCATCACTAACAGAAGTTGAATAAACACATTCAACCCAGCTGGGTTCCCAGTTTGCTCTGTTCTCACCACTCTTCCTTCTGGGCGCACCGTGGGGCCCCAGCAAGCAGGAGCTCGATGCCTGTGCACTGCGCTTTCATTCAGGCCTGGTTGGAAAGGGCTTTTAGGAAAGAGGAGGAGGGGGGAAGTAACCCTTTGGCTTTCTTCTTTTACAACAAATGTCTTCTCTTTTTCTTTTCAGGGAGGAAAAATGCCAGCTTCTCTAAGAAAATTGCAGCAAATGGCTGTTTTCATGGGACTGTTCAGTGGCGGGGGATGCATCGTGATGTATAATCTTATGCAAAGTAAGTCTTGGTGTTATTAGCAACCTTATTTCTCCTCTGCCCCTTTCACTGGCTTTTGTGTGGTGGGGGAAAATAGCTGCATGCGAGTTGTGAAAAGCAGATGAAGTTAAGGGGAGTGTGGCTGAGCCTCTGGGTTCTGCATCCATGGGCTCTGCTTTTTTCATCCCCAGGGCTTTTGCTCTCCCAAGTGCTGCTCAATGTATTTCTAGAGGCGGATATTGCATAGGGAGCAGGCTGTTGTGGTCAGAAAAAAGTCTGGTTTTTGGGGGTTTCCTGAGGGTGATGGTGAAGTGAAAGCTTCACCTGCAGTAATGGAGGTTTCATTTCTTAACTGAGATTTTGTAACTGGGCAGTAAAAGAGGACCATCGGTGAGAAGGTGTTAAAGTCTAGAAGTTTTATCTGTAAATCTCTGCATGATGCTGGCTCTTAACCACAGCACACCTGTGAAGTGCTAAGAAATCGTGAGTTTCTCCTGAATGAAGTACACATAAGAGCAGTCAGCACTCAGAAGACCAGGACAAAGAGAAAAGCTAGACAGGTGATGTTTATAGACATCTCTAGTTGCTATGTGTTTTTTGCCAAGAATCCACATTATTAGTCCAAATTATAGATGTTTATTTTTTCCAAAACTGCTTTTAGATATTTAACATCAGAGCAGAAATAGGCTTTGCCTCTCTCTCAGGGGGTGCCACAGGCGTCTTGGCCCTGTGCCTCTCTCTTGTTGGTGCTATCAAATGCTATTGCTTTTCACCTACCCTGATACCAGAGGATGCTGCCAGAAAAAAGTGTAGCCAAGCCTGTTTCTCAAGCCCTCAGATAAGCTCTGATACCTCCCCTTCATTTTACACATATTAATAACAAATCAGACAAGTCTGGAAAGCAGACTTTAATTTTAGGCAGCTCATGCCCCCAAGCTCTGGAGTACATGACAGAAATATGATCCTTGCGCTTTAAAATATTGAATCTGGCTTTAACGAGGACATCAGCATTTTTTAATTTTCAGCTTCAGCACTGTGATCTAGAAATCTCGTGGGGTGGTCACCCCCTGTGCTGCACAGCAAGCCTGAGGGCTGGTTCCCCACATCCCTTGGCTGTGCAGTCAAGTGGCACATTGCAATGGCTCCTTCTGTCTCTCTTGCCATTTCAGTGGCCACTGAGCAGCTGCCTGATAAGTTGGTGGCAAGCCAACCAGGCTGCTGAAAGAACACTTTCTGCAGCCAAGCGTGTCCTTCTCTGTCCTCTAAACAGACGCAGAAGCCACACTGAGAACCTTCCTCCCTTGGCTCATGCCTGGGGCTATCCCAGTTCCTTCTGCCCCGTGCACAGAACTGGCCCATACTTGGACTTGTGAGGAGCGAGTGGCCTCCGCAGTGGTGGGAGCAGTGGGAGAGGATTGCTTCCCTTCCCTTCCTTGAGGCTGAAGGGAAGTTTGCATGCACGTGGTCTCTGTGCAAGCTTGTACAAATACTCAGGTAATCCTATTTCTACTTACTCTCATCACCTCCACACCCTTCTCATGGAAGCAGTCTGCTCAGCCAACTCCAGCATGCTTTCAGCTCTCCTACCAAAAGATGTGTGGACAAATGGATTAGTTGGGTATTTAATGTCTAACACATGAGATGCTAACAAGGAACAGCTGAGAAGGAGCACCAGGAAGTTAGAATCCATTTCTCCTCCAACCTGCAGGATGAACACCATACACTTTTAATGTGGTCTGGATGGCTGTTTGCCATGATTTATAGGTACTAAAGGGCTGGCATGCTGCAAGCCCTTTGGTTGGAGCTCCTTAGGATGCACCAGGGGGACACAGGAGGACCAACATAGGTCACAGCCTAGCAAAGCTGTTTCTATGCCAACTGGATGCTGCCTGCTCATAGGGGATGTCTCTAATTAGGGAGAGGGGGCAGCATCCTTCTGCTTCATGCTCCAAGACTAATACTGGCAAGAGACCGAGACAGGCAAGAGATCGAGAAAAAAACTTTACACCTTGTTTTAAACCCTTTGAAAGGTGAGGGCTAAGTTCCCAGAGTAGGATTTACACAACTGCACACTCTTAGCTTAACTCTGCCCTTCTTGATGTCAAAAGAGTGAAGTTACACTGATCTAGAAACCCCAGCAAGACTGCCTTAAAACTGTTAATAAGCAAATCTTTGTCTCCATAAGGAGGGTCAGGAAGTCTCCATCTCCTCAGCTCTGCCCTGTCCATTGGCAGTCATGGTACAGCGTTTCACAGCCACAGAGAGCAACCAGACATTGATAACAGCAGTTTGTCACAATTGTCCTCCATGTGCCACCACTGCAGCATCCATCTACAGTGCTGTTGTGGCTGCTTGACCAGTAACTCGAGTGATGCTTCTTCATGCCTCCCTTCTAAGGCATCTGTCATTAGAGTTGTAGCTTCGTGGCTGCCTCTTGGAAAGCTGTACCAAGACCACAGCAAGAGTTCCACAGCAGCAGCTGTTCCTGTCTCAATGTGTGCAAGATATTCTCCATTTTTAAAGTATCTTATGTACTTCCAATAGAAAAAAAAATTGAATTACTATCAGAGCATTTCATATATTCATCCTTGTGCCTTTTTTCCCCTATTTTTTCTTCCTTTTAGATAACCTACAAATGCATGAAAAATGGGGAGACACAGCCATAAGCTGAACTGTATATCAGAATGGAACAGGCTATGTTCAGAGCCCTTTTCACTTAAATGAGCTGAATAACATTTGCTTCTCTGATGTAAGGGTGTGTTTTCTCCTTGAGCCAAATTTCTCCTAATTAATAGTTTTGGACTGTATTTCAGGGAGGGTGTGGTAGTCTGGAGAAAATGTCTTTTTCTTTTTTTTTTTTTTAACTTACGTTTTGGTTTTAAGTAAACAGTCTCCTCACTACGCTGTTTCTCTCACCTAGAGAGTTTTGCCAGGACCCAGTATTACCAGCAAGCTTTGGAGCAGCTGAACAGCCATCCTGATGCCCTGGAAGCCCTGGGTGCCCCCCCGCTGAAGGTTCACAACATCCGCCTGACAGATGGGAGCAACCGCGTGGACTCGGAGAGAGCGCGGGTAACGCTGGGCAGGCGGCGTCACAGGGTGGCTTCCCGAGGTGTCAGGTGACAAGAGATCAGCCAGGGGATTTCCAGCAGGTCATGGGTCACCTGGGGGCACTGGAAGGAAGTAGCGTGGGATACGAGTTGATCTGGAAGAGGAATGGATTTCCAGAGCATATATCTACTAGCCTGGAAAGAGCAAGAGCAGCATCTTCATGTTGTGCTATATGGGCCCATCACAGAATGCCAAGGGACCCGTCAAGCCAGTCAGTCCCTCTCCTCACACTGTAAGCCACAAAATCATTTTCAGAGGTGTATCAGATCCAGCTTTAAAAGAGCACCTGCCTTCCTTTACCCCCAGATATGTCCCATGCTAGTTTTTAGAGCTTTTTTCAGAGCAGTTTTACAGCCTCTTACAGGCTATGCTGTGGTACAGCATAAATGGTGTGGTTTTTAAGAGCACCTGTAAGTTTGTGTCATGGAGAACAGCTGCCCAGCCTGAGACTGAGCATAAGGGTTACTCAGTGACTGGAGAATGCTGTGCTGGGTGCTGATGTATTGCACAAGGCTGCCTTGTATCAGCTGAGGGCTGGGCCCAGGCAAACTTTGCAAACACAAGTACACTTCCACTCGGCATTGATGCCTCAAGAGTACTTTCCATCAGTGTTTTTACCCCTTAATCCAGGACTGGCTGCCCTTCCCTTGTTTTGCTAGTGACACAAAGTGTCCTTAGCAACCTCTCCAGGACGTTCACTGGGGTAACTCATCACATTGGAATAATTTTCTTTTTACTGGTGAGTAGTTACGAATGCCAGGGACCAAGCAAAGGTGGATCAGATAGTACAATGAAGGAGAGTGGCTATCAGGGTAAGATAAAAAAAACCCCAACCTTTAACCAAGTCACATAAAATTACTTTCCATTTCACTTCAGCCAGGCTGCATTTACATGATACCCTGGACCAAAACATTTCCCATGTTTTAGAGATTCCACCAGGAAGCATCTAAGGAAAAAAACTGTACAAAACCCCACACAATCTCATATACTGACTGCAAAGAAGATAACCTTTCCCACGGATGTTTTCCTATGTCACTGTTTAAGAATGCTGGTCGCTTGGGTGACTCAGGGTGAAGTCAAACCCTGCCTTCTACTGACCTCACCCAAGACACAAATCACCAACTTTCTTCTCTACTTTTTCATGCTCCTAAGTATTCATGTTCTCATGAAATAAACTGGTTAATCATCATTATACCATAGGTTGATTTACTGACTCCACAACATTCCCAGCTCCTGGGTTTTTTGGCTAACACCTGGCATTTTTTCTGTGTGATTGCATCACCATCAGCAAATGCTACACTTGAAACATTTCTTTTATTCAGGCATTAGACCCAGTGCAACTGGCTGTGGTCACAGCTGCAGCTCCAGCTTTGTTTGTTAAACAGATGAGTGATAGAATTTGTGACACTGAAAAAAAAATCATTGAACATCTCATTGCTTTAGTGTGTGTTAAGGGACTGATATGCAGAGGATCTCAACCTACAGGCTTGTTATGGTTATGGGAAGCTCTGACAGTGCAGGTCACCTCTGGATGACCATACATTCTGGTAAGGAAAGGTGTTTGCTCATAAATATTTCAGAGGGCGAGTGGTTTCCCCCGGGGGTTGCAGCTGTAACAAAGTACATTCTTTCGGCAGAGAGATTAATGCATGGCAGAGCAGACATACTTGTGTAGCCCCATACGTGTTAGCTGTTAGAATAGCTTAGTCCACCTCTGAAATACAGTAAAAAGAATTATAGTGTAAAAGTTAAAAAGTTGTTGTATCTTTGACTAGAAGGAGTGAATGTCTGTTTCATAATATGCTTTGCTGAATCTTTAATGTGCTTTTACATTTGCAGATAAAGTTACCAGTCTCTGGAACAAAATCGGCGGGATACCTCTACATTAACTCGGAGATGGACCACTCCCATCAGTGGTGAGTACTGGGGGAGGTGCCAGGGGAAATGGGAAAGAAGTGGTAGGAGAAAAGAGTAGAGCAGGATGTTTGCTTCAGTCGTCCGTGTTGCTGAGGTCATACACACAAATCAAGCAGAACTCCTGTCTGAAGGTCTTGTGAAAGGTTATTATTTTCATTAGGACAAAAATGTAAATTAGTTGAGGAATGTATTGAATTCATCTCTCTGAATGTTAGAAGGGCTACACGAGCCCTTCCTTTGTGTTAAGTGTGCTCTGCAAACTGTAGCTCAGTGCATACACAAATACTGTGAGCCAAGGTGAAGTGTTGTCCCCTCCCACCCCACCTCCCCACAGAGGTGCAGAGGCTGTTGAACACCAGTTCTAGCTCTAGTCTGGTATTACAGATTGCAGTAAGGGAATCACACATTATATCGTAGCCATGTGAGATGAGCTAAAAACACAGGATTTGTTTTTTAAGCTATCCAACCAGTGTGGTCCTTATGGGTAAAAAAAAGTACTAGAACAGATACATTATAGTAGAAGGACGCTCTGATACCACATCATATAGAAATGACTTTACATTTTTGTAGTACTGAAGGCTGAAAACCTCCTTTGTCAACAGTAAACTGGTTTCTGGAACTGAGCAAAGAATTACTACATGAACTCAAAAGTTTTACTAGATGCAAACTTCTTGTTAGGTACTTCTGTTAGCTCTATTTAGAAACCAAAAGCTACAACTTTTACTCAGCTGCCACCAGCCATATGGTGATGTTTTCTATTTGTAATGAGATGAGCATGACTTACTGGATTTCTCTTCTGAGTAAGTATGGGAAGGAAGGTGTGAAAGGATGTGAGAAAAGGAACTAGGCTGGGACTTGAGAAACTCGGTACTGGACCTGGCCTTCTCCCTAATGACCAGAGGTCCCCAGCCACATTTCTTGCACACCTCACTTCCCTGGTGCCTGAGCTCTGATCTCCTCACTCCTCCTTAGCCCTTCCTCACAGACAGTTCCCTCTTACTCCTGGTTCACAGTTACTGTGAAGATAACTGAAGATTGCAAAATGTTAAGATACAGCAGTGCATACATACCTCTTGCAGTTTTGTTTTAAAGTGAGCTCTCTGTACATTTTTGCAATTTTTTTTTAAGAAAAAAAAGGCATCTTCTCATAAAAGGATTTGTGGCAGATGGATCTGTCAGACTCCACCAAATCCACCTACGTCCTGTGCACAGCTTCCCATGGGGCTGAGGCAGGACTTGCTGTCCTTGCATCCCACTGAGGAACTAACAGTAAAATGGCTGGGAGTAAGAAGCAGATCAGCAGGCCATCCTGGTGGGATTCTGCAGCGTGTGTATGCCCTTTCCAGGGGAGACAGGGCAGCACTCACACAGATAGAGACAGCTCGGTGACACCAGCAGTTGAGCGCTCTGTGCAGGAGTACTTGAGGCACCGAAGCTGCTGAAATGCATCTGACTCTGAGTGTGCAGTCTGTCTGTAGCGGTTTGTTTATTTATAAAAGAGAAGACAACTGTAAAAAAGAAAATTTGGAGTCTATGAGCTCGTTTAGTCCAGGAGGAAGTGGCATTTACTCAAGAGGCAGGCAGTACAGGGATGGGGAGTGTGCCCAGAGGCAAGGGCAGCCAAGGCACTGCAAAATTACTCTTGGCGACCCCGAAGTGACCGAGGGAAGGGCTGAGCCCCCAGAGCACATCGTGGGGAATGAGCAGTTCCATGTCCAAGCCCGGTTGCTTGGCCTGGGCTGGGGGTGGGAGCAGAGCCCTGCTGCAGACCCATTGCACAGAGGTGCGGCAGCCTAATTACCTAATTGTATGTACTCAGCACTGACTCCAGCAAAAGCAGAGCTGGGCCAGTGCCAGGAGCTTTTGAAAATATCCTATTTTAGTACCCCAAAATAATAGTCCTTTCCAGCTGGAAAACCAGCATGAGCAGTTTCTCAGAAGTGGGTTTGGAGCAGAGCTTAGAGGAAGGAAGACTCCCCCTCAGTCTCCAACAAATGCTATTTTCCTTCTTTGAGTAACCACTGTCGTACCCTGTCAGGGTTTCAGCAGTCACATTGAGCGATCACACAGTGTTCAAACTCTTCCAAGCCAGAATAATTCCTTAGCAACACCGTCTGGCTCCAAGGCTGGAAAGGAGTGGAGCGAGGAATGCACCCGCAGGATGGAGAGGAAAAAAAGGCACTGGGTCGGGGGAGGAATGTCCTAAGAAGATCTGGCAGGTTTTTTTTTTGAATTGCAACAAATAGGAACATGCATACCAGACCCTTAAATCTGGGCTGTGTTATGATGTTAGGAAGAACAGCTTTCAGAAGCTGGCGCTCACAAACCAAATTTTGAAACACTTGAGAGAATTTTTAAAAGCAATGAATGCGTGGAATGATTTGTTTCTCTGTGCCAGCTGTTTCTACACTGAATTTACCATGTTAAAAGTGATTGCTACAAGTTAAAAATCTCCTTTGGTTTGCGTCAGCTGGTGCCTTCAGGATGTCACCTTGAAACTGGAGGATGGTCAGAATATTCCTGTTTACCACTCTCCGGTGGAAAGCATTGGTGTGCAAGAAGGCTAAAATCAGAGACAGCTGCATCTCCGCCTCCCATTGAGCCAAAGGAGCCATTAATTGATCGCATCCCGCTGTGTCTGTGAATGTACACAGTTGTCACAAGTGAGTTTCACTTAAGCAGGTGCTCTCAGGATAATTTTCTCTCTAAGATTGACCTCATCATTGTTGTAATTGTAATTTCTTTCTTTTGCTGGGTTATTCATGTGTTTAACAAAAGCCTAAAATAAATACATTGCAAAAGAGTTGCTGTTGCAGAGAAGTCATGTGTTATGCCCTGTGTGTGCTGGTATCATGAATTTGAAATAAATAAACAAACTGCCAGGAAACTGAGCTTTGTTTTACAGTTGCAGATCAAAGTCAGAACAAGTCAGCTTCTCAAAGGTATTCCCTTGCTGCCTCAGTTTCCCCCAATTTCTCAACAAGGTCTTGCCTAAATCAGGAAGGGTGAAGCAGCAAAGGCGAAGCTCAGCAGCAGCACCCTTGACTCCACTTATCAGGTAGATTTGCACCCTCACAGTTATCATTACAAAGCTCATGAGATAGCTGAGGTCACCCATCATAATTTGGAATTCCAGGAAGAGACTCGCTGCTCACACTGAAGGTTACTCAGAAGAGCTCAGTGCTTCACACCAGCACTGCCCAACGAGTTCTGGAGAGGACACTCAGGAGGGTGCAGAACAGGTGAAGCACTGCCATGGTTTGCTCTACCACAAGAGACTTTGATTGTGCCGTCAGTTAGGGAATTGCCCATCACCAGGCAAGCTGAGGAATAAGCAAAACACCACAAACTAACAAAAAAAAAAACCAAAAAACCCAAACCCACACAATTTCCACTCCCACCCCAAACTGTCCATGCAAACAATTGCAAAGCCTAAGGCACAGTCTGAGGCACTGAAAAAATACAAGTAACTGTCCTGCCTGTTACCGAGAGAGGTAACACAGGAGCCTTTAAGAACATCCAGACTAAAGAGTGTTTTGAATTCATTGTAATAGAGATGCTTAATCAGGCTGCAGCTAGGAAAAGCCCAGAGCTTATAGCACTCCATTCCTTGTCCCTCACCCCTCCATCTCTTCTTCCAGATTTGGGTCCAGGAAATCCACCAAGGACACAGGCAGCGCAAAGTTTTCAAGAGCTGTGAGTATTAGATACAGAAAGGAGAGCTAGAGCAAAGAATTTTTAGAGAACAGTGAGCATTTTCTTGTTCAACAATGACCCAGCAATCTGGGCAAGGGGGCTTTTGAGCAGACCTGAAAAGCCTAAGAAAGGAGATGCTAAAGGGACATGGCAAAGGCATCTTGGATAAACAATTTTAGAATGAAACAATACACGTGTGCTTTAGTTTGAACTTCACAAAGAGCTGTCAGGATGAACAGCAATTATGAGACCCGATCCAACCCACATGAAAGCCCAGCACACCAGGAGGAGGATTAGAATTAATCAAAAAAAGACAGCACTGCCCAGCTTTGATTGAAATTGCTGTTTACTGGTTTCACAAAACAAAATACAAACCGTGTGATATGAAACATTAGCCTTGCACTACCACTAGCAAGAACAACACCACCTCCGGGATATGGAGATCTGCTGGCCACCTGGTGACTCAGAGCTTGATCAACTCTAGCTTTTGGTCACTGAAGAAGTTTGGTGGGAAGTCAAACAGCTGACAAGAAAAAGCCAATTCAACCACTTCCCATCCAACAAATTACCACTTCCCTGGCTGCAGCTTTGATTTGTTGCTAATCTGCAAGGATACTGTGGCTGTGGAGAGGAACCCCAGCCTGTTCAGTCCCT
Source organism: Daphoenositta chrysoptera (assembly GCA_013397915.1). Lineage (NCBI taxonomy): Eukaryota > Metazoa > Chordata > Aves > Passeriformes > Daphoenositta > Daphoenositta chrysoptera. The sequence continues at coordinate 556,345 of VZRO01005473.1, forward strand.
CCCAGTGTTTGCACTGGGAGCATCTGGCACACATTGCCATTCATCTGCCTTTTGTCACCTCTGTGTGCTCAGTAAGCGTGGGACCTGCAGTGGCTGCGAGGTGCACAAGTGTCCAGGAAAGCTGGCCACAGCCAGCCCAGCCTGCAGCACTGTGCTTGCTCACCACCTCCCTGTCCCTTGAGCTGGCACACACGATGTCCCCATGCTGGCTTCACAAGCTGCTGCACCACACCACCACTGCCTGGCCTGGCTCTAACCCTGCCTTTTCCAGGCCTGGAGGAGTTATCCCCACGCAGACCTTATCAGTAACACTGGAGATAATTATTACCTTGCTTGGGGGAAGCAGAGTTTACGAAGAGGCTCCATCTCTCACTTTCTCCACTGAGCACCCCTTTAATTTTAGGGCTCCCAGGCACCTCAACCAACCCATTGACTCCCCAGAGCTGTGAGAATGGGCAGTATCATCATATCATACCAACAGCTCTCTTAATCAAACCTTAAAACTCAGAGAAGGAGAAAGCAATGGGTGGAGCTGGAAGCCAGCAAATCAGTGGAGGGGGATGAGTAAAATCACAATTAATTCCCTGCCTTTGTTTTACTACCTAGTAGCAAACACAGAATTTCTTACCTCATGACCTTGAAAAACCTCAAAAGTCACTTCCTCTCCATGTTTGAGCTCTTTTAGGATGCACATATTCAAAAGGAGAAAAAAGCACCAGGCTGGTGTGTTCAGTGCCAAGCAGCTTTGGCCATGTGGCTCCCATTAAATACATCACTGCCCAAGGCGGCTGCTTTCACAGAGGACACAGGTGCAGCAGGAGCAGCCAAGGGAGCTGGAACACGCCAGGAAAACAGGGAGAGCAAAGGTCTCAGAACCACCAGCAGCTGCTGAAAGCCCAAATAACTTCAAAAAGACACCTGGGCACCCCTCTTCCAGTCTTTTTTTTTTTTTGTAAGGAGCACTGGAGTAAGATTAGGTTTTCTTTAACTTCATCATGTCACTACAACCCTATTTTTTTTTTTTTTTTGAGAAAATATTCATCTTTTGATAAAAGACCCTGGATCCCAAAAGACAGTTAAGGTTGGGAGGAACCTTGGGAGATCATCTAGTCAAACTGCTTCACTTCCACTGGAGTCAGCTTGAACAGATTGCCTGAAAGCATATCCAGTCAGATTTTAAAGATCACCAAGGATGGAGACTCCACAACCTCTGGACAAGCTATACCGGTGTTCAACCATTCTCACAGTAAAAAAAGCTTTTTCTGATGTTTAAACAGAATTCTGTGTGTTTGAGGGTGTGCTCACTGCCTCTTGTTCTGACACTAGACACTGCCAAGAAGAACCTGTCTCCAATCTCTTTACTCTGCCCCCACACTGATCTCTCCGTGAGCCTTCTCCAATTCCTGGTCTCTCAGCTTCATTAACAGGTGCTGCAATCCTTTAACAATCTTAATCATGTTCGGTATGTTAAATAATTTCTTTTTAATTGGCTTGAAAATTTGTGCAGTTCTTTTTCCAGTTGTTGGTGTGGTTAGAACAAACATCATCTTCATGACATTTGCTGGATTGCATGTTTGTTTCTTATTCTCTAGTTTGATTTTAATCGTTTCTGCCAGGCAGTCATCACCCTCAAGGAAACTACCAAGGTGGCAGACTGTTCAGGGCAAGGGCTTCATTTACAGCTGAGGAAGAGCAGATACTGCTCAGCACTGTTACAGCACTTGCACCTATTTGAGTTGGAGCTGATGAGCACACAGGGGCTGTGTAAAACCAGATGTTTTGAAACCACTGCCTTCAGAAAGGCTCAGTGGGCTCACATGTTCCCTTTTGAATATGTTTCTCCAAGGAGTGACGGAATTGTGTCCAAGTTATGGGCCACGCAGTTCACTTCCTATTTTGGGCAGATGTCTTGCATGCCACAGGGAACACAAGTAATTTGGATTAATTTCTCATTTAGAAATGAGGATACATCCAGTTCTTTCCTGCCATGTGCCTGCATCTTTCCTGCTTGTCAGAGACATATAATTTCCCTGAGTTTTCTGCCAAATTTACTGCAAAGTTTCCTGCAGCTAAGCTCCAGCAGTCCTGTAACACCAGGAACAATGGAGACCTGCCTGCCCTTGGTGTTACTTTGGAAGACATCACACCTGGCCAAACGCCTTTGGTTCATTTTAAGTAGCGCTAATTGTATAAAAATACCGGAATAATGTAATTTCTTGACCAATCTAAGGCAGTTTCTATTAATTTGCTTTCCTAGAAGATTTAGGAGAAAAGGGCCTTCATTCAATAACTTCTGAGAGACAATCTTTGCCTCTCTTTGCTTGGTGAGGCCCACAATACCTTCCATCCAGCAGCCAGACCAGCTGGATCTCACAAGGTGCTACTGGAAAGTGGCAGATGGTGATATCCTGGCAGCTCAGGAGATTTCCCTGTGAGGATTAGTTAAAGAACACCTGTGTAATTCAGTCTGTATGCTGGCACTACAAATTAATTGAAGAGATGGGGTACGCTGATTTCAATGCATCACCAGCTTAGCTGTGATTCTACTTGTACAAGCAAGCAAAGACTCAATGTAATTAAGTTCTCTGTGTTTACAGGAAAAAAGATAATCCCTTCAAGTAGTTCCCTTTCCTCTCCTAATTTTGCAGTAACAACTGTTCTGCTTCACTTTGACGATTCCTAACCTTTTCTTAATTAGGAGAGATTTTTATCACACCCATCTGTACTTATTTTTTTCCTGACTGTATTTATTAATCCAAATGACAGCTTAATTCAACATCTGTACCGTGAAGAACTCTACAATGGAAGCATATTGCTTTAGTGTGGAAAAGACTATTGATGCATTTTATATTCGCTGCACAACTTGAACAAATGCGTGATTCAGAAAACTAAAATATCAGTAATCCTGCTAATGGGTGTTTCACAAAGCACAAAGAACAAAAGACCCATCAGCTGTTCAGAAAACAAAATTTCATTTATTGTAAAGTTCCTTAAACAGTAAACACCTTATCAGAAGTACAATGAACTGGCACTATTTCTTTCAAACGTTGAACTGTCTTCCAGGAACAACACCTGAAATATTCCAGAGATCTTAAGTCACAGAGTAACGTGGTGCAAGGCCCACCTCCCTCCCCATCCCTTGTGAGCACCACCAGTGGAGAATGGGCAGTGAACTTGGATTTGCATTTGTGACCTAACAGCTCTCAAGATTCATGGGGAGATCACAAACTAGAATTCACCCTTTTGTATTTAGGGACCTGCACACGAAAATGTTACAAATTGGACAAATCACAATGCAAATTCCACTTTTGACAAAAAGAAAAATATTATTTTGTAGAACATTTAATTTAGCAACCATAAAATCTATAAGCCTCTCCCTTGAAGAGGTGAATATAGCAACAAGAGGAGACAAGGCTGTGCTTTTCATTAGGACTTTGTTATTTATTCCAACAGCTGAAAGGAGGCCTAGGTCTGGACCTACCCTTCCTATTGATACAGTTCATGGCTCTTCCATCAAAAGCACAGATAACAACTCTCTAGGAACATCTGCCCTTCCATTCCTTCAGCATCCTTGAATCTGAGCAAACAGCAGCCACGCTCCCTGTGCGACAAAGGCAGCCAGCATGTGCTCAGCCTGGAGAGCAGGGACTGGGAGAGCACTGCCCACAAGGTCCAAGGAGCTGATTCTTTCTGCACAAGCAGCCCCTTCCCCACCAACACAGCACCTTGTTCCAGATGACCCGTGTACGTAAACACGGCCCCTGGTGTTCACGGAGCTGCAGAAAACCAGCTGTTCCTCCAGCTCCTGGTTTGTTCCCAGTCTTACTGATGTGTCACTTCACTCCTAACGGAGCTCCTCAAGAACACTGACTGCAGCAGCCCCTTCGTACAGCTCAGGGTAAAAACACCTCGTTTGCAGCTTTACCCACACTCACAGTAGAAGAGAAACAGCCTCAAGCGTGTGGGTCTGGCTGATAGTCGTGCAGTTAAAGGTTATGGAAAATTTTCCCTGTTACAGGGTGAATCTGAGATGCCTTGTTTATAACTTCTGCTATTAAACTTTCACAACTTTATACAAATTCTTAATGACGTTAAAAACACTGTATAAAACCACCTTAAGGCACAAAGAGTTAAACAGAAATGCAGCCCACTGGAAATCTCAAAGCAGCCAATTCAAGAGAAGCTGGCCTTGTAATAAGTATGTATTTCATGTTAAGCTCCACTGTCCTACATTAAAAACAATATATATAGGACAAAATGTATACTGCTCAGCACCTACACTTTTCCATTAGTACCAGTCTCAATCTGAGACCTGATCTGTGGTTACAAAGAGGAAGTTAAATGGGTATACATCCCTCAAATAGTTTGCTGTGGGCAACCAGGAGCTGTTAAACATTTGTGTGCAACACTGGCAACATTGTTTTGTAAGGGTAGGATGTGAACATGCTTCAACATCACTGCTCTGCTCAACTTGATAGAGTAAGGAAATATGGATGTAGGGGGAAAAAAAGTCAAAATGGCGATGATGGAAGATGAGAGAAATCTTGCACAGAAGAATTTCATGAATCAACGTCCCCTCACCCAAGCAAATTGTTGGGCAAATGACTGGAGAGTAAAAGAAAGATGCCCATGAAGGTACTGTCCTGCCTAACAAGGCAGAAACAGATCTGCACTGTAGGTAGGGTCAGCTCCTGTCTGTGTCCAGAAACACCCAGATAACACAGACACACTGTTGGCTCAAAGGTTCTCCTGCTGAGAGCCAGCCAGAGCTGTCCAGCAACTGACTCCTTTCTTCAGAGCAGGAAAAGCATCTCTGCATTGCAATATAAACCACATCCAAACTCAATTCTGAACACTACTGGCTGTTTTCTTATATGAACATCTTTGAGGAAGGAGAAGCTGCCCTACCTACATGAATACTCAATAAGTAATTCCATAGGGGAAGAAGCCTGATAGAACAGTTTAATTTAGGTGCAATTTCCTTGACGTGGCTGGAATAAAGGCAACCCAACCTCTGGCAATGAAGCCAATGTTACTTATCTGTAACAGCCTTATTGAAAAGCACTCATTGTCCCACTGCTTTTGGTTCAGCTTTCTTCTGTACTAGTGCTTTTCCCCTGCCTTTCCAGCCAGGCTGATCAGATCACCCCAGTACTGCTGGTCTTATTAATAAGCCATTTAACTTTCATGTGAAGGAGAAACTGTAACATTAACACAGAGCCATGAACTACTGCTCACTAAATGGGGTAAGAACATTTGATACATTTGAAATTGGGAAAGTGTGTACCAATATGGAAAAAAAGGGAAAAACTAGCTTAAGAGTTTCTATTCAATGTTTTATAGCAAGGAAACTTTTGTCAGAGTTTATTATAAAGAAACAGCATAAGGAAACCAAATAAATAGTTGAATAGTTAACAGTATGCAATATAATACTACTAAACTTCAATTACATAAAAATTAAACTTTGGAACAGCATCAATACGAAAGTTTCTTAGAAAACTAGGACTCAGTCCAAGATCCTCAGATCTGTACATTGCAAAAACCACTCAGTTTTGATGCCAGTTGGTGCCAGCTTTGTCCTCTGAGGGACTGTGTCCATTGAGAACTATGACCCATCCATACTGCTCCCTAATCCCACTCTGCCCGGCCACATAACATACTGTTTTTCCAAGTGTCTAAGGGAGAGTGATCAAGAAGCAGGAGGCATGAGCTGTGCTTTGTTGGTTCAGAAGAAGCAGTATCTTCTTCCTCATCTGACAGCTATATTGAACAAGGTAATGCAATTTAGCCTAAGGATGCTCCTTTCTTCCTTAAAGCAGCAGTTAGAGGAACAGAAAGAAGGCAGAAATGACCTCATGATCCCAGTAAAACCCCAGCTGGTTCTGGGGGAGGTGGAATCAAGGACTGATTAGCTGGACAAATTGTCTAACCTAACATGGTAAAGTCAGTGGAGAGAACTTCAATAACTTCAGAGGAGCTACATCAGACTGTCATTTTTCCTCTCATCAGCACTGTGCAGCCACACTGAGCTGGATTCCATTGGCACATCTCACCCAACACAGGAGGGGAAGGGAACAATCTCTGCTGGCTTGCAAGTGACTGAAATAAGGAAATACATGGCCCTCAGGAGCAGGATTTTACTGTGCTCCCAAATCAGACATATCTCCAATGCAGATTTCTTTACCAGTGGGGCACGTGCATCTGTCTAGAGAAGCTCAGCTCACGGTTCAGCTACACACCAGAGGGGTCTGGGTCTTTGACCTGACGTAAACAAAGTAACACACAGAGGATGATTTTGAAATCTGTATGTCAATCCAGGGGATCAAATTCTCCTCTCACACAAGCTTTAGATCAGCAGATAGTTCCACTGAAGTCAGGAGGCGTTTGAGGAAAACCCAGCATTATATATTTGCATTAAATGCCAAAACATATCCTAAAATACTCCTATTGACATCTGTCACTGAAACACTTCCAGTGTCGACTTCTCAAGAACACCGGAACAATTAACAAAAACTCTGTTACCAATCAATAACAACAACAACAAAACCCCAGAAATAAAAAACAAAAATAAGCTTATCATCTTTGTTAAATTCCTGTCAGCCACTTGAAATCTTATCTGTTCCACGAAAATAAGAGCTTGGCACATTTTTGTTGTATGCCATTTATAAACACTTTCTTTAATCTAGAACATTTATTGCATATGAGAAATTCACCTGGCTAGAATACTTTTGTTTAGTAGAAAAACTGCCTTCCAGTTATAGCTATGAAGCTCCACACAGTTCAGTAAATGAATTCTCCTGGTATTTCCTGCAGTAATGGTTCCTCAAATTTAAATCGTTTGGAAATGGCTTTCTGCTCAGTTACTTTTTCTTTTTCTGACTGCCTACATTGTCCCAGTGTATATGAAGCCACTACAATTAGTTCTTCTGTCACTATTGATTCTTCCTCTCCAGTTTTCTCAGCATCTACTGATTTTTCAGAAGCAGAATCTGCATCTTTCTGGATGGCATCACTGGTCTCCCCTTCTGTACTCTTACTCCAGGCCCTGCAGGTGGGATTATCACTTTGTTCTAACCATGGATGTTGAAGACATTCTTCAGCAGTTGCCCGGTCTCTGCAGAGGAAGCAAAGCATTCAAATAAATGTCCAAATGAATACAAAATCCAGTGCCTTGCAGAAGAGATCCCCACAAATTATTTCAAGGATATGACTGTATTAAAGACAGATAGAATTGGAAATAAACAGAAAAGCACTGACAGCTATCTTTTACCAAAAAAGACCACAGCAGTTGAAGTAGATGATCTCCTAGCATTTAAAATAAAGGAATTCATAGATCCCTAAATATGAGTTTATACTTCCATGTTGCCAACCAACTCTTGAAGTTTATACAGATTTTCTTCTTATATATAGAAAAATTATCCAGCCTTTACATTCTTTAAGTATTCCCATAGACAAGCAGTAGGCCATTTCAATAGCTGACATGTCCCATGAAGTTCTACAGAAAACACCTGTTCTGTTTGGGAACCTGGAATTTCTGGTTCACTGCCCATTGAGAAAAGTGTACTAATGAACCACAAAAAGCCAGGTTCTCCACCAACCCATCCAAAATTAAGGACTCAAATCTGAGTTCATTTAAAAGACTTCAGCAAAGTACCTGCAAGAAGAATGAGTGTACTGTTCACTGCTACAAGCTACAGTACATACACAGTTTTCTGAAAGTAATTTGAGTTTTAATTACTAACATCTGGACATCATTTGGAATATACATGCTTGGATGGAAATGGAGGAATTCTCTTTCCATATACATAAAAAGTAAGAGCACAAGGAAATCAAAGTCCCCTTATACTTTAAAAATGAAAACACTAGCACTTGCTACATTTAAAATTAGGTCAGTCTGACATTAGCATATACAATTGTGTATTTTACTTACTCGGGTTTCTTAACCAGCAGAGTTTTGATGAAATCCACAGCAGACTCTGATACAAGGTCAAAGTCTTCTCCAGAGTAACTTACATTCATCTGAGATATATTTAAGAATGTTTCTTGTTTATCATCCCCCAAGAAAGGCGATATGCCTGTTAGCATAACATATGCCAGTACTCCAATGCTCCTAAATTAAAAGTAAAAACCAGAAGAACAGTTTTTTAGTTTGCCTTTTTTTTTTTCTTAAAAGCAAACAAACAAAAAAACCCCAAAGAACAACCCTTTTCAGTAAAGTTATGATGACCATTAATTTGTTCAACTTACCACATGTCAGTTGCTGTACTGATTGGGTCGTAACTCAGAATTTCAGGAGCTATTCGGGCGGGGGGGAAGAAAAAGGATTTTGTCATATGCAGACATTACATTATAGTTAAAAAATGCAATAATGGTCATGTGGTAAAATTTAAGATAAGCCATTTGAAGCATGACAGTCTTTTGAAATTAAGACATTTCTATTCAGGTTACTTAAGTGGTTTCTATCATTCACTGTTTTTAAGTATAAAAAAGTATTTTCCTTTTATTGTCATCTTCAGAAGCCAGGCCAGTCTCCTTCCCAATTAAGGAATCTGTATACAAGTTTCTTGCAGACAAAACAGACATATCCAACATTGCATATTCCAGCACTGTAACCCATAACTATGAAAATTTACCACACAACTTAAAGATATTTTCAAGGCCTGGAGTGGTTTGGGCTTTCTTAAAAAAAAGAGAAAACCCACACTGGCTAAAATATTGTGTTCAGACACTAAATATGTGAATTTAAACTTTTAATCCAAGTAATACTTGTTATCACTGCTGGTAAGAATCATCTTCAACAAAAGTGCACAATCATAGTTCATTAGACTGGCAAGACTTGCCAGTTCCACCTTTGACAGCAGTACCACGTCCAAGTAACAACTTGATCTTGACACAGTGACTACACAGCCAGGCTGGCATGCTCCAAAGTCTCTTCCTGCTCCCCAGAGGCCCAGACTATTCATCATTCCTATAGCAACAACTTACCTACATATTCTGGAGTCCCCATGATTTCTCTTAGTTCCTCACTGCTCTTCATTATTCTGGAAAGGCCAAAATCTACTATCTTAATGTCTCCCAGAGGAGACTTACTGGTGAGCAGAATATTTTGGGGCTGAAAAACAAGAGGAGGAGACTTTTGAGATCACCCCAAACTAATATCTAGGACATCGTATTGCATAATTATTTTAGACCATGAGCAGCAACAGTGCCTCCTGTAACAAGTATGATACTCTGGATCATTTCTGTATTTCCCCCAAGGTGATTTTGAAGAGACACGTAGGCTAAAAGGAGTGGCAGGATTTTCAGTTCAGAACTGAGAATCAAACTTTTGTTAGCTTAGAGCACATTGGAAGTACATGCCAATAGCTGTCATTTATCAATAGCACGTACGTACCTCCACACTTGTACCTGTAGTCCTTTGTAGCACCTTTTTAACTCCTCTTCCCCCCTTGATTCTTCCAATGGATGGTGTAAAATACCTCCCATTGAAGGGTTTCCAAAAACACCCAAACATTTAAAAAATCCTGAACACACAAAACTATTTTGACTGCACCTGTTTAAAGGTCTGTTGCAACCAACCTGAATCCTGTTCAAAGTACAAACAACTGTATTACAGAACACTAAAACTGAACTGAAGAACAGTTTAAAAAAAATACAGCAGCCTGAAAAACAGGTTTTTAAGAGCATCACCTTTGGATAAACTTGTTTGTGCTGACGTCACTAGATCTTGGCTGCCTTCCTTCAAAGCACCTTCGTGGTCATTAGGAAGTTCCTTACTATTTTAAATGCTAGCTCAATTAAAAAAAAAAAAAAACAGCAAAAACTAAAAACTAACTTTAGACAACGTCTTAGAATTTTTGCAACTGAAGCATATAGTTGCCAAAAAAAAGAAAAAGAAGGTTTGACCTTCCCTACCCCTAGACCAGTGATCACACTGGGTTTTATCATTAACTTCTCCAAATGGTAGTGCTGACAACTGTCACTACATTCATGCTTCTAGTGAGCACAAGTTCCATGAAAGTGCAGAAGTCTTTATTGAGAACCTGCATCATCAACCACACTTTTCAGGGTGGTCGAAAAGGGAGGAGGACAAAAGACTAAGAACAGCAAAGCAACCACTGACTGCTAATCCAGCTGGAGTAACACCAACATTTATACTTCTTCCCTAGTCACAGAGCTGCTCTGTCCTCATCCCCAGTCACTCAAGAAGATATGCTCTCACATGAACAGCCTTTGCTTTTGAACACAGAAATAAACCTGGGCATGAACATTTAAAAATACTTGGGCCAGTTCTCCTCGCTGCAAGACCTGAATATAGTCAAGTTTTATGATTCCTGCAGAGTTAAACTGTGTTATTTGAAACTAACTCCATGATGTTGTCCATCTATTTTCTGTTTGGAAACCTACATATAAAGAATAGCTTTTTTTTCTATTTTCTTCACAAACTGGGATCTGGTGGCTGTACAAAGGCTTTTGGAGCTGCACATTACCACATTCTTTATAGTTCAGATTTGTTACTCTCTATTTGTATTAGAAAAGCAAACATCCAGAAAAGCTGACCATGCCCCCTTCATTAGCCTCTCAGATGTTCTTCCCAGTGAGAAATTTAGTTACGTTGTGAAGAGTCAAATTAAAGGCATGAGAAAAGTATTTGTCCTCTATATTTAAATGAGGAAAAGTTTTTAATGGAAATGTTTTGTGAAACCCTTCAGCCCTGTATTTTAATATTTTAGTAGATAAAACAGTTGCAACAAGTAGTTTTTATTGTCTTTTTAAAAAAAAAAATCTTATTATGCAAAACACACCTATGCAGAAAAAATCCCTCTCTACAGTATGAATTGAGTCATAACTCTAAATCAATTCTTAATGAAATTCCAGTCATTTTCTTATTTTAAGGAATCATTACGGGATTCATGTGAAGCACCAGCCTAAAAACCAGCATGAAACCTAAAAGAAGCCATAGCTTTTAACTGGCCAGTTTTCAGCTTGACACCATTACTCTCAAACTTTCAGAAAAGGAAGATAATTTCCTCCCATCTGTAATACTGTTTCTCTTTTGTACTCTGCTGGAATACATCTAGGTTTGCCTAAGGCCAGTCAGCCCACAAAGGCAGGAGAGACACGGGCTGGAGGCTCTCCTGGTGGCCATTCTAAAAATGGCCTTTTGCTTTTACCCTCGAGCGCTATCGAAATTGTTGATGGAAACCATCAAATGGCAACGTTTGAAAACCTCCCCCTCTACTGCAGCAAGGCTTAAAGGTTCCATTTAAATCCTTTTAATTCTTGTATCTTTAGCTGGTTTCAAGAAGACACATAAGAACTAAGGACACATAATAAATGTCACGTTTTTAAACTAACCAATGCCTCACCCTACCTAACTTCATTAATGTTGCAGGTTATCTAATTATATAATACTCAAAAAACCTCAGATCCCTTGGAGAAAAGACAGGAATTATCCAAGAAATAATGGCCAGAAACAGGAAAAACAGACTAGCTGAGATACCCCAGCTGCATTATTTCTGAAGATACTAAACTAGGCTGATTCTAAAAAAAGTAAAGGACCCCCACATCTTCTTCCTTAGCCCTCACGCCTTCTTAAATTCTCTTCCATTCCCAACTACCTTAAGCTTTTACTAAACACCAATTCAAGATTAAGTCAAACAGCAAATGAGAACACAGAGAAAGGAGACTTCCCTTACTCTGCAGCTTTTAAGCACCATTAAGAGGAGATGAAAGACTCCTGACTACAATCTGTGCACACCCTGCAAATTAAATAGCATCAACACAATACTGTCAAGAGATAATTAATTTGCACTTGGTAGCATTATGTTTGCTCTTCATCCAAGTCAAAACTGGAGTACAAAATTCTATTTTGCTATTAAAAACACAACATATTTCAACCGTCTTTCAGTAGAACCATGCTTTTGGAAAGAAATGATCAGGTCACAACCTTGTTAAGCCACATCAAAATACCCCATTTCTTTCTGCAGTGTTTAGTCTCAGGAAAAATCTCATATCTATTAAGAGGGCAAAGAGAGGCTACTAAAGCAAGGTAGCTGTCAGTGTCATAAATCTGGTTCATAAGATTTACAATATAAATATTACACTGACAATTACGTACTGACAACCACTTGGGCTTAAATTCTTCTGCGTGTAGAATTTAACTTTTTTTGAAGGTGCAAAATATGGAAAATTGGATGAACCTTTCCAAAGGAATTTGTAACAGACAAATTAAATGAAAATCTTTAGAGACACAAAGGTGAAACTAATAGCACAAAAAACACATTTTAGCAAGATTTTGTAAACTTTGCTATTGGCAAACACCTTGCATAGCAGCAGTAAACATACAGAACTCTTCCAAATGCCATCACAAAGTACTTAGTAAATTCCACAGTGCTTTAAGCTGCAAGGTAAAGCAGCATGAGACACACGATACAACAGAAGATGAGGATAGTGGGTTAATAAATATGTGGCCAAAGTGAGCACCCAACTTTTTGATTTCTGTCAAAAATGAGCCTTTTTTTAAAGTCTTGCAAGGCATGTGGATCAATTAATCTTTGCAAGTCAGGTTTTTTAATTTTACCATTTCCATCATTTTATTTGCCAATACTCTAAAGACTTCCATAAACCTTATTTTGCAAAAGACCGATAGTTTTATATATCATGAAAGTCATCACACTGCAAGTAGGACTCCAATTAAGACCCACTTTTAAACACACACTGCAGTAATGTATAAACATGTTAACCTCAATCACTAGACAATTTGCTCTGCTAATGAACTTTCGTAAGGCAGCAAAACAATGCTGGATTTTTCAGTGAGAACTGCACATGCTCCATGTTATAGCATAAGTTTTCTGACCAGTTGGAAAGTTTTTAAGTACGCTTTCTATGAATTTATTTTCTGAACAAAAGCTGTGATCAACATCCCAAGTCTACTTCTGCAAATAAGTACTAAAGTAATATAAAACACAACACATTTCCAGTTACGGATATCCCCCTGATGGTGCTAAGGAACACCATAACTTTAACTACGAACACGTACAAATATATACTGTCCACAAGGACATTTTAATTTTACACATTTTGCTTCAAGGAAATTCAAGGCCAACCATTGTAGAGACAATGAGTATCTTGTTTAAGCATCCTGGAACTCTGAGGAATTCCAATTGCTCATTTTTAGTCTTTCTGAACACTTATGCGCACATCACTTGCTAAACATTTAACATTAATTATTTTAGTACAATTATTAATATTCTGTGTGTATGACTCAATCAGAATTTTAAAGAATTCCACATATAATTTGAATAAATGTTTGGAAAACCAGGCAGGTGACATATTTGTGTGCAAATATGGCTCATCTGCTTTAGCTGATGAACGGCTCATGACGTGTTAAGTTATATATTAAGTACATACAGCTTGATACTGGAATGCACTGGTAGGTTTGTAATAGGGCCAAAATACAACTAAGTGCAAGTAAGGATCTCAGCAACAGAACAAACATGCAGCAGCTTACAGTATACTTAGTAAATATGAGAATAGGACATGAAAAAGAATTTTTAAAAATGTAATGCAAGTTACTTTTTATACCACCTTGCTTAGTAATAAACTAGTTCAACCTCATAATGAGATACAGTTGCATCTTCCATATGAGTGCATGGATAGAAGCTAAAGAAAATTAACTGGAGATTGCTGCCAATAGGAGAGGATAATTTTCTGGATCCCTGTTACAACTCCCTTCTTGACCGTAAGATTTCATATGATGGCAACTGTACTTTTCACTTGATTTGGGTCAAAACTATTTTTCAATAAGAAAAAATACTTATTTCAGTATATCATGATAATTTATATACCAATAGGGTGTCAGCCAACTGTTTGGCAGCAAATGACAGCTATTTAAATTAGGTTTTACAGTAACTGGGGAAAAAAAGGAAGAAAATGCTATAAATGTACTTAACACATTAATTTACCAGTCCTGTTTGAGCATTTCATTGTGAAACATTACACTTTATCCCATCAGTATCACTACCACCCTTCTTCATTAAAACTCAAGTCAATACAAAAAACAAACCTGGTTTTCAATGGCCATATAATATCCAGACATTTTTAATGCAATGTAGAAATGAGTCAGGTCTTACCCAAAGCACTCATTTGCAATTTAAGGCACAAGGGAAATTGACTTTTGAATTCACTGCATTTCAATTTATCAAATAAAGTTTATATTTAACATAATCATAGAAACCCCCCAAAAGGCTTGCAGACCTGGTGGTTACTCTATCCCAAGAGTTTAATTTTGTCATTCAATGTATAATTAGGTAAAATTGTGTTAATTACAAATTGGCATTATTGTGACATATTGCCAGCAAGAAAGTGAACAGATCAGAAATTAGTAAGAAAAATACAGCACTGATCTTACCTTTAAGTCAAGATGGACAACATTGTTTCTGTGCAAGAATGAAACTCCTTCTAATATCTGCTTCATAAGTCGTTTAACGTCTTTTTCTTTGAAGGCCTCCTCTCTTTCAGCTACACACTGGTCAAAGATTTCACCTCCAGCAGCACTGAGGAACAGTAGGAATATTGTTAGTTCAAAGACTAAATTATAGCACCCATTTGGCCCTACTCGCACTTTTTTTTTGTATAGGCAAGATCCGCAGGAGGTATAATCCAATCGTGGTATTTCCAGTTATTGGACATTTGGCAAGCTTTTATAGCCTTGGAAGTGTTTTCTGCAGTGTGGCAGCTTTGGAGAGAAGCAAAGATTTTAGTCATTTAGGTTAGAGAATATAAATAGTACAGAAATTTTGGGGACTACTTTTGAAACACTACTGACTTTGCTTTCAGATGAATGCCACATTTGTTTGAGGACATTATTTTCATAAAAGATGTGCCTTTTGCCATTCTTATGAAACTACGTGGAAATTTGGCCAAGGCAAGTCTTTGTAAACATAGAGCAAAGCGGCCCCACCTCCCATCCTCCTCAAAACACTGCACATACTCAAAAGAATAAACGTAAAGTCTGCAATTGAACCGTTTATGAAGTCTCTGATATAAAAGGATGCATTAGGTTTCTAAACTTCTTTCATCTAAAAATAGCTCTGAAAATTTTAGCTCTCAGCTTGCTTCCCCTTTTGTTTATATATGTTTAAACAAATAACAGAATAACAAAAAATACAAAAATTACTAGATATGAATGAATGTTTTTAAAGTACTCTGAAGCCACATGCAGTACCAGCTCTGTATAGCAAGGGCTCTAGAGAACTAAAATTGCTTTACAATACAAC
The DNA here is from genome assembly GCA_013397915.1 of Daphoenositta chrysoptera. Classification (NCBI taxonomy): domain Eukaryota; kingdom Metazoa; phylum Chordata; class Aves; order Passeriformes; genus Daphoenositta; species Daphoenositta chrysoptera. Next base: position 571,626 of record VZRO01005473.1, read on the forward strand.
CCAGTAGCATCAAAAGTAAAATAGACTGAACAGAAGCTCCATCTCAAAACAAGAATGGCCATAAGAATGGGGTCACTTTGCATATGGATTGTTGAACTACTACTATGAAATCAGGACATACACGCTTTGTTCTGCATGAAATTCCGTAATGACCCCTGAGGGACAGGTGGAGAAACCCTTGAAGAGAGCATCCTCTCCAGTTACAGCAAACTGTGACATGCAAAAATGAGTTTGCACAAGCATTAATCTTTATTGATGCACACCCATCTACTCTGCCTTTGTTTGCTTTTTTCCAATTAATTGTACTGCCTAGGCTATCCTGAGGACAGCCAGGCACATTCAACATGAATATAACAGCAAATGAGAGTTCTACAAAAATGGTGCATTTCAACTGTGTACCCCCAGGAAAAGAAGACTTAAATATACTCAGATTTTTCTTTTGCCTATACTAACTTTGCTGCTACAGTCCTAGTACTTTCCAAAGCCTCATGGATTAAAAAAAAATTTTCTTGCCCTTCAAGGTATTCTCACTGCTATTATTTTAAATTTTCCCTGCAGATTGTCTTACCAAAAAAAAAAAAAAATTAAAAGAAGGTTAAATCTTAACATTTTCTAAAGAGTTTTACACTTCTGTTATATATGCTGGCTAACTGGTACAGCAGTACAATTTGATTTATTAAACTAAGATTTTCTTTCAAAAAAACCCCTCTCAAATAATTATTTTTCTTCATTCTGTATCAAAGATGATAGAGCTCAAGAATAAAATGAGTTTTTCAAAGGAATATTAATCCTTAAATTACTTTTGAAAAATTTCATATGCCTGACACTATTGCATCTTTCTGCAGTCCATTTATATTAAATTCATGGAAATAGTAATATTTCAACTTTGAACAGAATTCAGATATTAATGACATTTTAAAAATGAACATTGGTTAGTGTATTCTAATATCTTAAACCAAATTCCTTGAAAAAGTAACATCAATTGGACCTTCCAGACAGGAATAGAAAAACATCAACTGCAACCCATAAAGTAAACTTTCTGCTTTAAGAATGCCATAATATGTTACTTGAAGAATGATTTAATTCTTTGTAGCAGTGAATTATAATGCACATACATGATAAGATCTACTACCAAAATTACTAACACAATGTGTTTTATAGCAATAACCCTGGGATTTTGCTAGTACAGCTCTCCACTTCAAATAAGGAAAACATACTTCTGCTATTTAATTCTGTGAAATCAGATTTATACCCAAAATGTGGGATCTCACTTTACGTTTAATAGACCCAGCTGAAAAACCAGTGGAAGTTGAGGGTGGGGGGGCCTTATAAAGCCCTGTTTGCTATATGTCTACTTGGTAGGCATCTGCTACAATTTGTTTATTTGTGTAGCTTAATTAAAACTGAGGTAGGCACCAATGCTAAAATGTAAGCCACCTAGAATTTTAATACTACACTTAAAGAACTCTGAATTATAGGTTTAAAAGGCAAGGCAATAAAAGTTGAAGAAATGTCCCATTAGTGAAATCAAGAGACAGTGCTACCAACATGAGAGTAGAAAACCCTTGATCCAGAAACTTTATTTTTAAAAAAAAAGTATTTAAGTCCCTCCCTATACTTCTGAAGATGCCTGGGTTCATCAGCATTTTTAAGAGTGAGACATGCAAATACAGCCCTCACACATGCACACCCACTTCATGACTTACAAGACACTGCCATTTCCAGCTCCCATAGACACTTGGCTTTACAAAATCGTTTCACATGGGAAGGTGACTTCACATGCAGTGGTTTGGTTTTTGATCTTAACTTTGCTCTTCAGGATGTTGATGGAACAACTCCTTCTGGACAATTCCCTCTGTCCAAAAATTACCACATTCAAACATGTAACCAGCAACCCTTTACAGGAACACATGGAAATTTGATACTGGAAGACCGTTTTGTGTATTGTTGCTGTGGAGTAAGCTTAATTGATTCCCTTAAGCAAAACAGTCAGGCAGCTGTGAGCCAAGCCAATCACGAGCAGTTGGATGCACAATGTCAAATGAACTCCAAAAAGATTCTCCTGCACACCTACGCCAAGTTTTGCCAAGCTCCTCAACAGTACTTTCACCTCAGCTATTTTGTATTTTCCAGCTAGATTTCAGGGGAAAAAAAAAATCTAACCATAGAAGGGATCAAAACACCTGCTAGGAAAGTATCATAGGTGTGTCACTATTATGATTTCTGTATATTTGGAGACCAAGAGTTCTCTGGTATTAATAATATTTACCCATTTTTCATTAAACTGTAGTTTTTCTAATTATCATTATGAGGTAACTTAGCAAATGACTGGACACCCCCACCCACCTAGTCAGAAAATGTTCTTAGGAGATAAAACCAAAGAATTATCCTTGGGACAACAAAGTTTTTAGGAAAACAAGCCATCTTAATCTGGAAAAAAAATTGATAAGGACATACTTAATAGCAAAACATTTTGAATCCAGTGTTAATTAAAATGTATTATTTCTCTAGTACCCCCTCCCTTAGCTAAGTGTGTGAAAAAAATGTGAGACATAAGAAGTCTTTCCAAATTTGAAAGCTATGGCAACCATAATTCTTCAGCTATTTTAATTTATTTATGAAAGTACTGTTGTGCTATTAATTTCTCTAGTTTCAAGTAAAATCCAATCCTTCATCAATGAAAAGCATGCTAACTCTTTATTACTACTTAGCAGCATAAATGAGCTAAAAGTCATTTGGAAGTCTGGAGCACCAATCTTTGTCACAATTGTGTTGACTTTAGATTAAATGGAGACTACTTATCTTCCTTGAAATGTATCTTAACAATGAACTGTGCGAGATCCAGCATCAAACTTCTTTCAAGTACACTTACAAAACACTAAAACAGTCATTTAACTTATCATTAGAAAAAGATTGAACAAACCTATTTCAGGGTACCTGAAGAAACGAACCATTCCCCAGCTTTAATGGATCAGATATTAAGTTAACGTTCTGAAGGGCCTGCAAGTACGATCACCAGAGTACAGACATGTAGACCAATTCCTACTAGATTTCAATGCTGAGTTATATACAGTCTGCAATGGACAAAAATTTCCTTCCTGAATCTTCAACTCGTCAAAAGTCTTTCTTGAAAGGGTTATCTTTTCAAGATAATGGAAAGTCATCTACTTTCTGTACATGGAGCTTACAGTACAAGCTGTTCACACCACAATGGTTGTAACACTACCAGCAAAGGTTCCTGCTCACTGCTGCTGCCAGCCCGTAACTCTTTCCCTTAGCTAGGCAAACCACTGGATAATAAGTGCACTTACTGGCAATTTTTCAAGTGCAAGGCTACCATAACATACCAATGTCCCCAAAGCCTGAGAAAACTGTAAATCCATATCTTGAGAGGACATAGGAACAGAAGCATCCAAATGCATTAAGTTGTACATATTGGTCTTAAAAGTTCTCAGTTCTCAGACAAATGCTTTTATTTTTCTGCCTTCACCTTTCCAATCAGGCAGCCCAAGAACTGAATGAAACACAAGCAAAGGTAACTAAGACCATTCAAGAAGTTTTCCCCCAAAATTTTTTAAGACCTTCAGTCTTGATTTGAGACTGCTAACTAGAACAACTCCACTTGCTACTCTCATAGACAAGATGCAAACATTGGAGGAGCACAGTTTTTTGTGATTACAGTGGGTTTGCTTCAAGTTCTGTCTGTTGAATCCCATGCCAAATGGATCATTTCCATCCAGCAGACTCTTATTTTAACCGTCACACCTCCAATAAGTGGGACAATAAATCATGTCCAAGACTGTATAAGTCCATTAATATTAATAGACATATAAGTCCATAACATTATCCAGGTCCATAGAACTACAGTTGAAAAAACACTTAATCCAGCATATCAAATAAATACTAATTGTGTCTTCAAGATGATAAAAACAACTTCTTTTTTAAAGCAAGCACAATGAAAGTCTATTACACAAGGCCCTAGCTGAGTTCAGATGCTCTTCACTACATAATATTAATGACAAAGATTTTCGAAGCAGCACTTACAGGTTTATGTAACATCTGATTCACTAATGATCCACTAATATCATCTATCCCTTCCATAGATGTATAAAAATATGGTGATGAACACTAATAAAAAACACCAGTTCTTAAGCATCAGATGCTCTACTGCTCTTTCTTTCAAAAGAAATTGGAAGATTACAGGTAGGTTGCATACAGGTATCAAACCCAGAAGTTACCAAATTTGCTTTTTTCTTTTTATTTCTGAGATGTCAAGTTTCCCAGACTGTATCTTTACCTTTTCCAGCAAAATTCCAGGTTCTTTTCATTCATTCAATTTTCAATGAAATACAGAAACGTAGCTGACCCACAGAATAATTCCAGGCGTTATTTGTTACCCCTTCAACTCTGACATAAATACCCTGATTGGGGTCTTATGACAACAAACCAGAGACTGTTGTGAGGGTGGATGCAGACAGCCCCAGTTTGCTCTGCTACAGCTGAAGCCAACACTCTAATGCCTCCTTGCTTCCCATTGCTCAGCACTTAATATTAACAGTGGTCAATTTTAAATTTGTTTTCTGTCAAAAATTGATAGTGCTTGAAAGACAAGCCTCCATGTAACATTAATATTTCTCTTCCTGAAGGCAAAACACTTCCTGAAGGCAAAACCCTCAGCCCTTATGACAGATTCTACAAGAAAGAAACTTTAAAACCATAGCAGATCAAGTTAGTGGCCAAGAATTAAGTATTTGTTTTATTTCTTCAGGAGATAAAGATCTGCCACAAAGACCATCAAGCTTAATAGAAACTGAAATGCCCTAGAGAAGCTTGCAGTCTAGGTATGTTCTTTAATCCTCTGCACACAGAATGTCAGAAATTCACTAACATTCATACCTGTTTTGTTGCAACATGTCTCTGGAACACGTTGACATTAAAGAAGCATCCAGACATACTTGCTGAAGTCAGGGAAAGACTGTTTCTGTAATTTACAACTCCAGCACACAGCTATTTATCTAAAACAAGGTATGACTGTTTGATGCATATAAACCCAATAATTTTGCTAATTACTGAACAACCTAGTTAATACTTCAGATTAAAAGAGTTTTGCAACTGTAAGAAAATTGAGTTCTAAAAGAAAACTAGGAATTTTGCATTGAAATTATCACAAAACTCATTGCTCATTTAGATTCCATTGCTCATATTAAATCCTATGGGATCTACAAAATTAAACTGTATTTTATTTTCATTTTCTGCTAGTGTTTAAAGCAGGTATTTACAAGTCTTCAGTAGAAGCAGTTAAAACCCCAGAAGCTCTGTCACACCTATGTATTATAAAAGATACTTCAATATTTCGTAACTCATGACTTCATTAAGGGCACAATGAAGTTTAAAAAATGTATTATAGAAGGAATTTTGCCTAAGGAAGCACGGTCTCATTCCATTTCACTGAACTTTAAAGATACAATTTCTTTTGACTTCTAAACAAGATGTGATCGGGACACAAGATTTCTCACAATTTCTTTTTTCTATCAAGTAAGAGAAGAGCTGCACAAACTAGAGTTATCTTAGCAGACAAGTCACTTCTCAACTATTGAGCCTCACTATTCCTCTCCTAATTATTTAAAATCCATAGAGCTTAACAAGAATTAAGAGTTCAGTCGCAACAAGCATTTGGGTGCATCTTGAAAGCTAGCTAGATGACTTATTATCTACAGTCATTGACATATGAGATGAACAGTCACAACAGCTGCAGGAATACCCATCGGGACAAACTCAAGTGGAGAAAACCACACAGACAAATGCAGTCAAGTGTGCTTTGAAAGAAACTATTCTAGGTCTCAATCCTCCTCCTTTCTTTCCCCCAAAAGATACTGTTTTAGCAAGCTTTCAGTCATAGGGGATTTTGATAGTTTCTTTCTAGCAATGATATTGCTTTCAATACCTTTTTTACAACTGGTAAAAAAACCACAACAGATTTCATCCCATTTTTGCCACTGTCAATGAAATAAACTCCAGCTCTTGAACAGATACTCATTGCTTCTTTCCTCTTCCTCTTTTACAAGTAGGGAGTGTACAGAGCTCATATTTCATTAAAGATGCTTTAACTACATAAATTATAGTTCAGCCTTGAAAGATAATACATAACTGGAGAAATTTGTTATAATCTGAAGTAATTATGAGACTGCACATAACTTCTTGTAATTGTCATTTTCTTAGCAATTCTTCTTGAAGTTAAGCAAGGGTAACAGGCAACCAATAAAAACTTTTACATTATTCACATTGATACACAGTATTTTTACATTAGTTTTAAGCAAATACTGCAGAAAGTTATTCAGGAATTGTTACTAATACTTACTATTCCAGGACTAAAATCATCTCTGTTGCAGTTTCATAAACTTCATGCAAGTTAATGACCCAAAGGTTGCATTGTGCCAGCTCAAGGACTGCAATTTCGTGGATTATTTCCATCCGACAGTCTTGGCCCTTTCTTCTTTTTCTCATGAATTTTGCTGCAAACTCTCTTTCGGTGTCTTTCTGGATACACTTCTTCACCACTGCAAATTTTCCCCTGAAATTAAAGAAGAATTAAATTTTACATTCCCTAGTGACAGCTTTAGCACTTCCTTTATAAATTAACATTTCATGAAACTTGAACCAAGTCAGTATTAATGGGTGCAGTTGAGATTCAATCTGAATTTAGAAAGATGCCTTGCTGAGTGATGATCCCTGTGTTTGAAAGTTAGAAACACTCCAGCCCAGAATGTAAATAACCTCCATGAAACATAAGGAATTTAAAAAAAAGCCAGTCAATTCAAACAACCCGGCTTTCAAAAATACAGAATAAACAAGCTGTGCTAGTTCCCAAGATTACATTATCCTCAAAACTTTAATTAAAAAAGCTGGCAAAACCAAAATGTACAAATAAGTAATTTATGCTTTCTCTGACTATCTCACAGTAACCCAGTCACTGTTTTCTCAAGTATCCCACCATATCCAAGGTAACAGCACTCTCATTGAATCCTGCTCCCTTTGCCATGCAATATCCAGACTCCGCATTTTCCAAGATGGGACTTTGTATTTTCACCGTGGCATGTCTCAAATGGTAACAGCTGGAGTTTTTTGAGTAACAGTTCTCAAAACCCCTTACTTACACAGTGAGACTAAGAATAATTTAAATTCACGCAGATATTTTAAATATGAAGCAGCCTGACTAACACCAAGCTTTGTGGCACGATTTCGGCAGCACTGCCAAGGTGAGCGGGAGCAGCGGGAGCAGAGAGAGCCGAGCGCGGTGCTGAGCCCGCGTTAATGAGCGTCACCCGGGCAGAGCACACACCTGGTGAGGCACCGGCCCGGCTCACTCCGCACTGCAGCGCCCGCGTCACTCCGCTTCCCCCGCAGCCCTTCGGCAGCAGTGGCTGCTCTGAACTTCCCTGCCAGAGTCCCACACCACCTGCTCCACTCCCTTCCTTCACACAGTGCTGATTTTTACACTGAAAAGGTATTATAATTAATACCTGTCACTAATGCAATGATGAATTCTCACACTTTGAAGTACAGTAATCTTACTTTAGCTCTTTCCATACAGGTATAATGATCATCAAAACTACGGTTTTTTATTTACATGTAAACATTTTCTTATAAAGCTGCAAGAATAGCTTGGAGATCTTTATTTTGGTTCTTTACTTACTGTAGGGTTGCTGAAACCAAAATAATAGTCCTCATCTATTTTGGAATACAATTACAATGGGTTTTGCCTCTCCCATCTCCAAGCTGAAGTTCACAGAATTAACTACTGCAGCTCGTGTCAAAGTTTTCACTCTCCCAGCCTATTGGCAGAAGACCGCTATCCATGAAATATAATGGCTAAACAAAGTTGTGGTCGGCTTGCTTTTAATAAGCATTTGTTTCAAAATCAGCCAGTCTAAATGAATCAAGTCAAATAAGTACCCACAAAATGGGTATTTGCTAGGCAATCTCAATAAAATAATTGGACTTGTAACCACTGATACAGCCACAGTTATTCCTCTAGGAATAATATTTTGCATAAGCACACATTATCTACAGCACAGTAGGTATTAAGACAAGATCACAGCATAGTCCGTATGTCTGGTGAAGGCAGACAAACAGTAAGAATATGCTTTCAATGTCTTGAATCTAACTTTTTGGGAAAGAGTTCTCAGTTACTAATATATACATGAAGACAAAACTATTGAGCTTTGTAAATGCATGAAGATAATTTTGTAGCACAGAATAAATGTACAATAGAAAGCTATGCATTTATCAAAATTATTAAGATACTTGTTCAAGTTCTTAGTACCAAAAACATCTCAAGAAAAAAAAACAGCTGGTGAGTAGGTTGTCAAAAACAAAAAAATAACATTTAAAAATAAATTGAGATGCCCCTTAATAGCAAGTTATTTAAATACCTGATAGATACTAAGCCTTACACCCATAAATCTAGGTCCCTGCCTGGGTTCAGCCTTCTCTGTTTTCCTTATATAGTCTCTGAATGCACTGCGTACTTCCTCTTGAATGTTGCCTTAGTGCAGTCAAAAGCTTTTAATTCTAGCACCAGGAAGGGCCTAGAGAAAGCGGCTTAGAAAAGTTTGAAATCTCTATAATACAGCTTTCAAGTACTGTGCTGTTTTGAATTACATACAAAATCTATCTGGAAACAAGTTAATTAGCCTAATAAGTACCAAGGTTGCCGATTCACTGTGCATTAGTCACTATGGAAATAAAACAGTATTCATGGAGCAGCAAGAAACGGCAAGAGCCACCACCGTGTGTGGCCACACATGTCCTGTTTAGCTGAGCTGGCCAGAAGCCTGAGCGGTGACGTAATTCAAAGGACAGGTTACACGGGAGTTCAGCCGGCTGACAAATACTAATTCGAAATTGTTTCAGACCAAGAATCCTGCCCAGATTCCTTATGGTTATGCCTATAATTAGAGCTATTATAACTACTGCCTGTTAGAACTCATCTTTTCTGAATACAATCCCCAAAAAGATCAAACTTGACAAACCTGATGTTTATAACCAGTAGAACTAATTACTGTGCAGTGATCTAGACTCACGTCTGAGAAAATTTCAGAGCTAAGATCCAAAGATGGCATCCACTATATGGTTAAGCCAAAAGATAAATTTAAAAAAATTTCTTTTTGATTGAGACAGAATAGTAGGTAAGACAGATATAAACAAGCATTCTTATAAAGTATACAGTGCATACACTTTATCTTTGTTTTTCTTAAAATCTTGCTTTTCAGAACTTATTATAAAAAAGTATATAAAATAGTGTTAGATCACATCATTGCTGTTCTAGTGTATTGAGAAGAGCTAGCAGTGAGAACATAGCATGGAAGGAAGAAAAATTTTGAGATAAATATCTTAATGTTCATTTCCCAAGTTGAAAACAGTCTACCAGACATCCAATCACAAATAAAAATGCTTTGGAGGGAGACAAGAATAGGAAACTGTAAGTGGTTCTCAGTCCTCACAAGAGTCTCATTCAAGAATTATGATTTAAGATAAATCATATCTGATTACAAAGAAGCTCAATGTCACCTCTTCAGATTGCCAACAGAATTTGCATTTTCATTAGGGACACAATATAGCTCAAAGGAAAATTGTCAAATCACAAATCAAATGTCAAATTAGATAAGCAGGAACATTTATGTCACAACAATTAATTTTTGTTGTCCTAGGTTCAGAACAACAGAGAACTAACCTTACTTATTTATTTATAATGTATAAAAATAACTAAACTAAATATTTAAAAACAACTAACCTTATTTTTACAGTGACCTATAAAACACTGTCACCGTAACAAATGCAGGAATAATTTCTTCCTGTGAAGATATTTACTTTTTATAAAGTTCAGGAAAAAATTTTTCTGAGATCCACAATACTGTACACAGTTTATTATGTAAGTTCATCAAACATTTTTTCTGAAGTGTTGTTTTTTTTCCCCCTGACAATTTTGGATTTCCAAACAACAAAGTGCAGAAATTCAAGTTCTGATGTTCATGAATAATTTGTTCACATAAATTTATTCTCAGATGGCAAAACCAACTATTTGCAACTCTTCATTTTCACCTCTTTTCCACTTTTGCTTAATTCCACAGCTATTTCCCCCCAGCTGTGCTACTGCAGAGAGCAGCTGAGGACAGCAGTGTGACAGCACAAAATAGAACAAGTGTCATGTACTGCTAGGAGACACATTAGTGAAAGCTACCTGAGAAATAAAAGTTCGTGCTAGAGTTGTTCTTTTGGGGAGAAAACCACAAAAACTAAGACATGCATTATCTGCACATGAAACTACAGCCATGTTACTAGTCAGGAACAAAGAATATTTCAGTCTCTTTGGATTATTACAATATTTCCTATTCTTACCTTTGGGTGGAGAATGAGCTTGTATGCTTTAACAAAAAACCGGGAATGAGGAGAAACAACTGAATTGCACAGGACATATTTACATATGTGCACACATTTCTAGAAGATAATTTATTGTGGATCAATCATTTAAGGTGACTGTTACCTTCCAGAAGAAAGACAGACCAGTCACTTACACCTTTCTCTAACCCAGTTCTAGAATCAACAGTATTATTTTCTGTACACAAGTGATGACTTCCAACATGTGCATAGCTTGTTTCACATAAAAAAAGGAGTGCAACATTCCATCAACAAGCTGAAGAATTAATAGCCTAGTAATACTTTGTCTGCAGTTAGGAGTTTTTTTTGAGGAAAACGAGCAAAACAACTAAATATAATTATAGTAGACTCTTTAAGGAAGCTCTCGGTAGTAAAAAAATGTATTTTACAATTTTAGAGTAATTATGGCTTAGGCACAAATGGTAAGGGGAAGAGTTAAGCAACTGGTGTCTTGTCCTCTGCAAAGGTTACATTTCTTCAAACTAACCTAACTCAAGCTAGCACTGTCTGAAAACATTTAAATCTCAGGGAAGTGATGAGAAGTGGCACCTCTAAAACAATCATCAGAGGTAAGTTTGATTTCAAACCTCACGCAAATGAAGATTTGTGTGAGAATATCCTGATTTTGAGGACAGTAAAATAATTAAGGCTGTGAATACGGGACCAAAGTTTCATATATTAAATAATTTCATTTAAAAACTTTTATTCTCATGTCCTCCTAAGGAACTTGCAATAATTTCCTAAGTGGCCCTTATAATAAAGTTTTTGATATTTTTCCCAAGTGAACCTGGCTTTCCCAACAGCTGTGTTTCAACAGACTTGCAAATGCCTGTTCAGCTACTGAACAAGGCAGCACCTTCCGAAACACATAAGCTCTACATTCTGAAAGCAGTTTTTTCTCCTGTGAGCAGAACCAACGAGGCCTGACTTCCTATGGGTTTGCACCCAAGTCCCTCTGGTGACGCTGTGATCAAGTTCTGCTAGGTTCATCCATGCCTTTCAGGACAGCTTTCTCCAGGAACTTTTGCTCCCTAACGTGCCACCTGCAGCCAGAGCCCCGCACCTCCCTTCCCAGCATTTCTAGAACTACAATGCCTTAACACTTTTCCATGTTCCCCTTTCTTCCCACCTCCTCCAAACGCAGGGACCAGGGAACAGAAAACAGAGGCTCCAGCTGCCCTGGGGAGTTCAACATGCATGTGTTGACTGACAGAATGGGAGGCCAAAGACCACACAAACCTGCCGAGCTCATGCAGCAGCCCTGATCTCAGCAAAGGTGATAAACCTACTTGCTTCTTCCTCCCCGCTCTCAGTTTTAAACACAATCCATATGAATGTTGTTATTCTCAAACTTACCTAAAGTTCAGCTTTTAAACTGTTTCTCTAATTCTGGGAAATGCGATGGACAAATACAGAGTGTATAAACTTTTTTCTACCAAATCTTAGTTCTTAGATTATGTTGTGTGCACAAGGACTGCTTTTCATCAGAGACAAAAACCTGCCATACCTGAGTGCTGATTTGTTCTTTGTAAAGCTAAACTCTACCCATAAATAAAGAATTACACAATTTATGAACATATAAAAGTGAAGCAATTTGTGTTAATAAATTATCAATAAAATGACAGTTATAAGTGGCAGAGAGACTTTCCAGCTACGTTTTGTCACAGAGCTGGCGAAAAATAGTCTTTAATGGGAGTATTTGAACTAAAGTATCCACTTTTAAAAAATCAAAAGTACAAAACCCATTCAAAATTGTTGAATAAAAAACCAAGCTCATGCATTCAAATGTAGAGATTCCTATATTCTAAAAGAGAAGATAGTGAAAACACTTGTGAAGTTAAAGAGAGACAGTCTGAACTAAAAATATGTGCAACTGTTGCTCAAAACCAAGACAAAGACTTAGAATCACCACTTTACTCAATTTAACTACAGGTCCAAAAATCACAGCCTTCATGTGAAGGTCATCTTTTAATACAGTTCTGATCAAAAAAATATTCCACACAAAAAGCCATGGTGAGATTTACTTGTTTAAACTTCAGACTAAGACTTGCAGCAGTACTTAATTCTTGTTCTTGGTGTAAAGAAAATCATCTCAGTTGTACTTTTTTGTTCCAGAGGAACCTTCATCTATTCCATGTTCTGATTAGGCCAATGACTATCACCCAGCTCTGACAGAAATGTTCATTCCATGGAAGAACTGCAAAATATTTTCTGAAGTCATCTGAACTTCAAATACAAAAAAACCCCAAAACCAAAACAGCAGTGATACCAGGACATTCTGTGCTACACTACTCCTACACCTTTTGGACTGTTTCTTAGAATTTAGGCTGATTTGTAGCCTGCATTTAGTTAGTTTCAGTTTCCAGGCCTTGGACATTGTGGTCACAACAAGCTAAAAAAAGCTTTCTCACTCCACGGGATGTTTCTCCCACCTGCTTTCCATGTGAATGCTTTAGACCACCATGTTCAAACAGGTATTATTCTACTGGTACATCAGAGTTACTAAGTGAGCATTAAGCTAACACCTAGGCAACCTAAATATTTGTTAGAGGTACTTACAGCAGCTACATTTGCATTGAAACTCATCCTTAGCTCCAAAGGGGTTGGTTTTGCTACTGCATAAACTGAGTTACACAGCCAGCATAACTTGCAGTAGAACACTGAGGAGGATATCTTTCCATATATCCCGTGGTATTCCAGCTAATCTTTTTTATTGGAACGCTCTTTGGATGAAGCACATGTAATTCTAGGAATACTATCATTCTTTTAATAAGAAGTGACAGAATTTCAGACAAAAATAATGGTTCAGTGGTGCTGAAATTCCACATATGTAGTTCCCAATATGCAAAAACCTTTTAATGAGACTTTTTGCCCTAAACCTTGCTTTCTATCGGTCAGGTGTTGAAATTATACATGGACTAAGCCTTACATGTGGAATCACTTCCAAACCCAAGATTTTAACCAGCTTTTTAACTCTTTGAAAAGTTCCACCATTAGATTATTCTCAAGCATATGCTATCCCAAATGACTCTAAAGTTGTTTTTCCGCAAGTCAGAGCTTACAAAGCTCGAGGAAATAATAAATAATTTTTTTTCAAAAAAAGGGACAGGTTTCCTTCCCCAATGGAAATCTAGAGCAATACCCACTACTTTACACGGGCTCCCAGGGAACACCACAGCATCTCCCCAGCCTGGGGAGCCGAGGATGGCTTCTTCAGCAGGAGGGACGGACAGCTGCAGGGTACAGCTGCCTCCCAGCACCCTCCTCCAGCCGAGCCAACGCCACGGGCACACCCTGGGAGCTGACCCAGCGCGGCCAGAGCCCACCGCTGGATGCCGCTGGACGCGGCTCTTCCCCGGCAGGGACCCCCAAGGGTGGCACGCCAGAGCCCCCCGGCCCCGCTCCTTCCCCCGCCGTCCGGGGCGCTCACCTGCCGAGCTCCCGGCCGGGGCTGAGGCTGTACCGCTCCTGGAAGGGCTCCGTGCGGATGGGCGTGCGGATCTCCGCCAGGCGCCCGCCCCGCCGCCGC